>VXBZ01005965.1:154586-203293 GCA_013399135.1 Heliornis fulica
CGTGAGCGGCAGCCGCTCCCCTTGGCGGGGCTGCGCAGGGCCCCAGCAGGTGGCGGTGCCGCCGGCGAGGCCAGGAGCTCCACGTTGGCAGGGCGCTGGGAGAGGGAATAGCCGTTCTTGTCGGCTATTTGTTCTATTTGTGTGCCCGCAGCTGCTGCACAGGGCAAGGACAGAGTGCCAGGACCCCACAGGGAACGGCAGGGTAATTGCAAAGGCGAGATCAACAGGGATCCACCGCCTGCAGCTTGGGAGGTCTGGTCTTGGTTCATGCATTAGGTCCCCATGGCCTCCCGTAAATGACTTCGTCAGTTTCAAAGGCTGTGTAAGTTACTCTGCTACCCAGTAATGTCAAGTGGGGAAATGCAAATGCTTTGGTCTTTCTCAATAAAGATTTTAACTTACATTTAACCATGTTAAATGCGAGTGTTTTTGGTATACTCATTGCTTTGAAACAACATGCCCTGCAAGAAGGGAATAAAAAATACACTGGAGAATAAAAAGTACTCACACAGAACTGAAACACAGTCTGTTGGATCTGTAGTGTAGCTAAAGAGGAGCTTCTGAACGGCATTTGTTATTACAGATGACAATGTTGAGTTATGCTCCTGTGCCACCACACAACTGGTATTTCAAGTCATTCAGGAAGCAGTGTTTGCATTTGAGGTGTTCTTGTCTAGCTAACCTCATCACCCAAGGAGCTTTCACTCAAAATTCCTATTTCTTGCTCCTGAGCTTGAGCCTAACAAAACCCTGCTTTATAAAAACAAATTCCTCAGTTGCACTTTCTGAAGATATTCTTACTATTTTGCACTTACTTGCTCAAGGTTGGGGTTTGTGGTTTGGGGTTTTTTTTTTGTGTGTGTGTGTGTTTATTCTTCTGGGATTTAAATGAGAACATCAGTAGTTTCTGGGCCACCACTTTTGAGTTGGAACCTCCTTTGTTCAACCTAAGTGCCCAGTCCTGCCACAAAACAGACTACAGGCCTCCATACAGCAGCATTTTCTTTGCTTGTTTCCAACACTCAGAGAAGGAACAAGAAGGATGCAGGAAAAGCCACAGAGATGGAGAGAATCAGCAGACTGTTTTCAGAAAAGCTGGGGGCCTGCCTGCTAGCAGTGCTACATGGCTGTCCTTTAAGCAAAAGGACCTGTCACACATTAAAGCCAAATGTAGCATCATGTGAAAAAATGTTCTTCCTGCTTTCCAAGCTGTATTGTTTGTGTTTAATTTGTGTGCAGAGGTGACAGCAAGTGACCAGTCACCCCGCACTTCATTGGTCAAGCCCAGCTAACACCTTAACACAAAGAACTTCATAGACTCAGCTAATAGGAAACACTGGACTTTGACAGTTAGGTGGGATTTGGTCCTTTGACAATGATGCCACATCACGGAGTGCTTATTTAATTTTCTTCACTTAAAGCCATGAAAGAAGGATGCCCTCTCAGTTCATCTGAGATGTAAACTGATCCCTTCTATTATACCTGTTGTCTTGGCAGGTATAAAGAACATAGAAAATAGGTCAGGTCATAACTAAGTCTGATGATCTATGTGACAGATCTATAGCATTCTGTCCTTTTTGGAGATAAATTTTAGAAACTCAATTCCAGTAATACAGACTTCCCTTTAAGCTCATGTCCCTCTGAAGGGATGATGATGCCTACAAAAAGGTTTAGTAGTGTTCTGTACCACTCAACAATGTTAGCCTAAATCAGATTAATACTATAGATGACAGATCCTGTTCACTGCTTGAAAAACTCTGACAACATAGTTTCGAAACAATGTAATTTGTACCATCAAAACAGACATTTTTCCTCCTCTCTGGTTGTATCTATGTTTGCTGCAGGTATGTAATTTTCAACCCCAACTGCTCTGATTTGGTTGCAGCACTTGGATGTTTCCCCATAACATGAGTCATTCTAGAGATTTAAGATAGAGTTGTCTTCCATATCAAAAAATACCCACACTTTAAATAGGTTTCGATTGTCATGAAGTTGCTTTACCAGTCTAAACTTCTGTTGCTTGTGAAACACTGAATTCCTCTGGCAACACTGAAGGAAAAGGCTCATGCAATTAAATATTTGCAAAACATTAGAGTACACTAAGTGAAATCAGCAAAGTATTTCTGAACACAGAGACAAGCTCTCCTGGACACACCTGCTGCTCCTGCTGCAAGCAAGAAATATGCCAGGTATGTTTCCCTGCTCAGCAACTTCACACAGCTTTCCTGACCCAACACTTCCCTTGTCCTCAGTGCTGAAAACAAACAAAATAAGATACAAACTGCTTATTCATGGTTTATTTGTTAGTAAACTTATTCAGCATAAATAATAGGAGCAGCTGGCATCTGATGAAAAGTGCTCTTGAGTGGCCCCCCAGGGTGACTTTAAATAGCAGCTACTTCCTTTGGGCTCCTGCAATGGCAGGTTTCTCCTCACGGGTGATGGGGATAGTGCGCTCAGGGGCGTCACTTTGTTTCCTCGGTGCGCTCACAGTCAGGACACCATCCAGAGAGAGCGATGAGGTTATGGTCAGAGGGTCCACATCATCAGGAATCCTGTATTTCCTGTTGAACTCCCTGGCAATAAAGCCATGCTCATCCTTCAAAAGGAGAAGAGAAGGAACAGCCCTGATTAGAAATGTGCTTTAAGAGGGTTCCACCTGAACCATGGCCTCTTTGCATAAGGTCTGAAGCTCCAGCTCTCAAAGGAAAACTTTTCAGGAAGTTAAAAGAGGTTTTATTATGAGATGCCCTTTTTAAAGAGCAAAGATTGGACAAAGTGAGACACTGCCCTGCCTAGGCTGCAGGTGTGTGCAGGTAACACTCTTTACAGGAGGTTTTATGTTCCAGCTGTTGTGCCAAGACTGGCTTCACTGCACACTGGTGTCTGTCATTCCTAAGATGCAGCAGCTAGACCTATATGCAGTGCCAACCACTCCTGTTCCTGGGCGTCTCCAGAGCCCCAGGAACACACAGTATTCTAGTGAGCTCTATCTGCTGTAGTGCTTATTTTCTTAGTGAATAAAACAAATAAAAATTGCAGAAGCTATGTCAGGATTACAGGCTTTCAGCCAGCTACAAGTAATGCTGCATTTCCTGACTGACAGACCTGTTTTCCCAGATGTTCTAAGAGGTGGCAGTTCCAGTGACATTGCTACTTTATTGTGCATATTTATGTTCTTATGCTGAGCAGGCAGGGATGGGGGTGGGACGGAGATAGGGACTGTCAAGCCATGTCACTTTGGACATGGCTTTTGACTTCTGCCTGCCCAGTTGCCACTCAAGTCTCCAGTGGGATGACTGACAGCAGAACACAACCTTCAAGGATTATAGACTCATAGATGGGCCTTTTTCAGGAGCAGGTAGCCTCATGGTAATGCACTGATTCATTATGTGGCTCACTATTAGCTTACTGACTGGCTTCCTGCATTCCTGGCCATTTCAAAGATGGTTTTCACTTCAATTCACAGTTCATAAATCTCCACCCTGTTGCTGCCCAGCCTGGGATCAGCTGCAGGGGTTGGACAGAGCATTTTCCATTAGGATTTGTAGATAAAACCACTAGAAGTATTTGAGCTGAGCACAGGAGAGTACTGTTGTGGAGTCTCCTTGTTTAAGCATAGATGAGGAAGATCACACCGACTCTATCAGTGACACAGTTAAAGTAGAAGTACCTGGCGCTCCTCATGTTTTCCATGAATTTCTATCATGTCCCCAAGCACCTTCACTTTCAGCTCCTCAGGGGAGAAATGCTTCACATCGAGATTTACAGAAAATTTGTCCTTCTCCAGTCGCATCTGCAAAACAAGGAGGTAACTTCAGAAAAGAGCAGCTGAGGGTTTCAGCTTCAAAAGGTGCTCAGAATACAGCAGTATGAGACTCAAAGTGGTATCTACACAGGCCCTTGTCTGGCCTTCATCTGACACTGGGATTCTGATCTGGGTGGCTTTGTCCCTTGATGTCCTGTTAGATTAATACCCATCACTAGAGTATGTGAATGCTTGATCTTGATCACATGGGATAAACGTTTTCATTGGGATTCTGTAAGAGATTCTCTCTGTCTGAATTTGTTCAACTGACTCTAGTTGGCATACAGGGTTTGCATCCAAATTATTTTTTATAAAGTTTCTGGAGGTTTTCTATTTCTGTGACTGGATTTTGCAGAGTCTTTCAAGCAACAGAAACCCAGAGTATGCAGCTGACAGCAGCTCATCTGCAGGCTAGCAGGCTTTTCCCAGCATCAGCCCTCTTTAGTAACCAAAACAATGTGTTGCTGTCAAGCAGTACTGCCTCACTGCTCACCTCTGTTTTCTGAGCCACAGGACTTCTGCTGAAACTGAGTCACCTGCTGCTAATCTCACCTCCTCCCCTTCTGTTTTGTACTTTATTGCCTATAATAAATAATGCTTTTTTTTTGCTGCTTCCTGAGGTTGAATTTGCCGTTTCTGCCTGTCTTGGACACATCTGTGGGACTTGGCTGCATCTGGCTGTCTCTGCCTTCCTGCTGCATTCCTGGTCAGGGAGTGTGCAAACAGCCTTGACCTCTGCTTTGGGATGTGGAGGCAGCCTCTGTGCCAGCTCTGGGCTTCCTGGACTCTTCGGTTTGGCCTGAGAGTATTCAGTGCTTCCTTCTCCTTCTGGATTATTTGTGAACATTTCTCCACTGAGACAGATGTTGTTATATGCACTGCTTATTATGGCTGCTTAAGTGGACAGATAGACCCAGGGCACTAAATCAAGGGAAACACTATGCAAAGAATGAAGAATGTAAAAAGTCCATCCTCTCAGTCTTTTGACCTAGAGTAGCTCTACAAGTTACTTGTAAATAAGACAGTTGACTTTGCAGAACAGGCAAGGCTGTTAGAGCCAAGTACCTCTTGGCTCAGCCCAAAGCAAGCAGTCACTTCATGATCCTTTGCATCCTGCATCTTACTTAATATACTGCTCTTCTCAGCAGTGATTCTTCAAAATAGGCCCCTTTTTCCTCATCAACCAGGAGCTCCCACATTGAGATGAGGATCCCACAACCATTGCCCACTACCCCCTTGCTCTGTGTTTCTCAGGAGGGAGACTGACCCCTTTGCACAGCAGCCAAGGAAATAAGGCTTCCCCTTTTCTTCCATCAGCTCTTACAGTCATTTGATGCAGACAGGCAGATCAGTTTGCCTCTGTTCCCAACACAAATGTCACTACATGCTCTCATCAGTCACAAATGATTAGCAGAGCATGCAGAGGTTCTTGCCTGATGCAGAGAAGCACAAACACAGCACCCTTTCCCCCAGCCTTTTCCTAAGAACCACCTGCAAGCAGATTCCGTGCCCTCAGCTCTCACGAGTCTCAGCTCCAGACACAGTAGGATGTGCACACAATAACAACAAAGAGCATTAAGAAGGGAAGATTACCTCAGAGAGTCCTGTCTCTAGCCAACTGGGCATCCGAAGGATGGGAGATCTCATCAGGAAGGGATTGAGGCTGGGGGAAGCGGGGAGTAGCTCTGACTCCTGCAGGTGCTCCCCAAAAATCTGGTCAAAGATACGACTCGGTGCCAGCCAAGACAACAGGGGTCTGCGGATCAGGGGGTTGTGAATAGTGATATCCATTGGAGTTTGCTGGAGGAGCCTGGCAAACAACTGCTGCAGTGCTGTGCCAGGAGTGTGGGACAGCTTTATACCCGTGCAGCTGGCCTGGCCTTCCCCCCCCCCTCCCCGAGGCCTCTTGAACACTGGTGTCAGGGATTTTATTGTCCCACTCCTGGGCTGGTCCCTTCAGCGGTGCCCAGTAGCTGTCTGGGGGATTTGAACATGCTGCTGAGGAGGAGGGGGGAAGGGGAGAAGAAGAAAAGGAGCCTAATGGGGCAGCAAGAAGCCAAACTGCCCAGCCGCCCGCCCCGCTCCCCACGTGCTGTTTATCTGCAGAGTCCCAGGCGGGCCTGGCAGACGTTCCCAGCTGCTTGGGACGCCAGTGGGATCAATGCAGCTCCTATCTTTGGCTCACAAAATGACAAGGGGCTGTTGTTCACACTGGCAGCACCGAGACTTCAGCTCCCCACAGCCTTCACCAGCCTAGGAAGAACCATGACTCTCCTTAGGGCAAAGGAAGCCACAGTCCTGAATTAGCTGGAAGGAAGGAAAGATCCCAGAGGGTCTTTGTTATACTCCTGGCAGTGTGTCTCTCTGCAGCCCAGTAAGCCCCAGTGCCATCTCTCATGGTTTGCCCACTGCAGAAGAGCCCAACACTGTGACCTCAGAGTACTCTGGAGGGCTGTGAGCAGAGATAATCAGGGCATGCCAACAGCCTCCACAGCTCTGCCCTGCAATGTGCTGTCTCAGGGATGCAAACTACCTCTGTCTGCCTGTGCCCCTGCAGTAAGCTGATTCCCTATAATTACAGTTGTAATACACCTTAATTCACACATTTATTTTAATTCCTGCCTTGCCTGTGAACCTAAATCATGGGAATGGGGTCACCCTAGCAACTGTACTTAAAGGGCAAGAGCTACTCTCTGCCTCTGAAAGCTCCCAACTGAAATACAACCACTGACTCAGAGGTACAACACTTACTGCTAGCACCACTAGTCTTTTCCAAAAGGATCTGACCTTCCTCTCAGCCTGCCTGCAAGAACAGGGGGCAGAATTCGCTCAGTGCAAGGCCATAAATACCTTCTCTGATTCCCCATTACATCAACAGCAGTGCACCTGCTCCCTCAGACTGCAGGGACACGGATTTGAGGAAATCTCTGGTTTCAGGGAACAAGGACTTTAACCGGGCACCGCTCCTTCCCCTGACCCCTTGTCCCCACTGGTTCATGACAACCGGATCGGTGCCAGCTTCACATCCCTAAACTCATGATCTCTGGCACAAGCATTTTCCTGGGTCTCTCAACATGTCAAAGCCCTGGCCAGGCTGGACAGCCATCCCCACGGGGTGCTTCAGGGCTAGCAGGACCACTGCCAAGGATTCCTCCAGCCTTCTTGCTGGCCCTTGCCTTTAGGAGAACCTCAGGCAGCAGAGCCTGGGGTCTGTCCTACTATCTCCTACGTCAGTCTCTCCCAGCTCAGCTCCGTGCCTCCCTGATATACTCAGCTGCCCATTAGTCTCCTGCAGCCCCTGGCCAAGGAGAGGCTCTCAGAGGCTGTGAGGAGGTGTGGGATTTTCCTGTGGTGTCCTGACTGCAGGCAGAGCCTGCACTCCCTGCTGGAACACAGTGAGAAGCTTCCCCTCGTCACACTGGCGAGGCATCCTGGGGCCTGTGTGCGTGGCTATTTTGGTCCATCTTTTTATCACACACTCCTCCCTGTGGAATTCACCCAATTAGAGCCTTGCAATCTGCAGCCTTCACTCTCAGAGGCAGTGAGTGCTTGGAAGGTCCCTTTCCTGCCACGCCATGGCTGCACGGACTGTCCCCCATGCCTACCCCATGAGTTCGGAGTACGAGTTTGCCAACCCTAGCAAGATCTATGACCAGAACTTTGGAGAAGGTAAGAAAGGAGACTGGATTCCACTGACACCTTTCCCTCCTCTGGTGCAGGAGAGTTGGTGGAGTCCCCCTGGGGAGACTAAGGAAGATGCAGTCATGGAATTTTGAGCATAAGAACCAGATCAAACTGGGGGGAATATGCAGGGAATAACTAGGGTGTCTCTCTACAAGTCCACTTACTCCATCCATGCCTACTGCTGTCTTTACAGACTCTTCTTCATGCCCTCAGTGGTCTGTGATTCGTGCACATGCTGTGCAAGCATGGATCAAAATGCTCTGGGTGGGGGCTGGGGAGGGGTGTGTGTGGTGCTGTAGTTTTTGCAGCCGGGGCTGTGGAGAAAAGCTGAGCTGGGGTGTTCAGCACAAAGCCTGGCAGTGACTGACCCAGGGGAAGGAATGTGGGCAGCAGCAGAACCATTCAGCACCAGCATAACAGCATGAAAAGGCAAAAAGCTCCAAGAAAAGCCCTCTGGACAATGGCATACAAAAGGCCTTTAGATCTTCAGGGCTGTTTCTTCACCATCAGCATTTTCCATGCCCATCCTTGCCCGTGGGCTTTGCACTGCAGAGCGCCCAGTGCACCTCAGTCCCTCTGAGTCCACCCAAAGGATGTACAAAAGCTGGATGCTAGCCCTTGGCTTGCTGGCAGCTGCTGACAGTGTGGTGGGAGGCACTGGCTGCCAAGCATCTGGCTCTCTGTGTGTTTTGGAGACACAAAGGCAGGAACCAAAAATCTCCATCCCTATTGTGCAGATGAGATGGTAAAACCAAGGTCTTTGCTAGCTCCCAGCCCCCTCCCGTCACCCTCCCCATCTGCTGCTAACCATCCTCCTCCAACTCCTTCCCCTGAAAGTCCCCCACTCCTCCTCACTGAGTCTTATTTTCAGGTGTGTCCCCATGTGAGATTTTAGCCCCTGCCCTGTACCATGGCTACTACATCAGGCCCAGGATCAATAAGCAGCTGGATCGAGGAACCTCTGAGATCAGCCTCAACGAGCACAAGTTCCAGGTGTTCCTGGATGTCTGTCACTTCCTGCCGGATGAGCTCACTGTCCGCACCGTAGACAACCTGCTGGAGGTGATGGGGCAGCACCCCCAGAAGGCTGATCGCCATGGCTTCATCTCAAGAGAGTTCACCAGGACCTATATCCTCCCTTTGGATGTTGACCCCTTGCTGGTGAGAGCCACGTTGTCCCATGATGGCATCTTGAGCATTGTGGCTCCCCGGACAGGGAAAGAGGTGAAGGCCAGAGTCAACGAGGTGAAGATAACCCAAGAGGAGCAGCCATTGGGGAAAGAAGAGCAGTGGGAGGAAGGAAAAGGGAAGGAAGAGTCATAAAGGCCCCAGATCTGGGCTTGCACAGGGCAGAGGGTAGGGGTGGGGGTGTGTGTGTGTGTTCACATGGGGACTCCACGGTGCCAGACCCCTGTTTCTCACCATCAGTGTTTTAGTAGGACTGTGAGGCAACCAGACTTCTGCTTCTTCAGGCTGATGGCTGGGAAAAGGGACTTGGAACTGAAAAAAGAGGGACTAAAATGTTGGTGTAAGGGCCTGTAAAGCAAGTTTTCTCCTAGGTCAAGCACTCACTGAGCACCACCATGCAGGGTGCTCTTCTCTCAACCCAAGTGGCAAGGGTCACTCCTACACTAAACTGTGAGGTTGTGCTCTAGCTCTGGAAGGGTACTGGGAAGAGGGGAGAGATGATCCCAGTGCCTCACTTCTGAGTTGGTGTCTGACCTCTGTGGAGATGAAAGGTGCTTGTAAGGTTGTAAAAGTACCTGCAGCTCTCAGGAGAAAATGAATAAACCTGCCTCTGGTCTTCTCCTGTTTGCCTTGGATTCATGTTGCTTCTGGCCAACCTACTATGTGGCAGGAAGGACAATGCCTTAGTTGCTCCAGGTGAAGGGAGTGGAGCAGCAGAAAGTTCACCTGAGCTATCTGTGGAAATGGCATGAGTGGGGACTCAGGGGGACTCGAGGAGCAGCCATCAGCACCTCTGTGATGAGTCCTCCTGGCTCAGGTGCAGCTGGAGATGCTGTGGAGTCATGGTCTCTTGGAGGCTCCCTGTGCATTTCCAGACCTGCAGCTGGAGTCAGCCTATGTAAAACAGATGCTGAGCCACAGTCTGCCTGCTCCAGCTCTCTACTTCATGGGACATGAGGCTTGTTCACTCACAGACCTCTACTGCCCTTGTGAGGGAAGCCAGCCCCAGAACACTGAAGGGAGAGGCTCTGCTCAGATCCCAAGTGCCTTGCTGGCATCCCAGCCCCCTCTGCAGAATCACAGAGGGGATGGATTCGGCCCCTTTTCCAGACACCATGATGCTGCCAGCTACATGAAAAATGCCTCTGTAGTCTTGTGATGTTGGGCCAGGGATTGTGTGTGCTTCTGGTGGTGGCAGCTGCTGTCACATACAGCCCTGAAGGTTCAGCAGGTGCCAGTTGTAATCCTTGTCTTGTCAGAACCAGTTAAAGAAGGCAAAATGCTGTGTCACTGACCAAATATGGGGGTCCCTATCATGACTCAATTCAGCTCTCCTGCAGAGGAGAGGGGAGGTTCCAAAGTCCCTGTGGACAGAGCTTCCCCCTCTCCTTGCTGAGGTGTGACCTGTCTCCATGAACACAGAAGGCCAGAAGTGCCCAGCTGAGGGGTCTGTCCCATGCAGAACTGCTTGGTACTGAAACACTGGTACAAGGCTGTGCTTTCACCCTTGCCAGATAAAGTGGGATCCAGTCCAGAGTGAAACACTGTGCAGCTATTTTCTACTTTTCAGGGACCCTGCCAGCAATGAGAAATAGAGTCAAATTAAGAGCAGCCTGGCCTGCCAGCCTTATGAGAGCAAGCAGGAGGATGGCTGAGTCTCCATCCCCTCTTGGGGCAGATCAAATATCCACACTCACAGTCTGTACTGCTGAGGGATGCACTTACTCAAGAAGCAGGACCAGATAAACCACTGCCAGTGAGTATTTCAGACACTGTCAAAATAAAAATCACCTTTACAAACAGAATTTGTTTAAACCATTGATAGCAATTCTAGAGATAATTCTGGGCTAGTGACTTTAATCACCTGAAGCAACTGGTTGTAAGGGCAGCCCAGTCCTTAACTTCTCCTCTGTGTATAAACCTCTCTCTGCTCCTCAGTGCAAGCCCCACCAGCCTCATGCACTGCATCAGACACCTGCAGGAGCACCCACCTGAGTCCCAAGTCCCAGAAGGGCTGAGTTCTGGAGCCCATATCCCCATGGTGACAGCAGAGACCTATGTCTGCCTGTGGGCTCAGGCATTTCCTTAGTCCCTTGCCACAAAAGGATTCCTCAGGTTCACAGCCACTTCAGAGTAACAGCAATGAAAAGGTTTTCTTTGTCTCTGCTCTGGTATCTTCTGTGCTAGTGAGAATGGAAGTGAGATGGTCCTCTTGCTCACTGGGGGTCTCCTGTCACTAGGAGAAACATCTTAGCTGGATAGGGAGGATGAGGATAGCCAATGTGCAAGCTGGGCAAAGGATGCCTGGCTGAAGGAGTGGACATATACACAATGCAGACATCACACATGCTAGAGCACAACATACCAACTGGCCCTGCTCTGACTCAGAAACACAAGGGCTGTGGTTTCCTGAACCACTGGGGGCTCAAAAGAGCATATGGCCAAGGCTGTGGCTGCACAGACCTTAAGAAACAAGTGTCCCAAACAGTCCAGAGCTCTCTCACCTTCACTTTTTTAATCAAAAGTGCCTGCTTTTTGTGTGCCTGTACCACACCTATCACTGCATGACCTCAGTGCCTCTGTGTCTGAGGTACCTTAACACTACTGCAATAGATATACATAGCATCAGTAGTCATCACACAGTTCTGTTCCCCCCCTGGCTTTTATTAGCCCTGGTTTTGCTCCCCAGTGACTTCATTCTCTGTTGCTGGGCATTGGTGGGTTCATCTTGTGCCAGGTGCACAGCTTGGTGCCCAGACAATGTCCCAGAGTGCATGAGGACAGCTTCTCCAAGCAGTGACACAGGGAGAAGGGCTGGCACTGCCTGGTGGCAGCCACTGGGTTGTTCTCTGCACCCTGGCAGGATTTGTGCAAAGTAGCCTTATGGGTTTGCTGAGCAGGAGTGCTGGAAGCCATGCTCTCTTTCATCCCTGCAGACACAGGCTGAGAAGAGAATGCAGAGTGGGAGCCAAATGCTCTCCAGCTCTGCCAATGTTTTTGATGCCTTTCTGTTTCTCTGGTGGAGCTCAAAGCAGCAGCTCCAGTACTCGTGAAAGGAGCTGATGGGAACAAGCTCACAGCCTTTCTTTTTTTTTTCCTTCTCCACAAAGCAACAAAGCCCAAGTTATCCCAGAAATCAAAACAGACACTGGCTTGCTAAATCAACAGTGTCTGTGGAAAACCCAGAGACAGAGTCTGCATCTTCCCAAGCAGGGACAGACTCCTGAGACCACCTGGTATTTCCAGAACCCTGAGAACAGGTTCCTTTGGGACCAGGACTGAACACCAACTGTCTGCATAAATCTGATCCTAAATTCTCCCAAGGGTGCCCTGGTGCAGACTGCAGTGCAGGCTGAGAAATTGCAAATTCTCCAGCCACGTGCTGAGGAGCAATTTCAGAGCAAGACTTAGACTCTGGAGGTCACAGTGCAGCTGTGCCCTTTAGTCCTTCCAAAAGTAAAACCCTTCTTCTCCTCCAACTTCTGGACAGCTACATGCTTTGCTCTGTACTTGGGCAGATGAAAAATCATGCTGTGAGCCTAGCTGAGAGCAGAGGTCCAGCTGGAGAGGGAGACTAGAGCCAGTTCCTGAGATAGCCCACCAGAAGGGTGAATTAAAACTTGCCCACTTGTCAGCACATCCCATGAGGCACTCCAGCCTGTACAGACCTAGGGCTGACTGCCAAATTAAAGCTGTGGAGCACAGTTTCTACTCAAGGACTAAATTAACACAGTATCTTTCAGTATTGAGTATCAGCTCTCTTAAAGCTGCCAGAGAGCAGCTACCTGTTGCTCAGCCCAGCCTGGGAGTGACCAGGCATAGCCTGAAGGGCTCTCAGCAGGGGTAAGGAGATAAAAAGCATGTTAATATTCCTGTTTGACATGCTGAGGGGGGAGCTTAAGAGCTGTGTCGAAGGTCCCTAATGATGCAAGGTCGGTCCTTGAAGGGATTCTGTGATTCTCAAAAGCACAGAGCTGTACTCTTTCATCCTGGGAGCTTTAAACAGAAAGGATTCCTAGTAATGTCCTTGAGGTTGCATATGCCTTTCTGCCTGAAGCAGAAGCAGCAGCACTCAGCTGAGAGTAGACCTGCAAGACTGCTCTCACCTTCCCTGGGGCATCACCTCCCTTCTAAGAAGATACAGTCTCTTTGACAGTGCCAGCCCCTGCCACTCATTTCTCTGACATCCAGCTTGAGATACAATGATGAACAGCAAGAACAGCACTGACAGCTCCCCACCCTTTTGTTTGGGAACATTTGAAGTCCCTCCTCCATTCTCTTTTGCATCACTGCTGGCATCAGCAGGATGGAGCTGGTGGGAGAGAGGGATAACAGAGGGACATCCACTCCATAAATCATAAAGCAGAATTTTAGCCTCAGGGCTGAGGCCTGGAGGCACGTTGGTACCTTGCCCTCTCCTCCCTGGGTGGCAGAAGGTGAGCTCAGGCCCCGGAGGCACCGGGAGCCCAGGGCAAGCCCTCCGGTAGATGGCACGCACGGGTCTAGCAAGGCACAGCAGCAGCGGTGGAGAGAAATCTGACACTTCCAGACACTCCCTTGGAATAGCCAGGGGCCGAGCAGGAACAAGGAAATACAAGCTCTCCCAGTCCAGAAAACACTCCTGCTTCATGGAGGAAGGAGCGACATGGGCAATCTCTGCAGCTGCGGGCGCCCCTGGTGAGTACGGCACCCGGAGGGATGGGGCTGGACCACAAAGCTCTGGGCAGCCCGAGCACAAGTTTTGGGGGGGGGACTTGGAAAGATTTGCTTCCTTGGGATGGGTTTGCCGGGGTTCCCAGCAGGCTCTCAGCCCCTTGCCAGCTCCCACGGAGGCTGGGAGCAAGTGAGCAGAGGCACTGGGTCACTGCTGTGCAGGTGCTGGGGCAGGGCGGGAGGCTGCGGCAGCCCGGGCAGGACAGGGGGAGGCGAGGAAGGGGCCACATGTTGGTCACATCTCTCAGCCCAGACAGGCTCTTGGGGACAGTTGGGCTCCTGCAGCCATGCCAGCAGCTGAGAATAGCTCAGTTCTAGGAAGGATCTAGCTAAAATCCCCGTCCCTGTGCCACTGGTCTCCAGTCAGGTGCATGCTGTAAGGTGTCCCCTTGGCGTAGCACAGGGAGAGGTCCCTGGGGCAGTACTGGCACTGAGGTCTGTGGGACATCTACCCCCCTCTGCTCCTCCTCTCCCTCTCCTTGTCTGTGTCCCTCTGGGGTTCATTTGGAGATATTGGCCACGTTTTTCAGCTGATGTTGTTCATTCTCCTCGGGTGGGAGGATGACAGTTAAACCCCTCCCGGCTCATGTTGTGCTCTGGACCTCCTGCCCACATAAAAAGGGCCCAGGGGAGCATCATTTAGTGCCAAGTGGAAGAATTTTCAGTTCTGAGGGTAGTATAAGGGAGAGAGCCACGAATATCAGATTAAGCACCGAGCACATTCTCTCCAACGCTGCGTTAAAAAGTAGTAGAAATCCATCGGTGCTTTTTAATGGGAGGCACAGCATCCCCTAGTGACTGGAGCAGAGGAGGAGGTTCAGGACACCGAGGTCCTTCCAGCCTGAGCTGGAGGGCAGACAAGTTTGGGATTTAGGAATAGGAACTATCCTCCCACCTAAAAAGGTGGGAGGATAGTTCTTGACATGTCCAAACCCAAAATTACCATTTCCTACTTCCTGTACCCGGTGCAGAGGTTAACTGAGGCACCCAGGGCGTCAGCTTCATGACTGCAGCAGACAAGGACCTGATTGGGCAATGCCTGGGGCACAGGCTGGTTCCCCTGAGCAAAGCTACAGTGACCAGGCACAGTACTGGTGCTGTGTGGTGGGGACAGCCGTGCCACAGCACGGACTGGCAAATCCAGAGGCTCCAGAGTACAAATGACACCATTACAGTGGATGCTGTGGTGCCACTTCCAGGTGCAGATGGTGCCAGGCCATCCACAAACAGATGTGCCTCTAGTATAAAGTATAAACCACAATCTGAAGATCACCTGCTCCAGGCAGGAGAGCAGCTTTTTGTTCCATCTGGGGAGCACCATGGTGGCAGGCAGCTCCTCCAAGGCTACTGGACCAGAACTCCTGCATCCTACTTTATTTTTTTCCCAGTCACTGTGTGGAAAGTAAGAATCTGGGATGGTATTTCTGCTGGTGGTGGCACTACTATCTTCTGGCAGATTGCTGCAGCAGAGGGCAAAGCTCTGGCCAAAGACACTTTTGATCCCAGCACCTCTGTAGGACTCATGCTAAGATCTGCCTTATGGACTTTGCAGCAGAACTCTCTCCCCCAGAGCAGCATTCCCTGTCCTGCACATGGAAGCACATGGGTGAAGGAGCACCTCAGGCTCTCAGGCTATCCTTGTGCTGCACAGGCCATTCAGATGGGCTCCAAGCAAGGAGAGAGAAAGGCTGTTGGTAAGGTGAGCTTGGGAGGCACATACAGAGGACCACAATCAAGACTGTACTGGAGTACTGAGGCCTCACTGAAGAAGTCTGCATGATTTATAGCTTTGCCTAGGTGACACAGGGAAAGTAAATGGTATTTAATTTCAGTTCAGGTGTTTCCAGGCACCTACACTGCTTTTATGTCTGCATATTTCTTAGCATCACATCTCTGTCAGCAAAGAGCTGGGCTTTATAAATAAAGCTGAGACTTACAGAAGAGCTCAGGGGAGGCAGGCACCCACATTCTCCTGGACAGAAGATCCTTGTCATGATCACAGCATGGCCCTAAGGGAGACAGAGCAAAGAGAAAGAGACTGAGAAGGTTCCTGAAGTCTTTACAGAAAAGCCATTACAGCAAATTTATTCACAAAAGAAATTTACTGATGAAAGAAAGTGCATCCTCAGGTCTGGGTTCCTCTGCAAGTATGGCCCTGTGGAGGGCAAGCCCCAGGTAGACTCACCACTTGATTGAGTACCCAGGGCCTCCAGTGTGCATAGACAGCAAAGATGCCAAAATTCAGGACCCTCTACAAAGCAGGCTTGTGTAGGGCAGAAATCAGGTTGTCAGGGACATAGGGAAAGGGGAAGGAGCAATACTGTACTGCATGTGTGCTGTTCAGTGTGCTTCTAGCAGGCTGTGAGTTGCAACATGTTTGACCTGGTTTTGAGAAGAGGGGAGAGGTTTGCCTTGCTCTCATTTCCCTTGCCACATCTGCTCTAATTACTGCAGATCTGGGGCTGGCAGATGCTGTCTCGTGCCTGGCTGTGATTAGCCTGCAGACAGCCTCAGAATAGCTTCAGCCTACACACTGGCTGGTAATGCTTTCTCTGCAAAAGGTGGCAACCAAACCAAGGAAGAGCAGCTTGGAAAGCTGATGCAGCCACCTACCTTCCAGGAAAGGGATAGGGATCCCTTTCAAATAGTGTGCTTGCAGTTACAGCATGTAACATGCCATAATGCTGTGCACAGTGCTTCAGCCTTGGTGAGGAAGAGCCTTGGGGACCCTACAAGCTCATAGAGACAGTGGAGGTGGGAGCTGCAAGAGCTGAATGAGAAACACCACAAGATAAAGCAATACTGCCTTGAGCTGGGTCCTGGGGACAACCCCCCAGATTTTGTATGCCAAGGACTGGAGGGCTGGCAGTGCCTCTGCTGGGCAGCACACAGCAGAGACATGCAAAGCAGTGTTAGAACCTTCTGCCCAGGTGCACAGTCACCCTGCCTTCCCCAAAGCTGCCACTGGACTGGCAACTCTGGTTAATCATTACTGATCATTTTGATCGAGTCTCCAAGTTCTTTGTCCACATTCATGCTCTTTTGGCTTTGCCATTAGAGTGCCAAAGACATTGCTACACATATTGTTCTGCTCACCTGCACACTGAAACTGCCTCTAAAAGCTGACAAAGAGCTCTGCCTCAGGCACTGCATTGTTTCTACCTGTGGCAGGACTGTCTAGCAAATGCACACACAGCAGGACAAGTAACACTTCTTGGTAGGCATGTGATCACAGAATATTAGGAGCTGGAAGAGACCTTAAAAGATCATCCAGTCCAACCCCCCTGCCCAAGCAGGATCATCTAGAGTAGATAATTCTGCAGTCCATTAGAAATGCTAGCTGCCTGCTTTCAGCTGCTGCCTGTGCTGCAGCAGACACAGACCCATGTGCAACCCTGGGCTGCCCACGGTGCTGGTCAGCAGCCAGCAGCAGATTAATAAGTATATACAGGAGGAGCCATACAAAGGCTGGCACCTGCTCTCCTCTGGCCCTCCTTCATGTATCTGGCCTAGAATGTGACATGTCTCTGCTCTGCCAGACAGCCTGCACTCCTCTGCCAGCACCAGCCTGCAGGAACTCAGCTCCTGGCTCTATTCTTACAGCTGGAATAAATTTATATATAGCTCCTGTTTTTTTCCTGTGGCTTGGACATGGATTTATTTGACTTGTCTCTGATCACACAGGTGCAGCTGAGCTTAGGGTTTGGCTTGGCTTATGTTAAGGGCATAGCTTGTTTGGTTTGGTTGTGCCTTAAGTGGAAAACTGAGAACAGGAAAACTGTCTGAACCATTAAATAAGCACAAAGTCTGCACACACTGGATCCTTGGGAAAGGGGCCCAAAGTGTGGAGTACAGGGCTGTCACAGCATCTGCCCTAAGAGAGGAGTTTCATGGCACTTGAGATCACGTTTTGTGCACTGCATCTGTAATCATACAGATGTGGAAATGGAGTTGCAAAGCTACAGTGAATTATGTTCTCATTCACTCTGAAGTACATGCATATTGAACAGCCAGGCAGGGATGAAAGGTGAGGAGACCTGGGGGTGCCACACAAGAAAGAAAACCATCCCTACATCTCCCCTTTGGACCATTTCCCTCTGAGAGTCACTCAGATTCGGGTTTGGTTGAATACCTCTTCTCTGAGACACTTCTTGGGTCCTTCTCACTACACACAGGTGTGGTACTCTGGGGTGGTGCCCTTGGGTGGTGTGAGAGCAAAGGCTGGGGCTTCTCAGGGCTGACATCTCTCTCTGATTTCAGGAACTGTCCTTCACCTTTTAAAAGAAAGAAAGAAAAGCAAGGTAAGGATTTGTGAAAGTGCTTTAGAGGACAAGAAGAGGTGGAGTGATTGAGCCCCTGGTTAGCTGACATCAGTCAGTGCTGACTGAATTGGATCCCTGAGGCTGAGGCCCTCTCCCATACTCTTTTGTACCTAACCCTCCTCAAGAGAAGTTTGGTAAAAGCAAGAGGTAAGGTTTCTTTAAAACTTAAAGGAGGGGTATGATCTGCCATGGGATTTGGCAAGGGGGAGGGAAGAGACTCTAGCAGTATCTTTAAGATACCAGTCACACATCAAAACACATGTGGCTGCTCTCCAGTGGCAGCACATAGCAGATGCTGCATGAAGCTTCTGTAAGAGCTGCAAACACCCATCTGACATCAGTCCTCCAAAATAAAGTGCATTTACTAAATAGCCCAATTCTGTCCTGTGGCCTTTGGACCATGCAGGGCAAAATATGTTTGCCAAGCAGCAAAGAAAATAACAAAATTAAAACGGGATCTGACTTCTCCAAGAGCCTGACAAGGAAGCTCTGTGCTCTGTCTATCCTCGTGGGGTCTGCCAAGAACACTGTGGTCCACAGCATGTTGTCATCCTGGGAAACGTTATTTTTTCCACAGAAACAAGCCCAGGCTTTCTTCTTGGAGGCAGTCCTCAGAGCCAGCTTTAGGGCTGAGGCTGTCAGATGAGGTGGACATTTGATTCGTGCCCACGGGCCAGATGCAGCGTTTCTGCACTCAAAGCTGGAACAGTAAACAACCTGATCTGCTGGCATTTCTTTTTCAGGAACTCATGTGAGACATGAGACCCAAGAGCATCAGCCTGGCAGCAAGGTAAACACCTTCCCAGAGTTATTTTCCTAACTGTATATCGAGAAGACAGCGCTGACCACCACTTCCTAAACGAGATGGGTTGGGAGGAGGTGGGGCAGCTTATTCAGAGACATGAACCTTCTGATCCTGTGTAGGGTGAAATGGCTGTGGGAACAATGTGCATTGCTGCACAGTGATGAGAGCCCTTTTTTTTTCCCCCTAAAGTGCAGTGGAAACAGGAGGGTGAAATGTCTCTCTGAGCCTGAGGTGTCAGAGGGGCTGGACGGTGCCAAGGGCAGCGTGCAGGGTAGACACCATATGATGTTTGTGGGTATAGCAGCAACCCAGGCAGCTGACCTTCCAGATCTTTCTCTCCAAAGGCTCCAACCTATGAGGATGTCCCAGAGTATCCTGTCTATGCCACAGTGAGCAAACCCACGAGCACGAAGCAGGATGACAGCATTCATTACGCAGACATCCAGGTGTTCACGAAGGTCCGGGAGCGCTCCGCAGCTGAGGTGAAGAACTTACAACTGCAGAACGCCACAGAGTATGCCACCCTCAACTTCCCCCGTCCCAGGCTGAAGTATGACAGCAAGAATGGGACACTGGTGTAAAAGGGGAGATGGTCCTCTCCTCCTTCAGCAGCAAAAGGATTTCAAAGACTTATAGATGCTGTAGAGGCAAGCTAACCTCAGGGACACATCGAGTCTCCCTGAGAAAGCGGAGAGGATGTGTCTTCCACCTGCGTTTCTCCTCAGAGGACACAGCCATATTTTTTTCCTCACATGATGAGTAGTTTTCTATCTGATTCTGCTGACAAAACCCACCTCTTCCCTTTGGAGGAGTTGCCCCTGAAGTTGGTAACCCATCTCCTCTCAGCACTGTGAGAAGACACAGCTACATCTTGCCTGATGAAGGCTGAAACCACAGCCCAGAGCTCCAGTAAGAAAGTTTCTGCTGTGCCACAGGACCAGTTAGCTGAGTGCTGCTCTGCAGATGGATTTGGGAATGTGGCTCACAGAACTCAACAGTGGGACAAGGGAGATGTCACCACTGGATTTTATGTCAATGTTAAGACAATTGTGCAATGTGCAGAATGACATGTGGATGATGCTGTGCAGAAATGGCACGAGAACTTCCACAGTATCTACTGCAATGTCTTCCTCAACAGCCACCACTGTAACTGCAGTCATGCACTATGTGCATCCCCCTTCCTCAAAAAACAGTGTTTAACTGTGCACAGCACACTAAAACCAAGGCCAGAAACACAGAATTAACTGAGGGGTACAGAAGAATTTCTTTCACTGAACAGTTGTACACATATGCATCCTTACTCCAACATGCACAGAACTAAGTAGTGACTTCTTGGCTCTGACTGGAAATGGAACAAGGAAAATTTGCAGTTTAACTGTGAGTCAGCCATTTAAAAGCCACTGCCTGGATTTAGGGCAGTTAGTGGTCCTTAGAGGACAGCAGCTGTCTGCATGGGAATGAACCCTGCTCAACCTTACAGAGGTTTGTTGGTACTGCCAGCCTTAGTTATAAGACCCAGTAACATAGACACCATATGATGTTTTCTGCCAACCTTTCCAGATACACCCTCAAGAATTTGTTTATGGATTAAAAATAATCTTAGGAATGCAGTATAGCAACTGCCCAAAAGGCTTCTGCCACTGGACTGAATGTGAGAGCTGTAGCACTGGCAGTTGAACAGGGCTCCCAAGCACTTATCTTCAGGCACTAAATCAATGCTTGGAACATTATTTGTTCCTAAATAATGGTTTGTAGAGCTAAATACAGACTGTGGAACAACATGTTTATTGCCAGTGTTCTAAAGTGGACGTCCTGGTACACTTTATACACGTACATAGTTTTGCTTATTATGGCTCACCTAAATGTAAAAAGCATGAGAGTTCCTGCTCATTACAAACAATAAAGCTGCTATCGATGACAGAAGTGTGAGGAGCAGTCCTGCAATTTTCCTAGGTCCTTGCTATCCAGTAGACCTCAGTGGGGCAAATGTAAGGCATAGCATGGAAGGCCCTTCCTTCATAACGAATACAGAACTAGGTTATTGGAAGAGCTGGTTCTTCTGAGTGCCAAGGATTCCTCTTTCTGCTCCTCCAGGTTACTTTGTGTACTCCATGCCCAGCATGAAAATCTGTCCTTTGGACAGAGTAGGATTGAATGGGCACAGGATTTACTCACAAGTGTGTCAGGGGAGCAGGAGACTCCCTGACAGTCCTGCGAGCCCGGCTGTTGAAGGGACAGTCAGGGACACTGATCCAGATCTGGTTCATGCTGGGCAGCAGTTACACACCTCCTTGCACTAAATTGCTGGTACAAGCATGAGAAAGGGACACTGACTTCATTTCTAGTCAGGCCATCCACATCATAGAAAGAAATTAGATTTTTTTAAAAACTTTATTTGGGAGATAGGAGTTTTTTTAGAAGATGCAGAGTCCCAACAGGTAATTTTTATAAACAGTTTAAGTGAAACAGCCTGTTATTGCTTTGGCATGCCCAACACACGGTACTGAAGTTTTCCCTCACCCAGCAGGAGAGCTGGGGCCAGGGACAGCAAACTGCACAGACAGTAAGGTCAAGCTCCTGAGTCCAGAGTGGTATCAATTTGCACATCAATCAAGTTAAACGAGTTTTTCCGTGGACTAAGTAGGACTGGGTTTAGCTCAGAGAAACTTATTTTCACTTAGTCACATCACTTAGTTCTGTTGATCTGTGGATCAGCCCTGTTGTATTCTTAAAGTATCAGAGCTACAGTAGAAACTCTGTTCCCTAAGGAGCTTCACCTTCCATACCTAGCTAGTACTTGGTGTTTCCACAAGTACAGTCTGTCTTAAGAGAGATAATCAAATGCTCTGCATAGGAACAGGAGTAATATAGCAATTTTGCCTGTTTACCAGGCCTTGAATAGATAAAATGTGAAAGCCAAGTTCTGCAATAAGGATTTTTCTACAAGTTTTGCACTGAGTATTAAAAGCTTCTGACAGCACACCTCCTGTGTTTCCTACGGTCGTTTCGGTTAGGTGTTAAATGAGTGTTAACGTATCAAATGTTCCTTGAACATTAAAGATGTAAATTTTAGTTTTTAACTAATAAATTTGCACTTTTTGGTGAGGCTGTGTCTGCTTGCTGCACTGGGGCCCTGGGGTCACACGCCTGGCGCTGGGTGAGGGGGTCTGCAGAGGAGCGCTGGCTTCTTCCTCTGCCCGATGTGGTGGGACGGGCCACTGCTGCTGCTGACAAGATGCCTCCACAGAATCATGGAATCATAAAAAGTGAGGAAGGGACCACAGAAGATCATCATCTAGTCCAACCCCGCCGCCAGAGCACAATCACCTACGTTATGTCTACACAGTGATGCACCCAGGTGGGTTCTGAATGTCTCCAGAGAAGAAGACTCCACAACCTCTCTGGGCAGCCCGATCCTGTACTCTTATCACCCTCACAGTGAAAGTTTTTTCTTATTTCACTATTCAACCAGTCCAACACCCTCCAAATTCAGTAAACAATTTGACAGGCTGAGAGAGTTGGGGCTGTTCAGCCTGGAGAAGAGGAGGCTCCGTGGAGACCTTCTAGCGCTCTGCCAGGACCTCAAGGGGGCCTACAAGAAAGATGGGGAGAGGCTGTTCAGTAGGGCCTGTTGTGACAGGACAAGGGGTGATGGTTTTAAAACAGAGGGAGGGAGATTTAGATTGGATATTAGAAAAAAGTTCTTTGCTGTGAGAGTGGTGGAGCACTGGAACAGGTTGCCCAGGGAGGTGGTGGATGCCCCTGGATCCCTGGAGACGTTCAAGGCCAGGTTGGATGAGGCCCTGAGCAACCTGATCTAGTTGGGGGTGTCCCTGCTTCTTGCAGAGGGGTTGGACTAGATGACCTCTGGGAGTCCCTTCCAACTCTAACTATATGATTTAATGACAAAAACCTGTGAGCATCAAGAAAGCTACAGCTGCAGAGCACAAGAAGGGCAAGCAGGACCCAATTCGGGTCCAACCACCAGTCAGCGGCGAGCGAGCCCCTCAGCTCAGCCACCCCCGGGTGCTCTGCACCCTTCCCTGGCGGCGCCCAGACTGCCTTTAGAGCAGAGCGATGCTGTACCCCCGGGCACCGGCTCCCCTCAGAGCCCCCGCCGCCCGNCTGGCGGGGCCTGCGCGGTGCCGCCCCGCTCCGCCCCCGTCCCCATGGCAAGCGGCGACGCGCCGCGGCCGGGTCCCCGCCGGGCGCAGGTAGGGCTGCAGGGCGCGGGGCTCTGGCGGCGCGGTCCCGGACCCCGACCCCACGGGGAGCCCGGGTTTCCCTATGCTGTCTGTCCCCTCCCCGAGGGCTGCTCAGCCCCCAGGACAGTCCTGCTCTGGGGATCGCGGCCCGTCCCGGTACCACAGCCCCCCACCCCGGGCCTACCATTCCCGGTACCTTCGGGTCTCCCAGTCAGCCCTGCTCCCGGGGAGCCCCCTGGACTGGCCCTGGTTCCACACACACCTGGGCCCATGTACCCCTCCGAAGCCTCGGATCCTTGCCCCACACCTTGCGGCCTCCCTGCCCGTTCACCCTCAGCCCCACTTGGGAGAGTGGGCCCCAAAATATCTCCACTGCAGGTTCAGCAACCTACCTTGGCCCTGCCTGTTGTCTGTCCTGTCTGTCCCCTGATCTTTAGTCCCCAGATATGTACCAGGATGACACAACCAGGATAATAGTGACCATCTGCCTAAGGGTTACACTCCTGACAACCTTTAATGGTTCTTAAAAGCAGTTATTCTACTGTCATTCAGCCTTTCACAAGGAACCTCACCTTCTGTTAACTCACCCAGATTTCCCCACCTTTTCTTCACTAAATTTCTAAGGAAGACTAAGCAAAGGAAATACAGATTACCAGAAATTCCCTAAATGGAAATGTCCACATGTGGAATTGTTTCCCAAAAATATTGATGATTCTTTGCTATCTGGGCTAAGTGCCCTGATTCAAGTAATACCTTGAATATTTGACACTAGGGACCTGTACCACTTTGGCTGGCATGTTTGATTTCTGTTGAATTTGGATTCCACCTTCACAAATGGGAACAGATAATCCATTCATATGTGCACTGTGAGGCAGCCTAGTCAGCAATCTACATCTCTCCATGTGTTTCTGAGGAATTCTGTCCATCTTACCTACTTAAAATGTGGAAGAAAATACAAAAATGTGTAAATTTCCCTAAGACTGTAGCCTGTAAATAGATTTTCTGCAGGCATTGAAAGAAGGTGGAAACTTATTTCCCTTGTTTTACTTTTTATTTTGTTGCATTCAGACATTTTGTTGGTAAGTCTGCTCTCCCATTAAGAAAATTTCCTTTATATCTCATACTTTTGCTTCTCCTCCTCAGGCTTCAAGGGGGAAGGGGAGCTGAGCTTGGCTGTGGCATCTGGCATGGGAACGCTGCTGGACATGGTGCCCCTACACACATCACAGCCTGCTGCATCCTCAGTGAGTTTCCAGGAGTTCCTTTTGTGTCTGACCTATTTTGGATGCTGGATGGGGACACTTGGTGGCACAAAGGCATTGCTTACATTAGGCAGCTCTGGTTTTTGCTGTTATTGCAGTCATAGCTTCACAAGCCAGACAGCCTTTGTTTCTGAATCAGCTGTACTTGCTTTTATTTCCCAAACAAAAATGTTATTACCTAGAGCTGAACTGTGGCCAGTGATCTTTTTCTCTTTCTCAAGAAGTGGTTAGAGAAACAATCAGATAATGGTGATAAAGGGCCTTAAAATCCTTGAATGGAAGCCTTATGTGTTGACACTGGTGGTGGTGCTGTGACACTAGGACAGCCTCATCACAAGAAGAGGAAATGGAGCACCAGGAGACCTTTGCCATCCTCCCTTCCCAGAGCTCAACAGGGGCTAGTGCAGGGGTTAGGATATGCTGAAACCGGCCAGGAGAGGGCAATGCCACCAACCGAACTGCCACCCTACGCGTTTGTTCTCAAAGTCATTTACCCCAGCAACAGTCGATGGGGTCATCCTTCTGATGTCATTGCATTGTGCCCTTCATTGTGGAATCATCTTCAGGGAGAATGATGGAGAGTTTTAGGGAGAGGCTGTTTTATTTGCTTCTTGCAAAGATAATAGTCAAAGGCATCACTTATGATGGTATTAAACTGAAAGAAAAATACGATTCCTTCTACAAGAAGTTTGAAATTTAAGAGTGAAACACAAAGATGGGTAAAACAGTCTTTAATTTTAGAAGGTATCTGCAGCACAGATACACCCAAGATGCATTTCTGTTACCACAACAAACAGAAGAATGGCTCAGCATGTTCTGTCTCTCAGTCTAGCTATCAGAAATGGCCTAGTTTCTATTCTCAGACATATTGTCAAAGAGAGGCAGTTCTGTGTCAAAGATAAGAAACCCCATGTAGATCTTTGATTGCAAAATCTCTAATGGAAAGAATACCACGAGTGGGCTTGGACCTAAACGTGGCACTTATGATGAGTACACTACCTCAGACTGCAGTGGTGTTCTTGTACATAGAAGCTCTCCAACTGGGATATTGGACTGAAAGTGACCACCTGAATTTCAGATTTCAGTCCCAGCTTTCCTGGCTAATCCCAATGCCAGGCAGGGTAGGGCTTCTGGCTTGAGCAGTCTCTCCAATCCAAGCCAATTTATTTGCAGTTCTCCCAATATGTTCAGCTGAGATTGTATTTCTCAGACATGGCACTACTGTACTATGGGTGACACATCTGGCTTTAGGTCTTCTGATTTGTGGGGTATAGGGTGTAGGGGTGAGAGAAATGCTTTTTGACATTTTTATTTGCTGTATTTGGGTGGCCTAGGAGAAATTGCTCTTTTCTAGACCACATTAGACTATTTTATCTATTATACATACAGTTCCATCACTATGCTTCTGAAAAGAATTCAGGGACTTTTTGTGTGGTTTATATGCAAAGCCACTTAACTGCTCAATCCAGATTAAGTCTTTATTCTTATTTTTCTTTTTAATCCTGCAAATTTGGGTTATGCCTACAGTGTAAAGTCTGTGGCTTGGGAATTCTGCCTTTGGCTTCTCTGCTTCTCAAAGGACAAGGGTAAATATATAGAGTTTGCAGGGAGCATAAATCAAATTCTTAAAACAAATTATAAAATTAATCAGAGAACACCTAACAGCAACCACTCTGTGCATTCAGGGTGCATTTGATTTTACTTCAGGACATCTGGAGTGAATTTTTTTGTTCCAGAAACTGAAATGATATAGGGAAGGGATGAACTCAGCATCCTTACATGTTAATATTAGATATCTTCTGTGAGTGTATGCTTACTATCTAGTGCTGAAAACCAGATAATAAATGCAACTTTTTCTTTGAGATTATTAGTGAAGAATAGCATTATAATGTCCACAGTAAAGGCTTGTGATTGCTGACTTTTGGTTTTTTTTAATTTATGTCAGTTATTATCTGATGGTGAAACCACATATTCAGTACAGTAATGAAATTTTATTGTAATTGCAAAGGCATGAGCTACCTGATTGCATTACAAAATGTTGATAAGTATTTATTGCTATCTACTCAGTGGCATTTTGAGTCTCAAAAGTAAACTGGATCAAAGTACTAACCAGTACCATTGCCAGTTTACAAGACTTTATGCAAAGCCTCACAGTTATCTGACAGAATTAAAATTTATGTCATGGAGATGGGGGGGCTGACTCCTTTTTGAATTATTTGGGTTGATTAGAGAGGAAAATTACCTGTTGCTTTTCCTTCTCTGTTTTATGGGCATCTCTATATGGTAAAATGGCAACATTATGGAATTGCTTCTTCCTCCAGATGCTTCAAGGCTTCTGCAGAAAAACATGTTTAGTTTTGAATGCATCTCACAAAAGCTTGGCCAGATATTTTGCAATCTGAAGACAATTTGCTGAGGATTGTATTGAATTCTCGTGTGAAATCTCTCTTTTTTCTTCTTTTCACTGCCAGGGCAGGTAGAGCAGGGCTGAGCACAGTGCAGATGTTCCGAGCAGCGTTGTGGTTTGCAGCTTCCTCTGCCTCCTCGCCTGCCGACAATGGCGCTGCTTCTTCAGGGCTGCAGAATCACTGCTCAGAGTTAAAGCTGGCAACTCCTAAAACCTTTCATTCTGCTTTTCTAGCGTCAAGGCATCTGCTAGTTGTCATTCCTCGACTCCCTCCCTGCCCCCACGCCGCCCAGGGCTCGCTGTGTTTGAAAAATCTCTTCCCCGCCGCAGGTTTTGTATGAGACCGACTGGTGGAAATGGGTTTCAGATGTTTCCCCAACTCAGTCCCGGGCCTGCATCTTGTAAGCTGAAGCGTTTCTATAGGAACCGTGTGACATCTCTCTCGCTGCTCCCCCAGCAGCTCCCTCTCGAGCATGCCCAGTGCAAGCCTTGACTTTGGCTCAACTGTGCACTAACGGGCTGCACATATGGGACCATGAATGCGGTTCCTAATGAGCTCCAACTCTTTGTCTTTGCGAGGAGGAGGAAGAGGTCGTGCCCAGAGCTGGAGGAGCTGCCCTGAGTCCTCCGAGACCCTCGTCCGTTGGTGGGCTCGTGGAGAATGCTCGCTTGTTTGGCCAGGGGGAATTTACTGGATATTCTTCAGGAGGGCTTCACGGAGGTAAATGCATGTCCCAAGTCTCACACAGACCTTTCCAGGGCAAGGCAGCATGCTCTTTTTTTTTTGCAGCATATCTCAGGAACTGTTATGTCTCCTTGTGCTTGGAGTGCTTTGAGGAGTAAAGGAGGAGAAAAATGAGCGAGATTTCGGGGCAGGAGAGCTCCTGACTAACAGAAGAGCATACTGGGCAGCTCAGCCAGGGGTCTGCAAATGAGCAGTTAGTTTTTTGAAGAGTTTGTGGCTGGTTTACAGATGGTGGTTTTAGCTCAGAGTTTTTATTCTCTTTGCACTGCTTTACTGTTGTACTGGTTAAAAAAAAATGAAAAATGCAGCAAGGTTATGGAGCACAGTTTATTTTATAGAGTTGACTCTTCTGAATACATGAAGGCTCTATGTCTGAAGGCTGTTAGAAAACCAGTAAATCTGCTTTGTGGACACACATTTCTTGAGAGAGGCTGACAAAGAGCAGGCTGCTATTTTTCTCCCATATTGTTCCATAGGCTGAATCTCTAGGGGACTAAACTTTATCTTGGTCAGGAAAATATCATTTAAAAGCTGTTTGTTATTTGCTTATACTGCTGTTAGAGAGGTTAGTAAATGGTAAAGGAGTGAGAAGTACCAAGAAATTCCTGAGAAGGGGATCCTGTAACTGCACGGGGAATGCAATTTGTTGTCAGTTTCCTTTTTTTTTAGAGTGCACAAAAAATTAGTCCTCTTGGACTCTCTGTGGACTAAGTACAAAATGCCAGGGCAGCCAGTACCTGGGTGTGCACTGTGCAGAGCATGTGGGAGGATGATTTCCTCTCTGTAACCTGAAAAGGAAGGATGATTGTGGGGTTTGTGCTGAAACCAAACAGTGGCTGCTATTTGCTTTCAGGGATAGTATCTTGGTGTGTTTTATTCTTTCTGAGAACATGTGGCTTATTTTTGTGATTCCTCACCCCTGTAAAGCTCAGCCTCCATCTGATTGTTCTATCCTCGTGCTCCATTGTCCAGAACATGCCCCCTGTGCTTACCAGCACCAGTCATTACAGGGAAAACAAACTGGGCATGAAACTTTAGCTGCATGGCTTCACCCTAGTCACAGGTCTCCTTTAATTGCTCTGCATAACTGTGTAAATACTCCATCCCCTCCTCCACAGAGTATCTCTGTCTCATTTTTAGCCAGCAAAGGTACTGCTTTATCTCAAGCTTACACTTCCTGTGCTTGAAGGCAGCAGATCCTTCTCTGGCATAACCTAATAGCAACCTGTATATTAATGGTGTGGTTAATAATGGGAGCAAAGACCTGTTTTACATTCAGTGCTAGCTCCACCCCGGCTGTTTTTACCCACAGACCACTCAGCTGTGGCACAGAAGTCCCTCTCCCACCATGAAAACAGATTTACTTTCATGTCTTCCACTTGGGATCTCTGCCACATGACACACTTCATGCAAGTACAATTTAAATCAGTTTTGGAAGTCCAGCACCTATGGTAAAGGGAGGTTAAGTGACTTGCCAAGGACATGCATCATATCCCAGACACAGCTGGAAATGAGTGAGAAACCCTGTAATTCCAAGTATTCTTTTTTGATCCACCAACTGTACTTCCTCCCCTGTCCCTTTGTACTTTTCGTGCTTATTTACAGAAGTCTCTGAAGGTGAAGGAGTGTGCCAAGAGGTCTGATCCCAGCACAGCACTCTGATGTGTAGAAGGCTGGAAGCACATCACTACTAAACCTGATGTTTGTGTATAAAACCAGATCCAAGATAAAAATCAGGCTTAATTTAATACAAGCAGTGAATTGGAGTATTGAGGAAGTGCAGTGCTGATTCAGTGTCTCCTCTTTTGCTAGAGCATATTTTCTGGTCAGGTGGCTATTTTGATGGCTAGCTGCCTTGAAATACAAGGATGTGCTTTCCAAATCTGTACATTACCAAACACAGGTTGCAAACAAGCTCCCAGGTGTATGTGCAGAGTTCAGGTGCAACCCTACCCATGCTTGGGACCTAGAAATCAGTCACCCATCAGCAGCAAAGTGCAATGCAATGTTACCTCATAAGGGTCTGTCTACATGGAGAAATACTGACACATCTTGCTTTGTGCAAACTGTTGCTCCCCAGAGGTATGCATGCAGGAGGTGGTGCAGCACAGGTAGGGCTCTCTGCCCTTCCCCTAGTAGGCTGCTCATTGCCTGCTCTTTCACTCAGTGTTTTGTGTAATATTTTCTCTTGAGTAGTGGGTTTTTACCTGAGTGGCACCTGCAGTAGGTAGTTCCTGGATTTCCCACACATACAGTCTCTTTCCCTTGCTCATCAAGGTTTGGTGTATCTGTTGGTGATGAGGTGGCATGCCATCTGTGACTTCAGGATCCTTGCAGTGGGAAATGACCTGGGTTTGATTTTGGTTTGCTTTTTTGGTTGAAGTAATTTTCTGGCAGTAAGATTTGCTACTGTCTTGTTCTGGCAGTCATTCTGTTCCCCTTGGGGTAACACACATGATCTGTGATAAAAATGTCTCTGCTACTGCAATCTTAGCAGAGGAAACTTGCACTCACCCTCTCCTTCCAGTGACTACTTATAGCAAACAGGTTTCACTACAAAGAGGGCTGTTTTGCCTCCTGTGTCCCTCATCTAGTTCAGCCCATTAGGACCAGCCCATAACTAAACACTCCCAGTAGTACAAAATCCCTCAGAGCCTGAGCTTCACTAAATATGTGAAGCCTTTACAGATGCTGCTCTTCTCTATACATCAGGACCAAGTCTCATCAGCTTTGTTTCTGTGGGAGTCCACTCCTCTTTCACATTGCTCCACACAGGGTGGGCAGGCACACTTGTTCATGGCTTGGCCAGTGTGAGCAAGGCTGGGATCTGAAGAACCACCTGAAACTTGCCAGGTTGCCTGTCTGGTCTGCAAGAGACTGGGCAGCTGCTGCATTGTAACTCTGCTGAGTCTCAAGTGCAGAAATCAGAACAAGGAGAAGACAGATGGGGCTTCCCACACCTGGATTTACACAGGGATGTAGCTCTTTAGCAGACAACTGCTTGCTTTAGCAGGAATTCTTCCCAGTTTTTCCCAAAGCCCTTGTGCCTGGCCAGCAATAAGACTATCACCAAGGGAAGGATGCATTTGCTGTTATGTAGGATTAGGGCTTGAGCAGTTAGGATTTGATCCTTTCCTGAATTCCACTTTATGTCTAAGCCAGGTTATTACTTGGTTGCACAGCAGTGGCTGTCCTTTGGCAGGGTGTATCACAGTGCATTTGCACAGCAACAGTCAAAACATTTATTGTTATTAAGGCATTTTACAAGGAACATAACAAATCAGTTCAGCTGCTTTATAGCTAGAAGCTGAGGCAAACAGAAGTGAAGTGGGCTGCCAAATTTGCAGCAAGTTAGTGGTGAAGTGAGGAGCAGGGCCTGTGTCCTAAATGTGCCTCTAGTGCCCTTCATCTCCCAGACCAGGCAATCTCCCTTCCCCTTTTCTTCACAGGAAAGGTTCTTTTCTGCAAAAAGCACTGCTCAGTCCCACTGTGTGCTCACCCTCTCCACAAAGCTGCTTTTTCCTGTCTGTACTGGGCTGGTGACTGCATTCTGCTAAATATGGAACAATGCTCCTTTTCTTTGCTGGAGCATCAGGGCATGTCTTAGCACAACTTGTTTTGACAGACCTTAGACTTTGGGTGTCGTGGAACCATTTGGTAATTAAGGGTGAATGGTGCTCCAAAGTACTGGCAGTCTGCAGTGAAAGGTCTCTTGTGGCTTAGCTTTTTGCCTGCATTGAAAACACTGCCTGTGTGTAGAAAAAAAAAGACTTCAAAATAGGAGGTTGGGGAAAATGCAGAGGCTTAAAACATCTTGCAAAACCACCAGAAATTATCCTTAAAGCAGCAACCTGGCTTCACGTGGCAGTGACATCTTGAGGAGTGGATGTGTCACTGTTGATTCATCCCAGCAAGATTCATTGTACATGAACTGCTATGTGGTAGACTTCTGCTAGAATGTCAGTGAGACTTCAGGATAATCCTTCTTTCTGGGTCTCAGCAAATCAGTGAAAAATCCTCATCCAGACAAGGTGGGGTGTTGGAAATGTCCATGTTTTCATGAGAATACAGGTGAAGGTTTAAGGAGTTCCTGGTCTTTTGGAGCTCACATACTATGTCTGTCTCCTGGTGTGTACTAGAGTGCCTAGGAGCCTCCTTTTCCAGATTGTGCCACTGTACTGAGGCACAAAAGAGCCTGCTGAGGCTGTTTATGGAAGATTTGGAAAATACCCATCATACCAAAAGTTATTTTGAATGAAATTACACCTCTTGCTTGAAAGTAAGAGTCTTATGAAAGGGGAGCACTCTAAGTGCATGTGGCACTCATCCATGCATCACTCAGCATAATCAGGTGGTGTTCACATCAGGAACTTTCACAATACACTGAACAGCCTGAATCACACTTAAGCAATAAATTTGAGAAAATAAATAATTCTGCTGGCTTTGAAAGCAGAGAGAAACATTTTCTTTGCTGGTGACTTGATATTTTCTGATTCTACAAATGCCTTCTCAAACAAAAATAATCAAACCAGAGGAACACTGGATGGAAAATTACAGTTCCCATCTAATTAAGGTAATGTCATAACACTTAGAAATCAGACAAGGCCTTAAACATTACATCCTGAAGCAATTAGGCTAGCCTGTGAGCTTTGCTGTTGCAGATACTTGGTTCAGTGCTCTGAGCAGACAGGACACTAACTGCCTTTTGTACTGGGACAAACCTCCTAGCATAAGGGCTATTGTTACTGACCTTGTTAGACCTGGTGTTGGGCAGTGTCCCTAATATATAAAGGAAAAGCAGAATAAAGGTTATGAGAAGTGTTATTCTTCCAGGCTGATTCCCTAAATCCAACAATAAAAATAGATTCACATTCCTCAAATGAACATTGAAGAATCATTTCTCCCTTGAGGCAGGGAGTATTATGGCAGCATAATACCCTAAATCTCAAAGGAGGTGAAAATTAACCTTATACAGTGTAATCTAGATGGCACTGATAATAAGCAGTATATGAAGGCATTGTGATCTACCTATATTTAGTGACAGACTGACTGATGGCTGAGAAGGGAGAAACATGAGCTCTAAGCAACAGGTGGTGAGCTGGTTAGATGAGAAAAGGAAGGAGGGTTACAAAACTGCCAGGTTTGCAGCAGGGCTGCTGCTTGTCTTCCACCTGTGGAAAATACTAGATAATGACATTTAATTGTAATTATCAGTAAGAGATTATAGCTGCTGAGAAAAAGGGGCAGATAAGAGAAGGGCATTTTCCTCTTGTGTAGCATTGTCAGTTGAAAGTGCTAAGATAGGTGTTCCTGACCTCCACAATTGTTTTCTTGTAGCTCATGGGTTTGAGACACTTTTTCAGTGTACCTGCTGAAAAAGTGATCCAGAATAAAATCCTGCCCTGAGATGGGTGGTGCTTACTGAAGTGCTAACCTGTAATTTGCCAGCAGAAGTGCCTACAAATTGGGAATGCATTCTAACTGCAGGTGGCCCCTAAGAGCTTGCTTTAAAAATCTTCTCCTACCCTGCAAAGTTTTTCCATGCTTCCAAGGTGACTTGGATGTTAACACCCCACAGTGATTTGCCTGGGAGCTGAAGCAATCTGGTCTCTAACTTCTCTCAGGTAAGGGAGTGATGCTTCACATTGCAAGGTACGAGTAAACCTGGCCTTTTTTTGGAATGCAAAGCTGTGTTAACATAAATAGGATTAAGCCTAACTCCACCCTAATCCTAATAACATATGCTCTGCATCGTAGGTCTTGGAGTAGGTTGGTGTGTTGGGGTTGCTTTTCTGAAAATCTTGGTTTTGAAAGAAATATTTGTGTGGGAATAGAACAGCGTGAGCTGCATCGAGTCTGAGATTTGGCTGAACAGAAGCTCAAACCCAAATGCAAAGCTCCTGAGTAGACAGTGTTTGAGGGAAGAATTATTTAGGAAATCATTCAATTATTATGAAGGGAGGTCCTGAGTTGGGTAGAAGAGTAGCTGTTCAGGTTATAAGTGAACAAGGGGAAACTCTTGGGGTTTGTTTGATCCTGTGAACTCCAGAGCTTCTGTACAAAGCTGTAGTGGCATAATTACAGCTTCATGAGAACTGGTGCAATAGGTCCCAAGAGATCTTTCCCCTCAAATAGTAAGACACCAGTTAAAGAAGAAGAGTGCTAAGAAATTGAGCAGCTGTCTGAGCAGGGGACCTGTGCAGGTTTTTGGGCTACTTGGTCCAGCTTCCTAGGCACAAAGGGTCACTCTGCATCCTTCATTCAGTCTGGGATGGAGTCTTCTGCTTGGCTGTGGGGATTAAAGTCTCTCTTTGCTAATTACTTACAAGGTATAACAGGTAACTTCCCATTGTGTTGTCAGGAAGCAGAGTGAAAGCACAGTGGATGCAGCCTTGGAAAAGGAAAGGAGGACTATTGAGATGTCATCTGCCTCCTTGTTTGTTCATTACCTCTTCTCTCTCTTCCTTGGAGTCTTGCTGACTAAGAGGAGCTGAGCCTGATGTGAGACTGGATGGGACACATTTATCATTTGAGCTGGGATGCCTGCAGCCACAGGTTGTGATGTGTTTTTGGTGTCCCTTGTCCTTTTAGAAAGAATGACAAGCACAGGCTAGGGAGTGTTTTGGTTGGGGTAGAATAGGCAGCGTAGAGCTGCTGTTCTCAGGGCAGATCTTGGTTTTCTCTGTACTCAAAGTACTTTCCAGAGTAGAAGCTATGGATGTTGTCCATCCAAGTAGCAGATGATATTGCTCTGGTAGTACAGAAAAGTTAGGGCTTCTCTGTTGAGAAATGATATAGGTGTCCTTGTGTTTAGAAACAAATGGAATTTGGAGGGAGTGCAATAAGTGCTTTACCCCTTTTTATGGGTGTGATCCATTAAACTGAATCTGAGGTTGCAGATCAAGACCTCTGCTGGTATTGGAGGTTAAGGGCTTAAAGGTATGGGCCACAATGTCCTTGATACTGCCAAGTTCCTGTCAGCTGATGGATGAGCCACTGAGAGTGGCAAAGCAAAAGGTTTTTTACTTGCTACCTTAAAAATACTATTGGAATTTCTGCAGAGCAGCTTGGGGGCTTTGTCCCTTCATGCATTTACCACCACTTTGCCATTTTTAGGTCATTAAATTCTTACATCTGTTACTCAATAACTTCAGTCAACCAGTCACCTCAGCTGCAAGAAGGGATGCCTTACTCCCTGGGTTTTTAGCAGGGGGGGAATCCAGTTCTCTTGCTAAAGTCATTAGATGATCTAGTTTTTGGATGCAAAAGCAGGAAAGGTTGATGAGTCCAACTGTCTGAATTGGAGCATGAAAATCTTATGCTTGTGGGGACTGAAATCAACTGACCAGCAAAGTAAGCCTGCTAATGAAATGTAAGTCATGTAAGTCTGTGGTATTAACAGCAGCTACTGGCATGAAATTACTTAATAGTGACATCCTTATTCCACTGCCCCAAAATCCTACTTTTAATAATCACTGTTTAAAGTGTAAGTGCACTGGGATTTAGGAGTGACTATTTTTCCACTAACAATAACACAGTCAACTTTCCCATGCTTGTAAGAGGTTGAGACTAAAGATTTGCCAAAAAAGTTTTGTTATGTGTGAAGAATGTTCTGAGAAAAGTAAAAGACCCTTTTGCTAAAGAGTGTTCCTATTTCCTTTAAATGAAAATGGAAGTGTCTGTCTGAAAGAACAACATAGACTCCTAAAAAAATTCCAAATTTTCTGGAAGGGTCTATGCTCTCATGGAACTAGTGCAGTGTAACAGTTTAGGTATTTGTTAAATGGTTTGAACAATACCACCAAAGTAGGAAACCCAACTGTGGTAAGACTATTTCCCTAAGTTACATAGGGATGCAGCATGAAAACTGCATCTGCAGTCTATCTGGTACATCTTCAGTTAGGAATCTAGATATTTCTGTAATGATGCTGTAAACAAACATGATGTCTGTAACCAGACCCACCTCTTTACTCTGGTACTTGTTGGAATAAGTCAAAGCATTGCTGAATCTGTGCTCTTGCTCTGGCATTAGTCTTGTGAGTTTGAACCTCACTGCCCCCATGATAACTTACAGTTGCATGAAGGAGGGATGCTCTCTGCAGCTGACAAGTGGTCACTGCTGTTCTGTAAGTTAGCACAGGATCATCAACTTATTCAGGAGAGAAAGTAAGTCAAGGCTTTTTAAAAAATTATTATTATTCACAGTGTCTGGTTGCATTAAGTGGAAAATAGAGACCCCTGAAACTGGGCAGGCAGAACTGCCATGCATGGTTGCCAAAGAAGAGCAGGCAGGTCCAATGGGTGTGAGAGGCCAAGTCAGCTTCAGCAGGCAGGCATCAGACGTGCCACTTGTGCTTCTGTCCTCTCCAAATCCGTCAGGCAGCCCCCCAGGCTCGTCTCTGTTCTGCTCTCCAGCTCTCTGCTGAGTGAGTGGAACTGATTGAATGCAGGTCCAGTCACTTTTCTGAACCAGCAGACCGAACCGCGTGTGATTACAGTTGGGTTTTTCACTGTCAGGATAATTAAGAGTGAAACTATGATCAGATTGTGACTTTGATGGCTGTGAGAGCATAAACTCTGACTAACCTTGCTGAGATAATATAGAATGGAGACTTAAAACCTGCTGGATCAGCAGAATAACGGGAAGCTTAGGGAAAAGGGGGCTAATCCCATAAATGGATCAGTTTGTTTACCCTCCATGTACTGCACCAGCCCTACCAAAAGGGATTTCAGTATTACCAGTGCTCCTACTAGCATGGAAGGGCTTCTGCAGGGTGCAAAGAGAAATGTTATCTGAACCAGCTCTTTGTGTTTGGGTCACTCAGGTTCTCACAGGAACTAACACAGGGTTTCTTGCTCCTGCATTGTGGGTTAGATCATTTCTTGCTATGCAGAGAAATAGTGTGGATGGGGCACTACATGTAGTGTGTGAGCTAATTCTGGTAGCAAAACTGAGGGCAGGACAGTATTGGTTTGGTACCAGCCTAGATTAATTGTAATGCAAAGCTCTCCTGTCATCTTAGATCATGAGTCCTGTCCTGGTGTGGAATGGTCCACATCACAGCGTGCAGTGATGTCAGCTAGAGTGCAGTAGGCTTTGGGATGAGACCTGTGGTGTTTGTTTTCAAGGGTAAAAGACAATGAGATCTGTGAAGATGCCAGATAGAAGTGAGAGCTCTGCATCTTCCCCCTGAAATGGCCATTATGTGCAAACATTTTGTTTTCTGTTTTCAGCAACAATTACAGGCATATGTGGCCTGGGTGAATGCCCAGCTGAAGAAGAAGCCAGCAATAAAGCCAGTCCAAGACCTGAGACAGGATCTCAGAGATGGAGTCATTCTTGCTCTGCTCATTGAGATTGTAGGTCAGTAATGCCATATGGCACTATTTTTCATCTTGCAGTTTTCAGTCTGGTGTGGAAGAGGCTGGCCTGGGCTCTGAGAGGCAGACTGGCTGAGGCTAATGATGGTGTCAGCTTGCAGGGGGGTGGGGAGGAGTAACTGCAAAACAATCATAAAGCAAGTCATAAATGCAGTTCTACTGAAGACCTTAGGTTTTAGCAGACAGTGTAAACAGATGTGCTAAAATCTGTCAGGAACCATATTAACTCCCATGAGGCTGGAATGGAGCTATGAAATGGTGTTAGTGTGTGGCATTTTTGGAGGAGTGACCTGTTTTCTGAGAGACTCCCTTTGTCCTGGACTCTACTCTTCAGTTCTCTACCTCTTCCTGCAGAGGGGAACAGGGGTTGCAGCCAGTTAATTATGCCTTGTCTCTGCTGCTCCTTCCTCCTCACATTCTTCCCCTGCTCCACTGGGGTACCATCCCTGGGATACAGTCCTCCACAAGCTCTTCCAGCACGAGTCCTTCTTACTGGCTACAGTTTTTCACAGACATAATCCAGCATGGCTCCTTCCCATTGGCTGCAGTCCTTCAAGAACAGACTGCTCCAGCGTGGATCCCCTGCAGGGCCATAGGTCCTGCCAGGAGCCTGCTTCAGTGTGGGGTCTCTACAGTCACTGTCTCCTGGAGCACAACCACCAGGGTTCCCCACAGGCTGCAGGGTGTTTATCTGCTCCATCTGGACCACCATGGGTTCCAGGGGAACCATGGGCTCCATCATGAGCTGCAGGTGACTATCTGTGCCATTGGTGCCTGGAGCACCTTTTCCCCTGGCTCCTTGTTCACTGACCCTGGTGTCTGCATAGAGGTTTCTCTCACAGTCTCACTCCTCTCACCTGGCTGGAGTTTTTACCCCTTTGTGAATATGTTATCACAGAGCACTACCACAATTACTGATTGTCTAAGCCTTGACCAGTGGTGGGTCTGTCTTGGAGGCAGCTGGAAGTGGCTTTGTCAGACAAAAAAAACCCCTTTGGCACGTAACCCAAAGTTTCCAACCTAGTTATTCCTGGCACTAGACACCTTAGAAGCAGGACAAGAAGTAACCAAACTAGAGGGAAGATCAGGGCCTGCACCTACAGCAGTTCCTTGGACAGCACCAAGTGGTTCAGATGCCTATTAATTTTTTTTTTCCACTCTTCTAGCTGGTGAGAAGCTCAATGGCATTCAGGTCAACCCCACCAGCCAGCAGGAGATGAGGGAAAATGTGGATAAAGTCTTACAGTTCGTGGCATCAAAAAAGATCCGCATGCATCAGACATCAGCAAAAGGTATGTGAGAGTGGCAGTTGGCACTGATTGTTCTGATAAAGGCTCATTTCTGGCACTGTTTCACATTTTTCCCCTGTGGTTTAGTAACAGGTTTTGGGTTGAATGATACTGTGTCCTTGAGTGGTTTTGATTGCAGTGTAGAGCACAGAAACAGAAGTGTCTTTTCTCCTGTTGAGGAGCACTCAGATCAGGTAATGGTGTAATGAGGAATACAGACTGGGAATCCTTTTCACTGGGAGGACACAGGAACCAACTGCTGTGAAATGAGACATGGGGAAAATATTTAGAGTCTACTGGGAGCCTGTGATCTCTTTTGCAGACATCACAAGGACTGCTGGGGTGTGTGTATATCTGGTGTAGAACATAGGCCCTAATCCTTAATGTTTGAGTATACTGGGAGGAGATACAGACAATATTGATTGTCTGTGGCCTGCAGGTGAGAAAGGGTGTGGGAGGAAATGCTGAGATGGACTACATGGAGTGTGTGACCATTGTTAGCACAAGAGTACAAGCTATTGGTTGATAGACCTTTGTAGGAGGGCGAGCATTTAGATACAGAGCAGTGAGTAGTGTTCTCCCAGTACAGCCACAGACAGATTGGAAACTGTACTGTTTCTTTCAGCAATACTACATGTTGTTTTAGGGGCTCATGACTATAGAAATTATAGCAATAATGGTAACAGTCTTAAAGAAGCAAAGGTATCAACCTGGGTGTGCAAGGAAGTTGTGTCATGTGGTCATAGACTAGGATACAGGCATGACACTCAGGGACATGCTCCAGACTGCCAGTCATAGTTAGGATGTTGACTCATAACAGGACCAAATGATTCACAAACTTTTGGCTTCGTGTTTTCCATGAATGATGTGGGAGTAACAGTCACTGTGGCTTATTTTGGCTATTTTTAATTTTTTTTAATGTTTAAGCAAGTATTAACCAGCCTCCATCCCTCCAGAAATTAATTTTAATTTATTTTAGGGCATCTCTGATATTTGGAAACCCTATTCCTATTATTTTAATGGACTTTGAATATTTTGTTTGATTAAATTGCTTTGAGAAATCATAGTTGGAAAGAATGGTTCATCTCTGCAATGTACTTGAGAACAGTATGTGAGTTTGAATACTGTGGAAAATGCCTAGTATGGTGTTAACAAGCCAGTTTTAGTAATATTTGCAAGGTGCTGCAAAGAATTTATGCTATTGATCAAGAAATATACAGCTGTTTTCTGGTCTTCAGTATTAAAAAAATAGCAATTGCCATGTACTAATTGTAGTGACTGCTACTACAGTGGTAGTCTCAGAAACTGCTGTACTTCTCCAGTATGTGTTAAGTAATTATCATGCACTGTCACATAACCAGCTGGATCTTCAGCTGGAAGTAGCTGTAGAGGGAAGGCTCAGATCAGTTCAAATCACTTAAACTTGTGATCTGTAGGTTGAAGTCTGCTGCTCTGCACAAAACAAGCAGAGCTAAGCACCAGTGTTGTAATGGGGTCCTCCTTGCATAGTCCTTGTTTACTGACATGCTCCCATTTGGTTTAATTATATTCCTGCTCGTTGGTCAGATGGAGCTGTGGTGGGACTTGATGTTAATGACATTACCCTTGGCTTTATTTGTATTTTGCAGATATTGTTGATGGGAACTTGAAATCTATCATGAGGCTGATCCTGGCCTTAGCTGCTCATTTCAAACCAGGTTCTGGGAGAGGAATGAATCAGAGCCCTGCTGGTGTGGTGGGAAAGAACCTGTCAGCATCATCTGGTAGCCACAGGCCTCGCTCTGCTGCTGCGGTGGCCCAAGGGGCAGTGGCTGCTCTGGCAGATGTCCGGCAAGATGTCCTGCAGTCCGGCCGGGATGTCTTCCGGCACAGACAGAGGTAATGAGCTCTCTCTGGTTAGGTGAGGTCAGGTTGTGTTAGCAGATGGCCAGAATGTGTTTGAAACCAGCTGATTCTTTAGCCTAACAGGATAAGGAAGGCAGCTGTCCTGTTCTGCTAACACATAAAGACAAACCATTACTGTCTCACTGGAAACTAAATAGCAGCCTAACAGAGAGGAGTGCTTGATCCATCCTGGCTGCTTCATGGGAATGACTGCGGGTATCCTACTTGCTTTTCAGGTTTTACAGCAATTTAACTGATGGATCTCTCTTATCTTAATGAAGGGAGGTGTTAAGGATCACTTAAATTCCCACCTCAAGTGAAATGAACCAGTATTGGTTTCAGATCTGGGAGCCACTGCTTCCAGAATTTGAGGCACTGAGCATGTTGCACAAGTCCTTTCTGTCTTCTGAATTGTTGCTCCCCCTGTGATATGCTTGCTACTACATCACAGAATGTTAGGCAGATGCAAAGTGTGGTGAGCTGTTTATCAGCTGATGCAGCCTACAGTGTAAGCAGGAGAGTTCTGGTGATAATGGAGAAATGATCCGTGTGTGGAAGGAATGTGTGATTCTGAAAAGCACATTGAACATGTGGATTATAATAATAGTAATGACATTTAAATGGAAGCCAGATGGTGGTCTGCTGAGGGTTTAATTTACACAGCTGAAGGTCATTTGCCCACATGCTGGCTCAAGGGAGTACCCATGAAGCAGTTTGGAAATGAGGAAGAAATGGTATATTTGCTGAAAAATATTAGAAGTTTCCCTTGCAAAGGTTTTGGGCCAGGGGTTCTTCAGAGAAGCCAATCCTTACACTAATTGTAAATTATGTTCTTCTCCTTGCCCTTCCAGAGCTTGTGTAGTTCTCAAGTTAGTACAGTCCCCTCTTTAACCTTCCTTTCATTAGCTTTCCTACCCTTCTTGGAGACAAGAAGGATTTCTGCTCCTGTGAGCATTGGATCATTCTCTGGTCGTTATCCCTAGGAACGGCATGGATGAGGCGATCGAGAACCCCTACTGGAGTGTTCGGGCACTGGTGCAGCAGTATGAAGGGCAGCAGAACATGCCATTGGAGCCTCACTCTTCCAGGTAAGGACCTTAATTGCCAAGATGTGTTTCCTCACAGCCCTTTCACATTACCTAAAGTGACTGTTCTTATCACTGTGATGTGGTTAGCTCTGATAAAAGAGGATTCCCGGCATCTAGTCTCCTTTCTGATGGGGAGAAGGAAGCCTCAGGAACCAATGTGAAGTAGTGGTTTACTGTTACACCTTCCACAGATTAAATTGATTTCATTTGTGATGTGATCACATAGACAAGAGCTGATAAACCCTGAGGTAGCATTGTCTAAAGCCCCTCAGTGACACCAGGGGAATAGGATTAGGAAAAACACAGCTGAAGATTTTACAGAGAAACTGAATGTACAGATGGAGCTTTCTTTGTGGTAGTGTTGACATAAGGGATGCTGGAATGTATTTTGTGGCCTGCTTCAGAGAAAGGCAGAAGCATAGTAGCTAGGGTGCAAGGGATAGATGTTTTGGAGGTGGTGGAACACATCTCATGCCCTGCCTAGAGGTGGGGATGAAGGGGCAAGTGGATTTGAACAGCAGTTACAGGAATGCAACAGTCATTGGTTGTGGCCATCTCTGGATCCCTGGCAGGGTTCAAAGCTGGGTGGGATGGGGCTTGGGCACCCTGGGCTAGTGGGGTGTGTCCCTGCCCATGGCAGGGAGTTGGAACTAGATGGGCTTTGAGGTAACTTCCAACCCAAACCAGTCTGTGATTTTGTGGTTTAATGTAGATAGATGATCCGAGGTGGGAACTCCAGCTGTGTCTTCATTGCTGTTGTGCCCTCATCTTTAACCATCTTTAGATTTACAGTTACCTATTGACCATTACATCCACCAGACTTTCATGGTCAATCTGAAGTGAAGCATTGAATTATTTTTCTGAGAGACCTCCTGCATGCTTCTGAGAAGCCTTGAAGTGTGAGTTCAGTATGGTTTCCTTTGGAGGTGACTTCCATGTGAAGTATGACTTGGATCCTACTTCAGAAGTGTGTGCTCTGTGCAGTACAGAGCCTGTAGGCTTGATATATAGCTAGCTTGAATACAAAGACACAGGGAACTTAACATATAAGATCTCCCTCTGGATAGGATGCTTTGCTCCATTTAATTTCTTCCATAACAGACTCAGAGGGCAGAGCTGTGTGGGCATAGCTGCAGCTCTCTGAGTGACAGTTTCCTGTCCCCAGTGTAAGGCCAGTTCTGCCTTGTTGCCTTCTTGTCCTACCTGGGCTGGTCCTTGAGAGTGCCTCAGCCAGCACACACACCACCCCACTGATGTTTGTGGGGCTGAGCACGTTGATTTCTCTAGGGCAGTGATGGCTTGGCAGCACTCGGGATGTGTTCACAAGATCTATCAAGCTGCTTCTGATGCTCCATAGTGCAAAGAGGTCACTGCATACCTGAGAATTAAGGTGGTTTGGCCCAACAGAAGGAGAAGAAAAATACAAGTTAGTAATATAAGTTAGTACTTATCCCCCAGGTTTGCTGAGTATCACTGTGAGGTTGGGTTTATAAATGCTAATGTAGACCTTTTAAGATTGTGGGAACCCGTGTTGGACCAGTGCCTCCACACGATGTCAGCAGAGAGAGCGCTTCTGAAGCTGTCATTCCAGGGAAGATGTGGGAATTCTGGTCTCTGCAACAGGATTCCACGTCTAATGTCACAAGATTTTGGTTTGGCTCTTGAACTCGGAGGCACAGTGAGTGAAGCATGCTGCTCCCTCCAGTCATTGGGCAGTTGTATGTAGGGGTAGGATTTTGTGTGCTGTTCATGCTAGAAGGGAGGGTCAGACAACTGCCATTTACCCATATGTGGCTGGCTGTGGTGTGGGGGTGAGTAAACATTTCTCTGCACATCCTAAGTCACTCGAGGGTGTGTGTTCTTTGATTTCCCTTAATGTCACCATATGGTAATGGTGGTGTTATTGCTGATAGGAAATGATATAGTGAGAACCTTTACATAGCTGATCAGCAATTTACTCAAATAAATTGGGAGCAATGTGACATCCAGCTCCTGGGGATTTTCCCTGTGACAGGATGCTTCATGATGAGAACAAGATGCTTATTTCTCTTACCTCCTAGAGAGAAATGTACTAGCTTAGTTATAAGAACTGGCTGAAGGAAACAAGCCTCTTTTTTTATTAGCAAGAAATGTGGTTATTAACTGGAACCAGTGACCCCTCCCTCCATCTAACTGTGCTGCTGTGCTGTCCCAAAGCAGTGTCCCCTGCCTAGCATCAGCTCATGTCTGCATTAACTCTTCAGTAAGAGAGCTCACAGCTTGAAAAACAGAATTCCCAGCAACAAAAGCTCTAATAAGCTAAGGCAGTCGAAATGATTCATAAAAAATTTCCCCAAAATCAGATGTATTCCCAGGCCAGTGAGCCCATCACCCATCCATCTCCTTTTCCCCTCCCCTTCCACCAGCATCCCTCCCCCACTGTGAGCCAGGCATCTCGGAGAAAAGGCTCTGCCTTGCACAGCCTGTGTGACAGCAGGAGGGAGAGGGAGCTGGAGATAGCGAGGAAGCCGTGCTCAGGGCTGGCAAGTGCTGCATGCTGTCTTCCGAGACCAGAACCAAGCCTGGAGGAGCAAGGAGCCGACTGCTTGCAGGAACATCTTCTCTTGGCTGCTGGCTGGCATCTGCAGCAGGCACCTGAAGTCTAGAGAGGGCAGAATGGGATGAGAAACACCTCTGGCAATCCAGGATCGCTTGTGATGAAAACAACCGGGAGTGCAGCTGACCAAAATGCAGCAGCAAGAGGAAAATAACCTGAGAGAAAAAGCAGCAAAAGCAAAACCCAGACTGTGGACAGAATTCCCCGACTCTGGAAGCAAATATACACGTGTAGGCTGCTGATCTGCCATCTGACTCTTCCTTGGAAAGACCCTGAGTTGTGGGGGGATGTTTGGGGGTTTTTTCCTTTTTATTTTTTTATTTTTTTCCCCCTCTATTTCTGCTATGGATTTTTCAGCTCATGTGAAGCAGTCTGCCTTGCAGATATTTCTCCAACAGTTTGAGAGGAGCCGGCGTCTCCTGCGCTGAATTCTGAGCCTAGGGAGGGACCAGGCATGTCTGCAGCCGGAGTCCGGAGCCTCCCCGGGAGACGGCTGCTGTGAGGAGAAAGGTTAAAGTGGGATCATGGGAGGGAAGCAGGTCAAATGGTGAGCGATTGTTGCCATTGTGGTGTGAAACAGCAGGGATGGGGTGTTGATTAAAATGATGAAAATTCAGACTTCTCACTGGGGCTGATGCCTTAACTGTGCAGGCACTGGTGACTCTGGGACTCTGGAGAAAGGATTTGGGTTAAGAATCCAGTGGGTAGAAGGAGTAAAGTGGAGCAGTTAGCATTGTAAATCTAACTTAAATAGCTTTAATTTCCCAGCACTTATTTTGGTATGCTTGAATCATGAATTGTTATGTACTTTAAAGAAGGAATTGCATCACTGGACGTTATTGTCCTCTAGTGGGTTTGTTTACTGATATGAAAACTGGAAATGTTTCTAGCATTAGCTTGATGCAATAATGTATGAGGCAACCTGACCTGTGCTACCCCATCATCTGAGTGTGTCTCAGTGGCTCTCTGATTGCTGGGCATGGTTTGAGAGGTGGGCACTGATGCCACCTGAACCCACTGCCCCTTCAGAGTAGGGAAACTGTGTAAAAGGGGCAGTGGACATGGGAATGCCTAGGCAATTACTTATAAAATTGTCTGAGACCAGCAGTGGCCAGTTGACACCACCCCCTTGCCCTAGATGGAATCTTTTGTGTTTGATTTGAGCTGTGGACCCAGTGCTGAGAACAGTTTGGAAGAGGGGAAAGTTATCTCTAGGCTCTGCACCCCTTCTTTGTGGTTGGTTGGTTATGGCTTTTTTTTTGTTTCTGTCCTGCTTGTTCTTTCCATTTCCCTGCTCTTGCCAGTCCCTCAGTTTCACCACCTTCTCACCCAGCAGTTGCTAATATTTTTCTAGGGCAGCTTTCTTTCATCTTTTGCATGGATGACAGCCAGCAATATTCTTCAGTGGCCTTAGCAGGGTTGTAGCACACCCAGGGAATCAACTGAGAATATGTGGGGGAATATCAAGATATTCCTGGATGGAAGTAGAAGTCCTGTCAGAGTTATTGGATGTGTTAGATCAGCTGGGCTTCCTGTTTGTACCTGTTGTGTTTGAAGGTTTCATGCTTTCCTCTGACTCTTTTTATGTGGTGTAAACCCAATAGTACTTTTTGAGCTCCCAAACAATTATTTTAATGTTAGGCTGTGGATCCATTCAGCAACAAGGAGGATCAGAGGGCTGATTACAGATGTTGTATATAAAATAAGGCTAATCAGGGACTGGTGTAATGGAGCTAGCCTTCCTGAAGGTCAGTTCTTGAGCAAAGCCAGGTCTGGACCCCTGTTAACAATTATGCACTCCCTGTTTGAGCAAGAAAGAGGTACCACAGCTATAGGTAATGTAGCTGATAGTTACTCTTTCACATAGCAACTTGCATTCTTCTCTTTCCATGGTGAAAATCCATTTAGTCTGGACCATTAAAACTAGATGGCTTGAAGGTAATATAAGTGAGTAGGAGGCCTCACTGGCTGTGGGAGTGGACTGGAAGGAAGCTGCTAGCAAGTCATTTGCATCTCTATTGCAAGGTTGTTTCTGACTCTGAGCTGTGGATTATTTAGCAGCAGTGCTGGGAAGATGTGGAAGATGTTTTAACAGCTCAAATTATTTTTTTTTACACCCATTATATTATTACCACACAATTTTTTGTTCTGTTCTCTGTTTCTGTGAGAATTAACTCCTGCTCACACTTGCAGGGATTAATTCCTGTGACTTTAGGTACACTGAATGGGTCAGTGAGCTTCAGCCACCTTTTGAAGTTTCTGGGTGATGCCTTTAGGAAGAATTTCTGAACAAAGATTGCTTGGACATCTCACAGTCAGCTGAGATGGCTCTAGCAAAAATATGTGGGTACTTTGAAGAAGTTTTACCTGATGAACATGAGTGAGCAGTGTCTGCATTAAAGAAACATTTTGCCCTTGGAATTTCAAGTTAGTGAACTGGTGTTTTGGAAGCCAGGACAAGATATAAGGCAAGCAATGGTGACTGTTCAGCTTGCAGTATGAACATAATGCTTGCAGTAAAGTATTTCTAGCAGACCTTGAGTAGATTGCAGTCTTACTCCTGTGAATTTTGTTGCCAGTCTCAAAGTTGGGTTCTGTAAGGAAAGTAGACACTGTGCTGCTTATAAGTTAGTCTGCTGTGACAGTGATGGAGTGATGGAGAAGTTACATATCCAGTTTGGTTCAACAGCTTCTCTAGTATGCAGATAATTTGTAGTTTCAACAAGCCTGCCTCCAGATTGACTTCTGTGTAAGATAAGGGGGATGTTAATCAGCATTAGAATTAATTGTTTCTCCTTTCCTCTGCAGTCTTACATCACCCAGCCCTGTCCATAGCGTGAAGAGTGAATCCACTGTGGCCCCATCAGAGGAGAAAGAAAGGCTGGTGGTCATCCCCACTGAAGAAACAGAAGCAAAACCAAGTACCTTTACAGCTCATACTTTCATTGGGATTTGCTTCTGTCATAAACTTGCTGAGAAGCTCCCCAGTGACTGAAATCAATGTAGAGAATGTGATGTAGAGTATCTGACAGACTGTCTCGTTGGCTGACATTCTGTGGCCTTTCCTTCAGTTTGTCACAGTACTGTGTCTGCTTGGTGACCTTACAGTAGGTTTGCAGATGCACAGCAGCTTGCTTTGCTTGATTTCCCTTTCAGTCAACTACCTAACAAGCACTGCTATGACTGTTCCTCATCAAAACCTGTCCCTTCTTAAGGAAGAAAAAAACTAAAACAAACAGAAAACAGGGAAATCTGTGTTCCTGGGCTAGCCAGGGGGTGATAGCCAACCAGTGATCCAACTGGTATGCTGTGGGGATCAGAAAAGGCATGCAAGGCTATTAAAAGTCTTTTCTGCCATTGGGTGTGTTGCCCACCTTGAGGGTGGCAGGTAGAAACATTGTTTAATGTTTCTTCCTCTGTTCCTTGGTGTACCCTCTAGGACTAAGACATGCTCTTCAAATCCCACAGTTGCCTGACAGTCACTAGAAGATAAGCTGGTTTGTTAGTGATAGCTAGTGTGGACAAGAGGCAGTTATTACATGGTGCAAGTCTTTTCTGGACTCCTCTGTTTGTCATGACCACATTCAGCTTCTCTCTCTTCCAGAAGAGACAGAATCTCATTTCCAGCCAGAGTGGCAAGCAGGGACCCCTGGGTCATATTTGCAGAATTCATGGGAGGAGCAGCTTTTGGAACAACAGGACCATTTGGAAAAGGAAATGGAGGAAGCAAAGAAGATGATTTCAGGTTTGCAGGTAATAAGCTTTCTTCTGAGCCAGTGTTCTCTCCCACATGCCTTTCTCTTTCCACCAGCTGTAGCTTGAAGACAGTTATCTTGCAGCTGAGCAGCCTGGAACTTGAGAGAACAAGTCCTGCTCTAGGGTGGTCTATTGAGATGATTGTGGTCTTTTGGATCACCTTGGTTAAATAGGGGCAGTGGCTCTTCCCTGTTTCTAACCCTGTGATAGGAGTCCCCTCAGGGAAGGGTTCCTCAGAGATGAGGAGTCCTTTCTGATAGTGTGGGCAGTGTATGTTAGCTGTAGCTGGCAGAGACCTTACCCAGTAACAGAATGGTACTGAGTAAGCATCCTGACATCTTGCTTTGCTGCAAGGTTTAGTATCTCTTGACCCCTGCATCTGCACCTTTTTGGGAATGGGGAAGGCCAAAACTGTCCTTTCCAATGTCCCAGATAAAATCTGGACAGCTGGATCCAGCCAGTCTTGCTTGAGGCAGGGTATGTCTCTCCCCCATCATCATGTGGTGTCCTTAACCAAGAGAACCCAGGGAAAGAGGGAAGATGCTTGCAATTTTCTTAGTCCTAGTACTTTTACTGGGGTTTCTGGAAGGATTTTAATACTGGTCTGCAATTCAGACACAACCTTTCAGTTGTTCTTATCTCAGGCTTCTCCAAAACTTGTTGACAAAACTTGAGGCCCTTAATTCAGAAGGGAGGAAGAGGGCAGGGTGTGGAGAGAGAGAGGAAGATGATACTGCTCTGGAGACTGAAGGTCAGTGATATTCCCTGAGAGTCATTTAGGTGATCTGTGAGAAGGCAAGGAGCACACTGAAAGTAGGTAAGAGTAGAAGCACTGTAGAGATTCCAAACCAAAGCCTGTGTTTAGAAGGTGCTAATGTCTGTCTTGTCTTTTGGTTGGAGTTCATTGGCTTGGTGCCTTGTCCTGTGATGCTCTATTAACTCCTGGGTGAGCTGTCAGTGTGTGAAGCACGTATCTTGCTGTGCAAAATTTAAAGATGCTGCAGCATCTTCCCACATGCTGTGAGCAGGACTTCCTTCTTCACCAGGACACTTCATAGCCTGCCAGTTTTGTGAACAACCTGGGAGGACAGAGCAGTCTTTCTGTGGTTTGTGATCAGAAGTAATGCAGAGAGACAAGGAGTGTCAGGAAACCAAAATTCACAGAGCTTTTTGGGCATCACAGAGGCTTGCATCAGTCTGTCAGTGAGCTAAGCTGAACTCTTAATATTTGGGACACACTCCATGCATCTGTTAGTTTGTGGGACCTTTTTCTTGCTGCACTCTAGTCCCTCCCTGACCAAATGACCCTCATCCCAGAGTGTTTGACTGTGCCCCTGATGCATATGGTAAAGACCCTGAACTCTCTCAGGAATATTCCTTTCTGTTTGTGCTGAGAACCATACTGGCTTTGAATTGTAAATATTTATGTGCCAGTAAACAAAGCAGAGATTGTGTGAGAAGCATGGGCAGCCTAGGCAGAGGGTGGGGTCTGGGCAGGCCGGCACTTCTCCTGTGGACAATGAGCAGCAAACAAAAGACTTAAAAAAAAAAAAAAAAAAAAAAAGAAAAAAGAA
>VXBZ01005965.1:203419-229042 GCA_013399135.1 Heliornis fulica
CCCACCTAATACCCCCCCCCCCCCCCCCTACCCACCCCCCCCTAAACCCCCCCAGCCAACAATCCACCACCACACAAAACCAGGCAGCCCACTGATTATTGGTTTATGGGTAAAATCCAGTGATCTGGTTGCATTATGTGCCCACTAGGAGCAGGGAGAGGTGGCACTGGAAGGACTCTCAAGTCCTGTTACTCTGTCAGAAGTGAGGGTAAGCAGCTGGTATTGCTACCTCTTCATTCCCTGGGAGTATGTTGCTAGCCAAGAAATTGGATTTGATTAATTAATTCACCCCTCCCCTTGCTCAGTATTTAAACTCTCATGAACTGGAGGCTTTTAGCTGAAATATCAGGGACCACAGGTACATATAGCCCATAAAGCACTAAAATCATGGCAGACTTGCACAATTCCTGCTTGAGGGTCCTGCTGGGCAGACTTTGGGATGCACTTAGGAAGAGTTTTCCAAAGACTATTTGCATTAACAGAGTACAGATTGCTGTTTGCTATTCAGCAGCAGTTGCAGCTCTGGGTGCAGGATCCTGTCAGCAGGCAGAGCCTGACCTGTCAGCCTTGAAGTCTCTTGGGGCTGAGCTGCTGCATTACTGCACATGGATTATTTTGGTTTCAGTCCTGGAGTTCAAACAGGAATAAACCAGCAAGCCAACTGCAAGAGGTGGGACTCTCTGCAGTGTGTCCAGTTCATAGAATCATGGAATTGTGAAGGCTGGAAATGACCCCTAAGATCATCCAGTCCAACCATTAACCCACAGCCACCAAGTCTACCCTTAGACCATGTCCTCAAGCACCGCATCTCCCCGTCTGTTAAACCCCTCCAGGGATGGGGACTCAACCCCCTCCCTGGGCAGCCTGTTCCAGTGCTTGAGGACTCTCTCAGGACAGAAGTTCTTCCTAANGCCTCCTCGTAGGTCCCTTTCCGCCAGGCTGCTCTCCAGCCACTCCTGCCCAAACCTGTGACGTTGCCTGTGATGTTTCATGCAACATCCTGGGATGTACCAGAAGTTTCCTGTGAAGCCCATGAAAATGCTTTATTGTTTTTCTTTCATCTAACCAGGCTTTGTTGCTCAATGGCTCTTTACCTGAGGATGAGCGGGAAGGGTCCCTGGAACTTTGTGAACATGGAGCCTGCCCTGAAGAGCAGCTGGTGAGCTTATTGTACCTGTTTTCCTGGTCAAGGTTCCCTTTGCACTGTCCTGCTACAGGCAGGTGTCTTGTCTTGCACAGTTATAGCTGTTGTATTTTATATGCAGGTCATAATCCGAAGCCGCCTGGACCAGAGCGTGGAAGAAAATCAAGACCTAAAGGTCAGAGTGGGACTGGTGAAGGGGAGAGATCTCTGCTGACTTTGTCCTACTTGATTTTTAGTGCTTTGGCAGGGCTTGGGAATGGGGCAGCAGGGATGAGCAACACAGCAGATGATAAGGGATATATTGTGTTAGGACTTCAACTCTGTTCCCACAGTCTGCTGTGTGGGTTCTCCACTCCTCCAGGAATGTAAATATCTGCTTCCCTTAGATCATAATTTATTGACCTGGAGAGCACTCATGGTACTTGACTGGGAAGTCTTTACTGTATCCATGTTAGCAAGAAAAAAATTTCCATGGGCTAGAACCAGAAAAATATAAACTGCCTCCACATTTTGCTTCAAGTCAATGCTGGTGAAGTCAGTTGCTGGTTAAAAAAAAACAACAAAAAACCCCCCCTAAATATTAATGGAGGTTTTTATGAGCCCTGAAATTAGTATTTCTGCATGTTCTTGCAGCTGGAAAGATCTAGGCCTTACTAGCTTCTCAAAGCTTTATTCAGGACAGCTGTAAAGTTTTTAGCCATGTCTGAATAAAATAATATTCAAGTAGGAAATAAATAGAGCTAAGAACCTGACCTGTCAAGCCTGCCTTAGTTGAGCTTTCTGCTGGTGCTGGCTTTGAGACCAGCTCTGATGCTAGGAGACAAGTACTTGACATTGTGCTGAAGGACAGGTTTGGCAAACTAGGCAGTATTTTTCTCTCATGCCTTTAATAGCAAGGGGTTAGGGAGCTGCTCAATTGTTTTTGTCATGTTTGTCACCCATGAAAACTTCTCTGGGCTTTATGTGCTTTTTGATCTGTGGTACAAGGTGGGAAGTAAGTGGGGACAGAGAACACTTACTCTGGTTGATCCTGAAGGGCTGTCAAGATGCCACTTAACCAAGTTGTGTTGCATTTGTAGAAGGAGCTACTGAAATACAAACAAGAAGCTCGAAACCTACAGGGAATAAAGGTGAGGAAAGGGATGCTTAATCACATATGTAGTAAAGCTTTAGAGTTGGCTGCAGCCCATGACTAGGGCCAGCAGCATCCATACACCTCTGAGGAGTTTCAGATGGTGGAGGGAGTTGTGTTATGGGACTGGGAGATGGGGTGTCCTGTGGTCTCTTTCTCATTCCAGGGAAAGACTGGATTTGAGGCAGGCACAAGGAGTTAGTTCTGGGTTCTATTTCTGTCTGTAAGATTGTGGTCAAACACCCCCTCTTTTGTCTCTTAAACAAAATACAGGGTGTAGGATGCCTGCTTGGTTCACATGGCTTCATGCACCACTGCCACCACCCCTGTGTTCAGTAGGATTGGGCCAGTGAACTCATTCTTGTCAGCAAAGGGTAAAAGGGCACAGGATTATCCTTGTCCTCTTCAGCTGCAGCATTTTTCACAACTCTGGCTCCTGTTTGTTCAGTTTCTTTCTCTGAACTTCTGAACACTAACAAGCTACTCCTGAGCAGAGCTGTTTTTAGTGGCCTGGCAGGTTTCTGGAAAGGAAGCAAACAGCAGTAGCTGTCCAAGACAGAGCTCCTGGTTTCTGGGTAACACTGAGTGAAAGGTGCAGAATTTGTTCTGACTTTGGGCTCTTCTGAGAGGATTTCACTGCACAACTAGGTCACACAGAGAGCTTGAGTTTCTTTGTGTGAGGCTGATGTTGGCACCTTTGCCCTTGGGATGCTGCAGATGCATGGCTGGAGACACTAGCTCTAAGCCACTGAAAAGACCCTCCAAAGATGGCTTGTTCCATAAGAATCAAGTGTCAGGCCTCTTCTGGAGCAGGAAGGTCATGTAGAAGCACAGAAATCCCTCTGTCCTGGATGGCTAAAATGCTGTCAGTGAAATCACCATAGTAAGAAAAAGGCAGAAGGGCTGAGACCCCATTGGGCAGATGTCTGTGTACCTCCTGCTCACTGGGCCCTTGGCAACACATCAACCTTGTGAGTAGCCCCACTGTGTTACAGTCACAGGTCTAGGTCAATCTTTTCCAAGGCAAGGGTTCCTGCCTCTGTCTTGCACCTTCCTACAGATACCATCTTTCACAGGATGCTTTACAGCAAAGGCTGATCCAACAGGATGCTTCAGTTCTTCAGCTAAAGCAGGAACTTCTGAGAGCAAACATGGACAAGGAGGAATTGCGCAACCAGAACGTGAGTCCCTGTGCTGCTGAGGGTTAGACTGTTTTAGGAGGCAGTTGGTGGCCCTGAGGGCTCCAGCAGCCACAGGGTGGAGTTGGTGGTTGCAGCATAGTTCTTGAGGTCATGGGATAGTGAATGACCAGTCCAAAGTGTCTGCAGATGAAGAGCTGCAAAGTTTACTAGATAGCTGTGAGACTTGATGGAGTTGTTGTTCTTCACTCCCTCTTCCTGTCCTCCAAGACCTTCAGCTGAAAGGAGGAAGGCCTTCCCATGGTCATGTCAGTATAGTTAGATTCTTTCTTCCTCACTGTGCTCCCTGGGTTAGCATGTGGCACCTCACAGGTGAGGCTGCCATGGACAGTGTCTCTCTGCAAAGAGAAGGCCAAGGAAGAAGCTGTCTGGCTGAATGGTTGCCATCTTCAGATGCTAGCTCCCTTGAATTCTGCAGACATGTGGTCTCAGCTCACCCTTTAGCACAAAAGGCAGAGAGGGTGTCAAAAACTCTGAAGAATACCTGCCTCACACCTGTGTGCTCTTTCTGCAGGTTGAGTTTTGGTTGAAGGTTGAAGAGAGAAACCAGCTACTGGCAGAATACAAAGTAAGGAGAGTGAATAAGTTGCAATGGCCATGAATGTTTGTAAGAGAGCAACCAGATGTTCTTTGTGTATTTCCCACAGCTTTTTATAGCAGATCTTCTGTTGTCCTGGTTTGGTTTTGGTTTTTTTCTGTGATGGCTTGCTGAGTATCTAACACTTGTGCAGAGAGGCCTACTGGGTTAGGTTGGGTCACCTGATTGTCCACTGATGCCTGTTTTCTCTGGGACAGTTGTCTGGTCTCAGTAGTGGATCTGTACTGGCCCAGAGGATACTGGGGAACAAGCACTTGGCTGATCTTAAACAAACAGAAGACCCCACCCTCCACCTTTGACACTCAGTTCTAACATGTAGCTATAAGCCTGTGTGTTGTTTAAGTCAGCCTAATCCTGACAAACAACCTAAACTTCCTTGCCATAGGAAGATGATTGTGAGCCTCGCTGGCTGTCCTGCTGATTCTCCTGATCTCTGTGTTGCAGAAAGAACTGTGCCAGAAGGATCATCATTTACAGCAGCATCAGACCAAACTGGATGAAATGCTTAGGCAGCTGTCTGAGGCCAGCTTCCAGCAGGTATGGAGCAGGTGGGCTGCATGGATGCCTTGAGAGCTCATACCTTGTCAAGTCAGTCTGTGCTGACTCTTCTGCTCGCTTCACAGGTGGATTTGGAGTGGGAGCTGGAGCACAAGGAGGCCCTGCTAGCTCACTGCATGAAGAGAGATGCTGAGGAGGTATGGGAAGCTTTGGTCTAAACATCAGATGGTTGATGTTTCTGTGCAGCACACTCAAGCTACTGATCTCCATAAATCATCCCAGACAGACCTGGCTCTGCAGTCTCCTTGTCAGTGTCCTAACCTGGGCATCCAGACTCCACAAAGCTTGACAAACCTCTCTGCAGTGAGCACTCTGCCTTAGCCTTTATGTCAAAATGCAAAGGGATGAAACAGTGAGGGGAGTATAGGGGTGAGTGCAAGCCAGAGACTTGGCTTCTAGCTTCAGCTCTGACACTGGCTAATGGTTAGACCAGGGGTTAGTTTCTCACCCCCTCCCTGTCCTGCTGATGCTGGTACTGAGTACTTAGTCTTGTCTTGGTGGAAGGAGTACCAGCCCCAGTGTGTGTCCCTGAACAGTGCCATTCAAACACTGATGGAACAGCTGACTCTACCTCTTTTTCTCAACCTGTGAGTGAGGAATTGTTTTTCTGCTCTCACCTATAGGGCTGCTTGCACACTCCTTACTGAGTGTATTTACCTGGTAGAAGATGGGAGTTATATCACTGATGTAGAAAGCTGTTATTTCCACTCATCATTTTGAAGCTCACAAATTGGCATCTTTAGGGAGGTCCTAACACATTTCTAGTGGCACCTGCATCTTGCCCTGAACAGGTGATGGCTTATGGTGGTCACAGTGCTCAGAGCAACGGCTTCCTGCAGGCAGCTGGCAAAGGAGCTGTTCCCACAGCCCACCAGATGGTAAGTGCTCCTAAGGGATCTGCAGGTGAGGGCTCTGTATACACTCTAAGAGACGTCCCTGTTCTCAGACCTGTGGCTTCAGAAGGGCAGGAAGCAGCCTGGAGTCAGTGTGCCTGACTTGTGGTCTCTTGGGCAGACGAGTGACCTGCAGCTGGTTCGTGATGCCCTTCGCAGCCTCAGGAACAGCTTCAGCGGCCACGATCCTCAGCACCACACGATCGACAGCCTGGAGCAGGGCATCTCCAGCCTCATGGACCGCCTCTACCGCAGGGACACGCCCAGGAGGCACGACAGAAGGGTAAAGGCTTCCCAGGACGTTTAGATCTTAACCTCTGCCCCTCAGACACCATCTAGGCCCAAGCAGCAAAGAGAGCTCCGACTGGGAAATGATACTTTGTTCTCACTCTTGTTGCTTTACACCGTAGATCCGGGGGAAATCACCAGCAAGCAGAGCAGCAAATGAGTGTAGGGACTCCTGGCCTTCCAAAACTAGTAAGTACCTTTCAGCTCCTGCCCTCCTAATAACAGACTAATTGTTCAGGTTTCCTGGCCAGAGCCCAGGACACAGTATCCCCTTGGGAATCTGTTTGCAAAGCACCATCACAGTGGGTGTCTGGGCCACGCTGGTAGTACTGCAGTATGAAGAACTATGTCAAACAGTATCCCCTGGGATGAATGGGATTTCAGCTCTCCCGATGGTTTGCACCATCTAGTGGATGCAGAGAGCTCTGTAGTGGCCTCTGCCTGGTCCACCTCAGTATCTAACTCCTTTCATATATGCATAACAGCACAGCTCTGCCTGACACCGTGTTTCCTGGCTCCAGCTACTGTAGCTCCACGTTTGATTTTCATAATCAAGACTTTTTTTTTCTTCTCTTTCCAGTACTGGTTGTAAACATCACCTAGAAAGTCTGTGAGGTTGTAGGGGACTGTAGGTAATAGGGAAAGGCAGAGGGTTTTGTCTTTCAGCTGCCTTAGTGTCCAGCAGCAAGGTAGCCTGGAGGCACAAGATGTAGGAGAGAAACTTGGAAGCCTGAAGTGGGTTATGGAGAGAAATTGCTGGATTCTCCCACCTTCCCCATAAATTGCTGTTTTTACAGCAGCTGGTCATGTGTTCTCTGCATGGAAACTGTACCCTGTCCATTTTTTCAGATTCCACCTCCCTTCACTGCAGCAGGTAAATCCAGTTGTGCAGTCACTGATGTAGAATGCCTTGCTTGTAAAGCATTCTAAGAGGTGGTTCCAAAGGTTTGTTAAATTAGAAGGCTCTTGAATGGGTATCCATAGTGTTTCCTTCATGCTAGGAATCTTGAAAACTGCTGTTTGGTGTGATGCTTACTCTGCATTAGCTCTTGGCACAGCATATTGCAGAGAAGCAGGAAAGGAGGCAACAGCCAGAGTAAAAGTCAAACACAAATGAGCAAAGAAAAATCCATGTGCAAACATCCCTCCTGGCCAGCTAGATTGGAACATGGGGAGGAGACAGATAACCTTTTGCCTTGATGATCAGTCACTTCATCCTGCCCTACAAGTGATAACATAGCTGTACTGGATAAGGTATTGCTCAGATGCTTTCTCTTCCAGAAAGGGTTTTTTCTGTCACTGCTGAGATAGTAAATAGAGTCTCTGTGGAGGAGATGGTGGCAGCAAGCATCCCCCTGGAGGGGACAGAATCCTGGAGGATAGTGCTAGGCATATCTTTCATGTTAACAGCACTGTTGGACAGTGGCTCTGCCTAAAAATGCACTTTTCCACTAAGTAGAACATCTGGCCATTCCCACTCCCTGAAGAATCTGTTTGCATCACCAGGTTCTCTGCTGTGATGACAAATTGCTGAGACCATCCCTTTTGTCTCCTGTTGTGGCACGTGACAGACTGTCTCCCTAATTGTTGTGGTTTTGTTTCTTTGCAGAATTGCCTCATTCTCACAGCACACCTGTGATGAGCACCAGTGCCTGCACCAAAGTGTTGTACTTCACTGATCGCTCCCTCACACCTTTCATGGTCAACATACCAAAGAGGTGAGGTTGGGCCTTGCTGACACTGATGTGGTTGGTGCTTGTTTCCCTTACAGCATTAATTTGATCTCTGATGGGTAGAGTCACAACTAGTAGAGGTTTGATGTGTGTTAACTTGGGCTTTGGATTTTTGGATTTTGTACCAGTATCTGGGGAGAATTGCCTAAAGCAGTCCTCTAACTTCTGCATTTGTGTTACAGCCTCATGAGATGTTTTTATTTTTAATGTTTTGTCTAAATTAACTTCCAAGAGCAAGAGAAAGCAGTCAAGCTGTTCTCTTGTGGCACATCAAGATAACTATAGGTGTCAATGCAACAGGCAAAATGTATTAGACACTAATCAATCAGGAAGCACTCTTTCCTCTGAGGAAGACCTCGAGGTTGATGGGTATGTTGGTGTGTTTCTAGAGGGGCACACTCTTCAAACCCTGTGGCCATGTAGTCACAGCTGAGCTACATCTGGTAATGGTGTGCCATGGGATAGTGCCAAACTCTTTCCTTGCAGGTTAGGGGAAGTGACTCTGAAGGATTTTAAGGTAGCTATTGATCGTGAAGGAACTCACCGGTACCACTTCAAAGCCCTGGATCCAGAGTTTGGCACAGTCAAGGAAGAGGTAAGTATGGAATTCAGCTATCAGCCTCTGGTTCTGTGTGACACACAGTCCTGGAGACTGCTGCTAAACTGCTGAAATCTTTGAACTTGTCCTCTGAACTATGCAACTGTAGATGGAACTCTTGTAAGGAACTAGAAGGAGATGTTCTTATCCCTGGCCAGAGCAATCACACGATTGTGATTGCAGTGGCTTGGGGTTTGCAAAGCCACTGGACCAAGGGTGGCCAAGACAGTCACTGACTGATGGCATTGCTCAGGGTACCCCAGGCTGTACTTCTAGCCCTTCAAGTGGCTTTAGTGTTGCAATTAGAGACGCTTAAGCAAGTATGTTTTATTCAAAAAACATTATCATTCTTCTCAAGGCTTTTTGGAGATAACAGTGTTTGTGGAATCTTTTCCTTTGTGTCCTGTGTTACAGCCCTGTTTATGCTCAGGCTGTTGGTGTGGATGGGATTCATTAATGTTTATTGGGAAAGTTCCTGTTTGACAAATAGATCAAGACCAGTCTCAAGAGTTACACTCTCTGGGAACAGTCAGCTGACTAGGCTGCCATTCCACAGAAACAGCTAGAGACTGTAGTCTTGATCAGAAAACATGTTTACTGTGTTAATGCTTCCTGTCAAAAACCTTGCTAATAATAAACTTGATGATTTCTGGTTAAAGAGGGGTTCTGATCTGTTTGATACCTAAAACCTACAAGGTTACTTAGACATGGGAATGATGGATGCAGTACACATTCTCCAGGTAGTATCTCTGGCTTGACTGCTGCCTCATATGCTGTAAAAGAGTGGTATTAAGACTGCAGGCATGACTGAATTTTTATTTTTATTTGTTTTTTTAAGGTATTCCATGATGATGCCATCATTCCTGGCTGGGAGGGGAAAATTGTGGCCTGGGTAGAAGAAGACCTTGGGGAGAATTGATCAAGCTTTGAAGTCTTGTTGCTATGGAAACCTCTAACTGGCTGCTGAGCTCAAAGAATGACCAGAAAGCATGCGTGCTGGAAGGAGTCCAATTCCAGCTGCCAAAAGAGAGGGCTCCTCTGCAAACAAGGAGTAATGCATGTTGGGTAGGGATGCCTGGCATCTGACTGTCCATGGCCAAATGCAGACAGTGTTCTGGGACTGAAACAACAGGACCATGGGAAAGAAACACCGTGTTTTGTCTTGGCAACTTAATCCTGATGGCTTTAATGATGCACTGCTCCTTTCCTCTGCTTCTCCATTCCTGCAGTTTGTGCTGCAGACTGTGATCTGTGTGTTTCAAGTCTGGTTTCTTGTATTATTACCTAACTTTGCACTGCTGGCAGCTTTGCCTTCACGAGTCAGGACTGACCAACTTTGGTTCTCGACTTGCATGTGCTGTAAGAGCAGAGTGAACTTTCTGGACTTTCCAAGCTGACAGTATAGAAATCTGACTTGGGGAGGGGGAAAAAAAAGCCTTCTGGAGGTTTTATGCATGGCCTAAAGCAAAGATCACCAGCTTGGTAAAGCTCCCCTTCTGCCAAACTCAGGCTTCCATTTCCTAGCTCTGCTTTTCCCACCTGCTCTCAAAAGCTGTGCTCGTTTCTGAGGCCCTCGTTTCTCAGTTTGCTTTTGTTGCCATGGGGACTCTTGGAGCTTGGTGCTTGCTTATTTGCTGAAGGACTTCATTTGTGGGGAGCCACTTCCCTGAGATACCTAAAACCCCTCTTTGTGTTGGGCATCTCTGCCTGCACTCCTGACCTTTTTCAGCAAGGCAGTTTGTCACTTCTTGTACCCAGGCATCACTGTGGGCTACTGTCTACTCATTGCCCAGGCTGCCTAACACTTACCCACACCAGGAGGATAAAGCAAATGAGTGGGGCTCCCAGTTCCCTGGTATGCCTGCTCCTGGGGTGCCTGAAGAGTTAAAAAAAAAATATATAAAAATAGACTGCTTGGGAAGGAACAAGCTCTTAAAATCCCTGAGGGTGGGTTTTTCTTTTTGGTTTTGCAGGGTGGTTTGTTTCTGCATTGCCTGTCTTGGCCTCTCTGCTGCCAGTCCTCTGTACTTTCAGAGTGCTGGCTGTGATGTGCAGCAGACACTGTTGACTTCAAAGGTCAAATGGCAAGTCAGGACTCTGTGCATTCCAAGTACATGTGGCCCTGCTGTGGACTACCTGTGTGTCTGTGCTGTGCATGAGGCTGAGAGAGGGTGGACCTGGTGGTACTGTTTTATATTAACACGTCCTTTTGTAAACATGTTCCTGTTCTTGGAATTATTTTTTAACAGTTTACATTTGTCTGAGGACTCTGGATATTTTTATACTAGTGCAAGTGCTTTCTGTATATTTCTGCACGTGTTATACTGTGTTTTACTTAATTTTCTAGTGGATGCTGAGATGTTTTGTATCATCTCCTCTTAACATAATACTGGGCTCATAACTTGAGTTTACTATGGAAATTCAACTAGTTCCTACTGGGTTTTGTATTTTTGCCAGCTTTAATAGGTAGTAACAATACTATTCATTTGCTCACTGCTTCACTGTCCAGGAAGTAGCTCAAGGCTTTTATGTGTCTCTGTGCCACATTGGTACAACACAACATGCCTTTTGCTGTGGACAGCTTGTTAGGGTCTCACTTGTTTCAGACAGCAGTAGGAAGGTCATCAATGAACAATTTCATCCATGGAATGCATGGGGGAAGAAGTCCCTCATAGAAAAATCTGTATGTTATTTTTCCTCCTCCCTGAAAAGAGTTTCTCTGTTGCATGGTATCTAGTGGATTGGTAAGGAGAGCATGGGGTTGTAATGCTGAAATCAGCTGTGTTTGACTTGCAAATTTTTCTCAAGTGTTTCTCTTTTAATGTTTAACTCCTCAGTTTTATTTCAGTAAGGCTAGAATTTTAAGGAGAAAATTACCATAGTGTTGAAGGTCTGTATTTGCCAGTTCCGTGTCCCTCTCTGCTACTCAATGTTGAGCAGCTTGGTTTTGGAGCACTGGAGACACAGGAGGTGGTTAATATGATCAGAGCTTCTAATGCATAAGGCTTCAGTCCAGTCTTGCTCATAGCTATCCAGTTTTCCCAAAAAGAATTTAATTGTTATCTGATACAGAGGATGGTTGGTTCTTACCATGGTCATATTTCTGCCACCAGGAAGCCAAGGACTAAACCCTATATGGAAGTTCATGCTTTCCAGAGCAACCATGGCCTGTATTTGAGAAGGAGCAAGACAGGACAAAAGGTTTGTTTTTTGGGGGCTGGCAGTCATTATCCTTTGTCCATGTTGACATCACCTATAAGCTAGAACAACAGCCATCCCTTGAAATGACTGATAGCAAAGCTCTGGTTAGTTTCCTACATGCAGCTACCCTCTGTGATAGTGAAGGTAGAGCTGCTGTTGCTGCTCCTCTAAAGCTGTGTCCTGTGCCCAGTGTGGGTTCAGTTTGATTTCTGTATTGACACAGTGTCTTTCTTCAGACTTTCTACCTTTTGTCTGATTGACTGAAAGGGATCTGGAATTAAGGAATGAAGGTAGGAGGTATCAGCTGGAGAAGGCATTGGCCAGATGTTTCTCTCTAATAAAAGATGTTGCTTTTAAATCAGTTTGACACTGCTGTAACACTGATTTTAGTGGATTTATTATGGGAACGTGCTCTTAATATTATACCCAGGACTTGTACTTTTCATTGGTTTGGATTTGTTTATTTCTGTCCAACTTAGGAGAAATTTACATTCCTATCCCTCTATTTGTAACTTGTTTATGTAACATATGCTATGTGTGAAATTATATTTTCATAGAAACTCTGATGTTTGCATTCATCACTATGGGCAGTTATCCTAAAGCCTGTTCTCTAGGAAAGCAAAGCATTATTTGTACATTGAAACCACCACTACCTGACCGGGTAAACTTTGGATTAGTGGAACAACCAGTTCCAAATAAAATGGGGTTGGTAAATTCAGTCTGGCTGGTGCTTGTTAAGGGGAACAGGGCTTTAAAATTAAGGACACAATGCATCCATCAGCTGGGGTGCTTAAGGTTCCAGTGGTTATGGAGAAAACATTTTCTCTCACTTCTCCCTCATGCTTCAGGAATCACCAGACTGAGAATCAGCTGGAGCAGGCTCCAAGTTTGCACATGTCACATTCAGTTCTCAAATTTGAAACAGAAATTCTGCTCAGCTGTGCTGGGGGCAGGATGTTTCAATGCTTTGGCTCCTAAGATTGTGTCATGACAAGTCCTGCATGCTCAGAAGCAGTCACACCTCCATCACGTCGTGTGGCTACCACAGCCCCCACGCATGTACTGGAGTTCTGCACCCAGTGCCAGCCAGCAAACCACTGTGCCCTTGTGCTGTCCGACCCCTTGCACCACATCGCTGCTTGCCAAGGGCAGGGGACGACTCTAGAGAGCTTTGTGCTGCTCAGGTGCCGTCGCAGGGCCGCCGGCCATAGCGCCGTCCCCACGCACACCAGGGATCGTGCTCGAGTCTGGACTAAAGGCAAGAAGCTGTGAGGGGCTGTTGCAGTTTCGGGTGGTCGCTCCTCCACGCCACGGCCCCGTGTTCTCCACCCTGTACCACCGCCTGCGATGCCGGGCGGCGCTGCTGCCCTGGACCGAGCCCAGGATCCCTGGACCGCCCCGCCGCTGCGCACTGCGGCCGCGCAGCCCCCTCGCCGCCATTACGCGGCGCTCCCGCCCTGCCGCCTGCCCGTCGCGCTTTACGGCAGCGCGACAGTGTCGCACGGGGCGGTGTGGCGCCGTGCCCGGACGGAGGAGGTCACCGAGCGGCAGCGGCGGCGGCGGGGCCGCAGCTCCGGCTCCAGCATGTGGCGGGTGTTGGCGCGACGCGTAGCCCGGGGTGCGGCGGAAGCTTCTGGTGTGGTGCGGAGCCGCCGAGCGCTCAGCGCCGCTGGGGCCGGCCGCGGCGCGCCGGTGGGGGTCGGGGTTGGGCCGTCGGGCCGCGGTCCCACGCACCGGGCCGGCCGGTTCCTGGTGCCTCCCGCCTGGCCCCGGCTCGTCCCGGGCCGCTGCTGCAGTCTCCCGGCGCACCAGAAGGTGAGAGGCTCTACCGCGCCAGCCCAGGCTGCCTGGGAGCCCCCCCGTACCCCCGGTGTTCCTGCCCCTGCTGGGGTCCCCCAAAGGACAGACGGGTGTCCCCGCCTCTTCCTCGGGGGCAGCCCCTTCAATTTCTCCTTCGGGTCTTCTCACGGGGCAGCTCAGTTTGTCCTGGGGGGGCTGCACTTGTGTGATATCGTTGCTGCCACCCTGTTCCACCGTCGGGCCTCATCTCCTTCACCACCGGTCCTTTACCCCTGGGCCTGCCTTAGATCCCTGGTGTTGCTTCTCCCCTTCTTGGCCAGCTCCATCTCAGCACCCCAGTGCTGGTTCGGCCTGGGGTCTTACCAGTGGCTTGTTGGCAGCCCTGACCTGCTGGGGACTTGAAGTTGGGTTTGTGTCATGGCCCGTCCTGTGTCCTCCCTTCCCCCTCTGCTCATTTGTCACCTGAGAGTCTGTTCCTGCTGTCAGGGCTCGTCTGGATTGTAACACTGTGGTGTTTCTTACAGGTGGCATTGCCAGCTCTGTCCCCCACGATGCAGATGGGCACAATTGCACGCTGGGAAAAGAAAGAGGGTGACAAGATCAGCGAAGGGGAGCTCATAGCAGAGGTATTGTGGTGGCAAAGACTGTGTTGTGTTTCTGATGAGCTGCATGTGCATCCTAGTTCTGTTCCTGGTTTCCCTCATTTGAACTGCGGGTATCAGGACAGGCTGGGGGTGACCTACTGCAGAGGAGCTCTGCAGAGAAGGACCTGGAGGTCCTCGTGGGTGACAGGTTGGCCATGAGCCAGCAGTGTGCCCTGGTGCCAAGAAGGCCCGTGGGATCCTGGGGTGGATTAGGAAGAGTGTGGCCAGCAGGTTGAAGGAGGTGATCCTCCCCCTGTACTCTGCCCTGGTCAGGCCTCACCTGGAGTCCTGTGTCCAGTTCTGGGCTCCCCAGTACAAACCAGACAGGGATCTCCTGGAGAGAGTCCAGTGGAGGCCACAGAGATGATGAAGGGCCTGGAGCATCTCTCCTATGAGGAAAGGCTGAGTGAGCTGGGGCTGTTCAGCCTGGAGAAGAGAAGACTGAGAGGGGATCTCATCAATGTTTATCAATATCCATGGTGATTTCCATTCCCATGATGATATCCCGTTCTCTCTCAAAAGGTGGAGACAGACAAAGCAACAGTTGGCTTTGAGAGCCTGGAGGAATGCTACTTGGCCAAGATCCTGGTGCCAGAAGGAACAAGAGATGTTCCTATAGGGGCCATAATATGTATCACCGTTGAAAAGTATGTATTTTGTTAACCCTTGAGTTGAATTTTCTGTCTTTGGGCTCTTTGTATGAAAAATTTGTATGTGTGTATGAGACACTCACGTGGTTTTACTGTTCTGTATTTTCTTCTAGGCCTGAATATGTTGATGCCTTTAAAAATTATACTCTGGATTCTGCAGCATCTGCCCCCCCAGCAGCCTCAGTGCCTCCCACCCAAGCTTCAGCTCCTTCACCTGCTCAGCCTTCTCCTCAGGCTCCTGGCAGCTCTTACCCTCCTCATATGCAGGTAAGAGAGCACTGGTGATGATTTAAGGCTTATTGCACTCTTCTTCTGTCTTCAGCATTGCTGGCTCTAGGGTATTTTATCATAATTGCTGTGTGCAGTGGGAAGTTACTAGCTGTAGTTGCAGGAGTGTGTGTGCCACTTCAATTGTTGCATGCCCAAAACGAGTGTTTGGGGAGGTCACAGAAAACTCTTTTCAGGAAACTGTTTCAGCATCCTTGCTGCTGGTAGAGGGGACTTGTTTCTCCAGGATTGTTGTGCAATGTCTAGAGAAACCTGCTGTGTTTGCATTGTTCAGACAGTTCTGGAATAAAAAGACCTTGTGCTAAGTGTGAGTAAGCTCTGAAGGCCCTGCTTTCTCCTCAGAGCAGAACTTAAGTCTGTGATACTCTGATGAACACTCCAGATGTGTCTGTGGGTGGTTAATAATGATGTTAATTTGTGGATTATTTTTTAACCTTCCTTAAATATCGAAGCATCCATCCATTGTTGTTGTGGAAAAGCTGGTAATTAAAGACTTCCTAATCTGACTTGTGTTTCCCCTACTAAATGTAGTTAATTCCCACTGCTCATCTGTCCAGTTTTGCTCTGAAGCTGCACTCACATGTTCTGTATTTGTTGCACAGCAGCAGGTGTTTGCAAACCTGCAGCTCCTCTGCCTGCCTACTGCAAGACAAGTGTGTAGCTTTTATGAAACCTCTTTGTCACAGATGGGGTGACTTGAGTCTTGCTTTTAGCCTTGCAGATAGCAGCTGCAAGACACTCCAGTGTGAAGGTGGCAATAATTATTTTGAGATAGAGATTTCTTGCTCTTTATTTTTGCCTGATTTCTTGCTTAGCCTTAATAAAAGATCCCAAACTGGCAGTTTGGGACAGCACTGTGCTTTGCTGAAAAGGAGCCAGATCTGAGAGTGCTTTAAAGCCTGGCTATTTCTTTAGTCAGAAGGTAAAACTGCTTCCTGCTCCTTTTGGATTAGCAGATTTTGATTCTCTTGTATTCTCTGGGTTTGCAGGTCACTCTCCCTGCCCTGTCACCTACCATGACAATGGGCACAGTGCAGAGATGGGAGAAGAAGGTCGGGGAGAAACTGAATGAAGGAGACTTACTGGCAGAAATTGAGACAGATAAAGCCACAATAGGTGAGTCAGATCCAAAGCCAAGAATGGATGAAGTGCCCTTAGAAGGAGAGGGTCTGGAGCAGGCTCTGTGCCTGCAGTTCTCCTAGCTGCTCAGGGCATAAAGCTGTGGGGCAACTAAAAGACTTTGTTAACTTCAACTTCACAGCTTCTAGAAAAGCTTTTGATTATTTATCAGTCCTTCTTAGCAATCTACAGTGCATGGAGGTGTTTGCCTATTAGTTGCTCTAAAAGTGATTCTCGTGCCTACTAAACACAGGACAAGGCTTTAGCTACCAAAGTCTTTAGAAGCAACATTTAGAGGAACTCTTCAGCTGCATCAGGACCAAACCACTTTTGTTTCCTTCCCTTACAGGCTTTGAAGTGCAGGAGGAAGGCTACCTGGCAAAAATCTTGGTGCCTGAAGGAACAAGAGATGTGCCCTTAGGAACAGCTCTCTGCATCATCGTGGAGAAGGAGGCTGATATCCCAGCCTTTGCCGACTACCAAGACACTGCTGTAACTGACATGAAGGCACAAGCTGCTCCTCCTCCTCCACCTCCTCCTCCACCAGTAAGGGCCATTCTTAGCATGTGACATAAGTCATGGGGACCATTAAGAGGTCTGATCTGAGCAGTCCTTCTTTTCTGACAGTCTGAAGCCCTGGCTGTGACAATAGTGTTTATGATTCTGTGAGTTCAAGGCTCGTTGTGTTGGTGGTAGGTGGCCTAAGAAGTGATCACTAGTTTGCCATCCAAAATCTGGAGCAGAGTCATTCCTTGCAATCTCTTATCCAGCCTGTTGCTTGTGCCAGTTCTCAGGCCTCATCCTTGAAAACTGGGAGAATAAGTTATGTCACTTTCTGGTGTGTAGGTCAGCAGCTTAGTTTGCCTCCTTCTAGTAAGCTGATTTAAAAAATTGGGAAGCTTATCTGAATCTGAAAATTCTTTCAGATTAGTGACTGGTTTTGCTGTTCTCTTGACTGGTAATTACATGGTTTTCTTCCTGTAACTTCAAAGCTTTTGCTTTGAATGAGCCTGAAGCTCACTGCTTTGATTCTTCTCTTAAGGTGGTGGCTACTCCTGCTGCTGCTCCTCCTCCCCAGCCTGCTGTTCCTTCCACTCCAGCAGTCCCTGCAGCTGGGGCACCTCCCTGGAAAGGAAGGATCCTGGTTAGCCCCCTGGCAAAGAAATTAGCAGCAGAAAAAGGAATTGATCTTGCCCAAGTGAAAGGTATGCTGCCCTTCCACTTCCCTGCCCTCATTATCAAGTGTATGTCCCTCTAGGTATGCACTTGCCTATTCTTCTCTTTCCTCCCTGTCAGGAGCTCCTGACTATTCAGCTGTCCTCACCAGAGGCTGTGTTAAGGGACTGTTGAGTTAAACTGATGCCTTCAGAAAAGATGCCCTGTTGCACATAGTTGAAATCTTCTTACATTTTCCTTTGCCCCTTCTAGGTACTGGACCAGATGGTAGAATCACAAAGAAAGATGTGGAGTCATTTGTGCCACCAAAGGTTGCTCCAGTGAGTAAGCTTGAAAATAGGTATTTTATCAGAGAGGTGGAAATGCTCTGTAGAAATGCAGTTTTGTGGAGCTGTTGTTGGATTGGTTGGGTTATGATGCTGTGTGGGCTGTGGGTGACTGTTAGGTTGTAAAGCTTGACCTGGCAAACACAGATGAAGTTTTCTTCCTTTATGTGCCCCAGCTGCCCTGACCTTGCTGAAAAGAGGCCACTGGAATGAAAGTCAGACTTAATAACAAACAATCTGCTGCTGTGGCCACAGATCTGTTCTTAAAACCATTGCTTTGTCTTCTGGATGAGGTGATGGAGGTGTTGCTGTGTGTGCTGCTGAGAGCAGTTTGAGAGTTCTCTCTAGCACACAGCTCTGCTGTGTGTCAAACAGCCATCTAGCAGGATTTACTGTTCTGGGAGCTTTGTAGCAGTGTGTGGCAGTGTTGCATTTCTACTTCCTCCTACTACACTTCATTATCTAATACAGGACCTGAAAAGAACCTACTGGGTACTGGAGAGGGGACACTAGGGAGTAGAAATATCTGCTGCTCTTAAGCAAGAGGCAACTCAGCATTTGTCCCACATACTGAATTACTCTTTACTCTTGGTATGTGGACAGTACTGTGAATGATGTTCTCTTGCTCTGCTTGCAGGCTCCAGCACCAGGGGCAGTCCCTGCAGCTGCTGCAGTCACAGCAGCACCAGTGGGAACCTTCACAGACATCCCCATCAGCAACATTCGCAGGGTAAAAAGATTTTATTCCTTTCCAAGGTGATTAGTGGCAGTGGTGAATTCCCCAGATTGGATTTATTTTCATGTTGTGTACCTGCAGGTCATTGCACAGAGATTGATGCAGTCTAAACAGACAATACCTCACTACTACCTTTCTGTTGATATAAACATGGGGGAAGTACTGGTGCTAAGGAAAGAACTCAATCAGGTAAAGCATTTAGGTGTGGGGAGTGGGTGTGGGGAAGCTGAATTCTCTCACAGGTTTGACCACCCTGAGTTTTGGTGATGTGTCATTTTGGTTTGGAAAAAAAATGGTCTTTTCAGGGCTTTTTTTTTTTACCTGGTGTGGATGTGTCTGTGATGGAATGAGACTTTGTAGCCAGGTGCTGTGCACTGATTTCTTGCTTCTCTAAGAGGGCTGCTTTGCACTGTGCTTGGTGGTGTTCAGTTCTTCCTGCTGCAAATTGGGACAAAAGGGTAAAAAACAAAACAAAAAAAGGATTTAAAAGTAAAACGTATAGAAAATATAAGCAAAATAATAATTTGAGGCCAAGATTGGGGATAAGCAGACATTAAAAAAGATTGTATCTCTTAAATTACAAAGGAGATGTATTCTGTATTCAAGTCCTAAATTATCTTGTCACTTCAAATATTAACTCTTACAAGTGGTGTGACTGTTTCCTAAGGCTTTATGTGCAGAAGACTGGCAGTGACTATCCAGACTGACTGTGTGTAAGGGACAGACTCATGCCTCTCATCTCTTTACTTACAGGAGGTCTCTGATAACATTAAGCTTTCTGTCAATGACTTCCTAATCAAAGCTGCTGCTTTGGCCTGCTTGAAGGTGCCTGAAGCAAATTCTTCATGGATGGACACAGTTATCAGGCAGTAAGTTTATGGTACGGTCGAAGCCAGAAACTTCCTTTGTTCAGTAGAGAGTTCATGCCAAAGTAGAGACCTTCTGCTGGGGTTTCTGAGGAGGGAGGGGAACAGGTGTAATGCAGAGTTTGAGGGGCTTTTGTCTAAGGCTGGTGTGGAGGGTGAAATGATACTGCACAATTAATGTTAATTCAGAGTTGTCTGGACGGTTCTGGATGTTTCTGTTTTGCTGTTGTTGTCTTGCTAGAGTAACTGGCATCTCCTTTGTGTCTTGCAGAAATCATGTAGTTGATGTTAGTGTTGCAGTCAGTACTCCTGCAGGGCTTATAACCCCTATTGTGTTTAATGCACATATAAAGGGCCTGGCCTCCATTAGTAAGGATGTGGTTTCTTTGGCAACTAAAGCCCGAGAAGGTAAACTTCAGCCTCATGAATTCCAGGTGAGAAACTGCTGTTACACACTCCTACCCTTGACTTCTCAGAATAAGCAAACCCTGTGTGGTGATGTTTCCACCATATTCACTAACATTCCACATGAAATAGCTTTTGTGAATTTGACTGTGAATGTGTTTCTCTTGTAGGGTGGTACCTTCACAATTTCCAATTTGGGAATGTATGGGATTAAGAATTTCTCTGCTATAATCAATCCACCTCAAGCCTGCATCCTTGCAGTTGGTTCCTCAGAGAAGAGGCTGGTGCCAGCTGATAATGAGAAAGGGTAAGAATTTACCTAATCCTCCACATACTGAGCTTCTCAAGTCAAACTTTGAAACACTGGGTGGTTTTCTTAACACTTCTGTGTGGTTAGGTTATCAGTAAATAAAAAATGAATAGTTGACATACTGCTTTCAGTATATTCTGATATATATCTTGTCTGATAGGGTCATTCAACTGTTAAAACCACAGTGACTGAACAGTCACCTGCTTCTTTATAAGTTAAGGAAAGGCTGTTTCTTTCTCTGATGGCTGGGGTTAGGCTGTGGGGAAGAGGTGGATTATAACTGGTGTCCTGTGTAGCCTTGGTCAGAGCTTGAACTAGCATAGACCCAGGAGAATGTTGAGGGTTATTTGAACTTGTTAACAGTCCTAGGTACCTATCACTGGAGAAACTGCAGGTTACTGAGTAAAATGGCTCTTTACTCCATATGTGTGCAGCTGTTCTTGTGATACAAGGAAAGATGAGGCTTCCTCATACATACAAATGGGTTTCTTAACTGTAGAAAAGGAGTGAATGTGATCTACTCTCTGGTGTAATCTTTTTATTTTATTTTTATAAGTCCACAGGGACAAATAACCTGTCACCAAGCACCAACTGCTATTGCTGGCTCTCTGATAACAGCTTTTTTTGCTTTGTTAGTGGCACTGACTGCTCTGACTTGCAGTGGATTGTATCAAACTTTTAATTTCTTCCATTTTTTCCTTTCAGATTTGATGTGGCCAGTGTGATGTCCGTTACTCTTAGCTGTGACCACCGTGTTGTAGATGGAGCAGTTGGAGCACAGTGGCTTGCTGAGTTCAAGAGTTTCCTTGAAAAGCCAGTAACGATGCTGCTATAATTTAACTGAGCAAACAACATTTTCCTGGGTCACACTATTCTGTTTTAAACAAGCTATTTAGACTTTAGTGTTCAGACTTATTAAAAGAGTTCCTTTTTTTTTTATTTTAAATATGTATTATATTATCTGGTAATGTTATTACCAGTCTGTACAGAAAAAAAAAAAAAGTTTGCAAAAGTGCTTTTCAGAGCAATATTACAGCTATACTGTATTTTTATACAGTTAGTTAACTTGCAAACACTTCCAACACAGACCTGAGCATCCCAGATGTAAAAATAATCCAGGCAGAATGCATCTGCCACCTGCTTCTAAACTAGGGTGAGTGAGGGGGGGTGCATACCACACAATTTCATGATCTCAGAAATTGGAATCAGAAACATCTCTTCACAGGAGTTCAGATGAGGTGGTAACTGAAATGTAGAAGTTCATAGATGGCAGATTCCCTTCTTTTCCTGTTCTCTTGCTGGGGTGGGGGAGTATGACAGATGCACTATGGGACTGAAGCACCTGGGGATAGTTTCTCCAAGGCAAGTGTTGTCATTCTGTGTCTCCCCTGGAATTTGGCACCAGCCTGGACCTTCTCAACTCTGTGATCCCTTTTGAGCACTTTAAGGTGAAAGAGCACTGATACCTGTGGGGTCACAGCTCTCAGATACCGCAGGGAGCGGGGCTGCATTCTCGGGGACTTGCACTTAAGTGTGCTTTTCATGTGAAAACTCCTGAATTGCTCTTCCTCTTGCTAAGTTTATATCAGAGTATGATGCCATGGAAGTACCTGTTTTGCAGAACCTGAAGAAGAATCTGTGTGTCAGAACCCAGTAGAGGCACATCACGCACGCCCGATAATCCCATCAGTGGATGTTCATCATGTGGTGACTGGAATGTTTGGATTTTTTTTTTTCTTTCAGGCATTTTAGCATAGGAAGCTCTGGGTTAGTCACTGGTACTGTGGTCCTTCCCTGAATTGTCTGTGCTGTCCCAGCCCCAGTGAGCTGCAGAATGTGCTGTCCGTGTATATATTGTATGTAAGATGCTTCGATGGTTTGTTGGACTTGTGTCCAGTTAACCCCAATCCTTGTATCCTCAGAGGGGTACAGTGATGAATGAACATTCTTAAGTTCTACTTTCCACATGGAAATGTTAATGTATAAAGGATAACTGTGTACCAATTACAAAGTGACCAGGAGAATTAAATAGCTGGGGGGAAGCTTGAAAAATAACCAAACCAAGAACAATTCAAGAGAAGATTGAAAGAAGTTAAAACCCATCTGTTATTCTGTATATTGCATTAAGTATTGTCTCCTGTAAAGTTCTGCAAAATTCACTAAAGATACTGAAAGAAAATGCTGTGGAAATTAAATATTTTTGTGGGAACTATTTAATGTCTGGTTGCTGTGATACCTGGTCTTCATGCCTGGCTTAAGCAAAAAAAAAGCATTGAGGTTTTGGGTTTTTTTTTCTTTTAATGATCTAAAATACCTTGGTTCCAGACTTGCTCTAGTGAACCTACAATCTATTAAATGTTTGGAATTGACAACTACTAAAATATGTCCCAGTGCTTTTCTGTTGTTGTGTGTGGCTTTCTCTGCTGCCATCAGTTCAGCCTGTCAGTCCCATAGTGAAACTCACCCTATTAACCTTAAACTGTCAGCACAAACGTTCCAAAATAACACATGCTTCAACATCAGTCTGCCTGGATTCATTGCTGCCAGAACCTGAAATTCTGGCAACAGGGACCTTTCACTTTCCTCCTGCTGGAAGAACACAGTTTCTCCTCTGGAAATGTTCTGTGGGTGACTGTTGGACCTGAGAACACTTGCAGCTCAGGAAGCCCCAGCCCATGCGTGTGCTTGGAGCCCCGATAGTGACCTGGTGTTCCCTGCATCCTGTCAAAGCCCAGCTCAGCTCACTGGGTGATACAATTTCAGCTTGATCTTGCAATTAAGCAACAGTATTTCAAAACAACCTTAGAAGCTCAGAGCTGTAGCTCAAAACCAGTTTGTCTCCTGAACAGAAACCTTGTACTGCAGATCTGTCATGGAAGCTGTATGAGTGACCTACTAGCCCATCAGTAGTGAAACTGAGATTTCTTAAACTCACTTTTCCTTTTCCCAATTAATTCTAATAATGCTTAGCAATCTGAGGCTGTTCTGTGTTGCTTTGTACTACTCTGTTTTGTGTATTACTGTCAACTAATGCAGACAGTTGTCTGAGTCAGTGCTCTGTGATTGGATTTGGTTGCTAACTTCACACTAAGCATTCCTGAGACTTGAATCTCTATATGCTGCTTGGAATAGTTCTATGGTCTCATTCAAAGATTACCAGAAGTGAAGTCAAGCATATTCAGTGACTGAACAAAGACTAATCCAGTTAAGATCAGGTGTGATTGTCCTCAAAAGGACAGCAAGAGCGTGCAGAGCAGCTCGTGGAGCTGTGCATAGCACCCCTGCTGCTAGTTCCAGCACTAAACACAGGTGAGAGCTGCTTTTACCAGTAGTAAGTTTATTTAGCAGAAAGATTTCACAACTGCTCCTGCTGTACCTTAAGGCCAAATGAATGATGTAGTAAAGCATGTATGACTATGGTTCTTCACTACAGCTCTTACCATTCACATACACCTTGATCTACAGTATTTTTCCCTAAGTTTGGTGGTGCTAGCAACTCCTGCAGAGTTCCTTTCCTACAGCTGTCCCCTAAAGACATTTTTAATTTTATTTTTTGATTTATTGATCCTGAAGATCAATAAAAATAAACTCTTCATCACCACCTAAAAGCATTCTCTTTCTGAGATTTCATTTTGACCATTCACCTGTGGGGATGAGCTGGGCAGAGGACAGTCTGTAAGGATCTGGCTTGGCAGCTGGCATTGTGATGAACAACACCCGTCTTGCTGTGTTAAACACCGCCGTGGTTGATTCTTCATCCACCAATTCTGGCAGATCTATGTGCAATTTGTATTTTTCAGGGACTTCAATGACCACATCATCCTAAATCAAGAAAATTAAAATAGTTGATAAACAATTTGACAACAAATTTGCAGTGGGCCAGAGTGAAAATGCAACGTTATTCCCTCTTCTTACCTTTGAAATTCTCAGGTCACATTCAGAAACAGAGCTAACATTTGGCAATTCGATTCTGAGTTCAATTTTGAGTGGTTTCTTGTTTACATCTCTCACAGTTCTCATGTCATAGACAGGGGTACTGAGCTCCTCTGGCATCTCTGTGCTGGTGATTTCCTCTATCAGGTGTGCTTTAGACTGTGTAGCACTTTCCTCCCTCAGCAACACAGGAGCATCGCTGCAGTCTTCAGCTTCCAGAGTGAGTAGCAGCTGATCAAGGGTCAGTTCTTTTGAGAAAAATAAGTTTTTTATCACTCACTAAAAACTGGAATGTTAAATGTAATTAGCAATTTTGTTAGCTGAAGAGTTACTTGCTATTTCTCCTTTGCCCATGACTTGATTTTGGCACCAAGGAGTTAAAAATTGTCCTCAGACTACTAGTTACAGCAGCAAATCCTTTTGCTCAGGTTGAAGCAAAAGAAAATTAGCACCTCAATGACCAACCCTAGCAGAGTTTCCATGTCTAGTGGATGAAGAAAAAGGGAAATTGCTGTTCCAGATTCACTAGTTTCTCAATTGTAAATGAATGTTGATAGAGTTAAACCCAGCAGGGTTAAACTAGTGTCTAGTATGAATACTACTCCCTTACTCTGAATGCTTGGAGAGAAGTGTTTGATTTATGCTTATGCTAAGAACTGGGGTGAAATAGATCTGGTCTGAGGAAAATGGCTGAAGAACTGGATAGGGCCCTAAAGAAAAGTGACAGCAGATCTCTCCATACCCTTCTTTGGCTTCTGGCTGAGACATGGAATTTGCCTTCCTTCCAGGCGCTGCTGCATCATTTCCAGGCTTCCTTTCAGTTTGAATGATTCAATGGAGTACAAATCAGAAAGAGCAAGGTTGCAGTGTTTCTCAATGAATTTAAGTGTCAAATGAATCAAGTGGTCCATTTTTCCTGGGTTTTCCTCTCCCCTCTGAAGAACATCTGGATTGTATGCAACATCTATAACGCTGTAAAGCTCTACAAAGAAAAGTGAAGTGTCAAAATTACGGCTCAGGGACCATCTGCCAGTGTTACTTACAATCACTTGACTTAAATCACTTGACTTAAAAGTAAAGGAAATGAATTTGAGGCTTAGGGTTAGAGAGTCAATTCTGTCAACCTCATGTAGACAAAGACACCCATCCAGGTGCTAACTGGCAGTCTCCTTGTTCAGGAATCAGCATCGGCACACGATCCACATCAACAAGACTGTGTTTGAAGCGATTCAACGCGACCATTTTTTTGTGGTTTGCTTGTTTGTGGGTTTTTCCCCTTAACCTGGAGGACTTCCCAGTCCTGAGACAGTCCTCTCGCCTCCTCGCCTTGGCACCCCCAGCCCCTCCCGAGCCCAGAGGTGGCCGCGGCACAGCACCACCCTCTGTCAGTGCCTGCGTGCCCTCGCCACGCAACGCGCTGCTGCGGCCGGGAACGCATCCGGGGCGAGGGGCAGCGTTTGCGGGACGTACCTCCCTCGCCAGACACCTCTCGGAGCGGCCCGGCGCTGACAGGTGTGGGGTCAGCGGGGCCCTTGGGCGCCGGGACCCTTTTCCAGCTACAGACGTTGATGAACAGCGGCCCGCGGATAACGCCCTGCAAGACACCGAACCGGAGCTGAGGGCTCCGTCCCCGCGCTCGCCTCGGCGCCCCGTCCCGGCACCCGGGGGAGGAGACCGAGCCGCAAACCCACCGCGGGACGGGCCCGCAGACACAGGTGAGGCTCCGGCGGGGCGTAGAACCGCTCCGCCTCGGCGCGCTGCCGCCGCACGAACCGCCCGTAGGCTTGCGGGTCGTTCTCCGCCATCTCGTCCAGCATCGCCCAGAGCTGCGCGGCCGCCGCGCCCGCCATGGCCACCGCGGTCGCGTAGCGACGGCGACCGGAAGGGCCGTTTGTACGCGGGTCCGCCCGACTTCCCCGTCCTCTGGTTCCGCGCGTTCCGGCTCCCGACCGCGCCCGCCGGCCCCGGGGCGGAGCTGGATGCCCCCCCACCCCCCCAGCTCCCGCCGCCTCTCCGCTGGGTCGTC
>VXBZ01005965.1:235082-247837 GCA_013399135.1 Heliornis fulica
GAGGCGGGTGTCGCCGGGGTGGCTGGTGTCGCCGGGGTGGCTCTCCATCACCTGCGGCAGTACCTTTTGCGTGGCTGCCGACGGGCTCTCCGCCCGGGTCTGACTCAAAACGTGTTGATGTTACGCTGGTGGAACTCGAAAGGGACGTTTGCGATGTCAGCGTCGAGGTCGGGGATGCTGCGGGTCTTTAAAGAGAAGATAGAGACCGAAGGTTGGAAAAGTAAATCTCAGCGACAAAAGTGGTAGATCTGGGAAAAAAAGTTGAAAGATTTTAAAATAAATCGGTGTGTTTCACGTTTGTGATGGTTTGCTGGCAGTAATGATATGACCTGGCTGCACTGGGGATGTCTCTCTTGAACAGCACTGCTTCAGGCTCACTGAGGTTCATGTGAGAAGTCTCTTATTTCTTAGATTGTTTCTTCCTTTATTCATATGGTAAGACTACACAGAGGTGATGAAAGAACCACACCAAGTTCTCGTCTGTCAGTTGCTCAAATAAATATGAGAAATGCTGTGACTGAGAAGTGGGAGGGAAGATGAAACGCTTGTAAAACAAACTGGCTTACACACAGTTCCTGGCTGGTTCCTTCCTGTTTCTTCTGGGCTTCCCATTAACAAGAAAATTCATGCACGTGGTAGGAAGCATTCTTCGTCATGGAGTTCTGTGGGGACAGCTTATTAGGTCTCTTAGATGTATTACTTAAGATCCTTTGCTTTCCTTATCTTGTCAGTTTTCTAAATTTCTTCCTGCTGGCAAAACCAAAGTATGACATGTGTATCTTGGTGTGGATGGATGGATGACATCTCTGTGTTAAGTAGGCACTTTGGGGGTGTTGTATTATAAAGGTAATTTCACAGAGTCAGTTTGTGGTGTTTTTAGCCTGGGCTGATGCTTCAGAGTAGTGCTTGTGCTGTTAGGGTTTTGGGATGCTGCAGAACCTTCTAGATTTTTTGCTTCTGTTTAATATTTGTATGCTTCTAAAAAGTAAGAATTGGTTACAGAGCTCTCTAACTGGTATTTCTATTTCTGGTGTCATCTGCTATGTGGTTGAACTTGTACCAATGGAGGACTGAAATACTTCGGTCTTCAGGCTACTTCTGGGCTATACATGGCTGTGATGATCCCAGAGTGTTAACCCTCTGTTTACAATTAAAAGTAGCAGTACTGGTTCCTGAGCAGAACTGTGCAGTTGTCATTATGTGTCATTTACTGGAACTTGTAGTTGTGCCCACTACCCAGGACTCAAAGCCATTCCTTAAAGGTGGGACTAGTAAATAGTATGTAACGGTGAGGAAATTCACTAGACAAAAAAGCTTTGCCTTTGGACATCTTCCCAGTGATGGCTACCTTGGAGTTACTCCTTATACAACCACAGATGTTGAAAGTGGTTGTTTTGACTTCACCTGTTGAGCTTCTGTTCTTTTGTAGTAAAAGAAACTTACTTGGCAGCAGCAAAGACTTGAGTATTTAAATTTAACCTTGTAGACATAAAATAGAAGGACAGTCTGTAGCAGTAAGTCAGAGGCATCTGGGTTTTGCTGGAATGAAGGCTTAGTAATCAAGCTGGAGAAACAGGTAATTGTGTGTTGCTGATCAGGAGGAGGTACATTTTTTATGGTCAGGGCACTTGAAATAGGAACTTTGCACTGAAAAACACTTCTCCTTACAGGCAGTTCCAAGGCTGCATCTTTGCACTGGACAGGTGAGCGAGCTGTCAGTGTCCTCTTGCTGGGTCTCCTTCCTGCAGCCTACCTGTACCCTGGACCAGCCGTGGACTATTCACTAGCTGCAGCCCTCACTCTCCATGGCCACTGGTAAGCACAATACATCCCTCAGAACTAAGAGTCAAGTCTGGTAGTCAGGATGGCTCCAAGCCTCAGGTCTTAAATCTGTATGTGGCACCAAGTCTGCTGGCTTATTTCTTGATCTAGTATAAAACATCTGGAAAGAGACACAAACCAAGTACTTAGTCTCCAAGTTCTGTGACAGTCATGGTCTTTGACAACACTTACACCTTGGTCTTCCTTTGTCACGCTGTCCTCAGTCAGAAGGAAGTGTAGGTCTGCTGTGATCTTTAATGTGAGGAGTCTTGCTAAGAATGGCTTCATCTGCATGGATGGCCTGACTGGCAGCATCTACATTCTCGAGGTGATACTTGTCACAGAGCTAAAGCAAATGAGCACCCTCATGGTACCTTGGGATTCCATGTTTTCTTACATCACAGTGTTGCCCTTAAAAGTTGCACCAGGAATTACTGTGCTCTCCTCACCGTGCCCGGGTTCTTCTTGTCGGAGCCCTCAAGTCTAGGACAGAATTCATCTGAAATGTGCCTTGAACATATTTGGCATAGGTCTATAAAATATAAAATTCATAGAGCTAAGCTTGCCTGCCTTTGGAGCATTCTTCACTTGCTTGCTATGTGTGTGTTGGTGCTGTACTGGATGTGTTGGAAACTTCCAGGCAACGGAACAGGCTGTTGCAGGTTGATCTGTTGAAATTAGCTGTCAGGATTGTTCATGCTGGAAACCCCTGCTGCATACTAAATCCCATACTAGAAAAGATTTGCTTGTGATGGAAGTTGCAACAACAGATCAGATAGTCCCTTTGTTAGCTAACAAAAAACCGCAGAGGAGCACTGCCAGTGTTTTTTGAAGGGCTTTCTTTCACTTTTTTGCTAGATTTTTCCTTAGGAAATCTTAAAATGCTGGATAAATAAATGCTGGATATAGTTCTTCAGATATTTAGGTGATTAACAGTCCAAACAGTACCAAACAGATTTACTCTAGCTACCTGAAGCCACGGTTATCTTGTACTGGTTTTGCTGGCATCTAATAAAGAGTTTTTTGCCCTGTGAAGCTGCTGTGTTGTGGTCTAGATAGCTGACAAGTGGTAGACTTGCTATTTCTTGCTAATTCCCTTCCTAGTTCTCAGGGCCACTGGTCTTTTCCCATGAGGACTTTGTGTGACTCAGTCAGTGCGCTGTGAAGTCACACACCAGTTTTTCTGAGAAGTCTTAGAGTGACTCAGTCTTATTGTGCAATGCACAGAAAACATCAGTACAGTTATTTCACAGCCTGTGAGCCCCAAGCTGGCTATGCTTTATTTATCTGCTTTTTGGAAGGTTCAAAATGTAGGTAAATGCAGCTTGCACCCCCCCTGACCTTATTCTACTCTCTGACTGTTAAAAAGAGCTGTAATAGTTGGAGAGTAGTTGTCTTTCAGGCTGCTTCCACTTTCTGCTTCTTCTCTCTGCATCCAGGGTTTCCTTTCTCCCTCTTTCTTGCTTCAGACATCTTTAGTGTATTAGACCCCATATAAGTTGAAATTGAGCTCAGTATTCACTTGCAGGGGCATCTCATGCAGGACTTTGAACCTTGCTAGATCACTTATGTGTCTTAATTCATGGCTTCTTCCACTTGAAGCTACAGCAAGGCAAAATACTTGGGAGACCATTTTTGCATTAGACAGAGTTCTCTGTTTTTCCCCAGGTTGACACCTGTCATTGCAGAAAGCACATATTGTGCTTTCTTTCAGGTGTCAACCCTGGTCTCTTCCCCAAACCACATACTGTGGTTTGGGGAACTACCACATTGGTTTAGGAGCATCTTCTGTCTCACTTTCTGGATAGTTTGAATCTGGACCATAGCTAACTTCCAGTCTGACATAGGTAGAAACACAGTGTGTGCTAATAGTTTTTAGTTGCCACTATTTTCTAATCAAAATATGCATCTTGGGGGTCTTTGTGCCTTTGTGATGATGGCTGGTCCTAGAATCAACTTGCTGTTCAAGCAGAAAGGATATTTCCTTTGATTTCTTGAGTCCTTGGAAGTCAGATAAACTGCCCCCTGTTCTTGGAGGCAGGTCCTGTTGTTTGAAAGAGCTGTGCTCAGCATCTTGTTTCCTCAGTAGCAGTAAGAAAGTTCTGATCCAATGTCTATGTATTTTTAACAGAAAGTTAACAGAATGTTGGTTTGCTTTTTAACAAAAAAAAACAAAATTCAGTGAGGAATTCTCTTTCCTGATCTCAGCTTTTTTCTCCCTCTTATTCTGTAGGGGTCTTGGACAGGTTATAACTGACTACGTGCATGGAGATACACCCATTAAACTGGCCAATACAGGTCTGTATGTACTGTCGGCCGTTACCTTCGCTGGCCTCTGCTACTTTAACTACCATGATGTTGGTATCTGCAAGGCTGTTGCCATGCTGTGGAGCCTCTAGGATGCAACTGATGCCCTGACAAACACGATTGTTCACTGCTGCCTCTGCTTCATCATGTTTTTACCAACATGTTTCATGCAAAATGAAGTAACAGCCAGGGGTCCGTAGTATGTACAGACAGCAATAAGTCTGAGATAGTCTTTTAGAGATAAACACCCTTATTCTTTTTTTGATTTATTGCAACAGCAGTCAAAATGTTAGAGAAGAAAAAGTAGATTTCAAGTGGGTAATGAGTGAGTTGATTTAAGCTGTGCTGTAAATTGGGAGGAGTTGATTAGATCAGTGCCAGACTTGCATAGCTGAAGGTAACGTTGCTTGTAATGGCGGCTTTAATGACCATTTGGTTTTTGTTTTGGTTTGTTTTTTTTAATAATTGTTATTTCATTTCCTATTTTGTAAAACAGACTTAACTTGTGGCAAATTGAACTGTTTTTTTCTGACATCACAACAACTGAATTGTATGTAAGGCACACCTGTAACTCTTTGGACCCTGAAAGTTGATGTAGGAAGGGAATGCTTCTTTTTCTTAATCTACATAATAAAGAATTTACAGAAATTGTCTGACTCTGTTTCTGAATGATTTGGGTTTGTTTTTTTTTATTTTAAATGGCAAGGACAGCATAACATGAAAATCTGAGACAGTTGTCACAGCAGTTTTATGTGTCTCTGCTTTTTTTTTTGTCGTCCCAGAAATAAAGAATTTAGTTTTTTACCAAGAAAGTGTTTAGACTTGTCTTACTTCTTTTGCAAGTTTGAGGATTTTCCTCCATTTCATGACAGATAGATTGTCTTCCTGTTTTCTCTGCTTACTTCTGCCTGTATGGGGTATGACAGTTGTACCAGCTGTTCTGCATGGCACTGTGAAGACCCAGGAGCCCAGCTGTAACCAATGGATAGTTTATCACTACCTGGCCTTGGAGCAGAAGAGGAAGAGCAGTGCTTTTGTGTGGAAGAAGAGAAGAATACACACCATCTTGATTTCCTCAGGATGAAATATTCAGACTGTGTTACTCTGCTTCTGGTTTTGGTGAAATCCGGTGCTGGTTCTGCTCAGAACATGAAATGGGATTCACAGCTTGACCCCAACATATGCTGTGTTGTCACACACACAGAGTAACACAGGGTCCTCTTAGGAGCCAGCCATACCTACATTTGTCCCAGATTATTAGGACAACCATCTGGTTAATTTCAGTGCTGATCTACAATGTACAAATAAGCATTATTTTTTTTTTCTTGAGCCTTCTAATTATAGACAGCTTTATTAGAACTTTGTTCAGGGAAACTAGCAGTTTAAGTCAAGGTTTCTACTAAGTTAAACATTGTTGTTTCTGCTTCAGTTGAAGGGGAGAACATTGCTGTGTTTGAATGAAGACACTCAGGAAATAATCTTGGTGCAAAAGAGTAATCTCAGGGTGTTTATTGGCCAGTTGCATTGTCTGCTTATGAAATCTGTTATTTTAAGCAGTTTTCTCTCCCTCCCCAAAACAGGTCTGCTTCATCTGTAAGACACCTAATTCAGAAGCTGTTCAATCATCTGGCAGTAAAGACTTTAGGGGTCAGATTATACCAGGCTATATATAGACTATATATAGACTATATAGATTATACCAGACTATATATAGACTCATTATTGTCTCTTCATTGTGCAATTCCCTTCTGAGCAGAAAACATTCTTCTGCTTTTTGCCACGAACATGAATTTATTCACCTTTGCAACATGCTCCTTTTTATACTGAATTACAGAGCTAGAAACATTCAAGTGGTTTGCCTCAGATGAAGAAAGAATAAGAGCCAAAATGTGGTTTAGAAGTGCTGAAGTATGTTATAGGCTCTGACTTCAGCTAGAAACATATCTTCATGGTTTCATCCACTTCATCTTCTCTTTGCAGTTTTTTTAGAATCAGTTTTCTTAAGCAGCCTTCTTCCTCAAAGGCCAAGAACATTCCTTGTTCCAGTGAGCACTCAAATTTAAATGCTCTGGAGCTACAAGAGGTAAATGTCTTTTTGAAAAAAATTGCATTACTTTCACCAGGAATCTCTTTGGGAACTTCTCCTTCCTGAGGAAGAACAAAAAGGAATGGGTTAGTCTCTGCACAAGACCTGAGCAGTTTGGTTTCTGCTCAGACAAGTGTGAGTTTTTATTTTTCTGTTACTTATATATACACACACATAAGGTATGGAAAGCAGGTACTTACCCTAAATCGGACTATCATTTTTCCATATTCTTTCTCACAACACATGTAATAAGTTTTATCCTCTATCTGGATGCTGAATGCAACAGGCATCCCTGCTGAAGGTGTAGTAGTTTTGTAATAGTGAATGTTGAAATGCATTCCATTGCCTAAATATAAATTGTTTGTTATTAATAGTCTGCTCAGGAGAGTGCTGCAACAACTTAACTGTGTTAGGTCTTAACATTCCACTGGCAACTGCTGTCTTCCCAGGATGCTTTTTCTGACAGGAGAGCCAGGACTTGAATTTTTAAGACTTCTGAGCACTTATTAGACCTTCTGCAGTCATTAACTGAGACTTTGAATTGGCAATAAAGTATGTGAAGTTGCTGGTTAGTATGGGTAGGATCTTCAAATCCTTTTATGTGCATGCAGAAGGTGAGAATTTTATTTGTAAATAGTGATCTGTAAATCAGGTTGTATATGTATATATGCAGTCTCTGAATAAATGTGTTCAGCACCTGTAGTTATGACTGAATTGCTGAGCATCACCTCCCAAAAATTATATCCAAACCCATAAGTACATTGTTAACTACTGCTGTTAGAAAAAAGGTAAGAAATTCTAATAGTAAATATATTGTCTGTTCAAATCTAAAATTATTTTTAAAATAAATAATAATAAATAAAAATTTAAAAAGAGGAGGAAGATTTTAGCTTGTGATCAGGGTTAACCAACAATCCTAGCAGCCCTTTTCTGCATAGGACAGCTTGCAGGCCTCACTATAATCCAATTAATTAGTGACAAGACTCAGAATTTCATCTCTCTGAGCTTTATTCTTGCAAATAAAGTTTAAGTCTTTACTTTCAGTCTCCTCATGTAGAGTTGGTGATTACAAAGAACAAAAGCACATCTACAAGTCAAGGAGCAGTGCAGTGGTTGTACTGGGAACATGGTGTACCAGATTTGATCTCCTGATCTGTCACATCTTCAAAAGCCGCCACGTTTAAATCGGGTCGAACCACCAGCAACTGGCTGTTTACATTTCGAAGGACTCGGTGGAGAATCTTTTCCTTACAGAAGGCATCACATTCCAGCCCTGGAGAAATATTAAGCCAAGAGAGTAACATATTTGAGCTCTAATCTCTGCAGAGTTTAGCAGATTTCTACAGTCATAATCTTGTCATTAAGGATACAAAATGAAATGAGTTCTTCTAATGGCAATCCCACACAAAACAGAGGGCATGTCATTCTTCCCTCTCCCTGGCTTTTAGCAGCCAGGGAGGAGCGAAGGGTTTCCCAGAATACAGTATATATAAAGGAGAGAAGCTACTGTGTCTGTTAGTGAAGGTTCAGAAGTGAGAGTTCTCTCTTCTGCCCAATAATCAGAACTGCATTGAAAGGTCCTTCTGTTAGGGAAGCCTGCACCTTAGAAGGAAATAAAGCAGCATCTACTTCAGCAGGAGAGGGAGAGCTGTAGCTCCCCTGTTTTACACTAGCCATTATCAGTTGGAAAACTTGTTCTCTTAAAGTACACAGAGCATTTTGTGTCTTAGTAAGCATAGGCAGGTTAGTTCAGGTAAAACCAAAAGGTTAAAAAGAGCTTTGAGCTTACCATCATCATCTGTGCTCCAAGTAAGCAATGAGAAAAAAAAAAAAAGGAAAGAAAGAACAACATTACTCTCTGCTCCCACATAAGAAACCACTTGTTACCCAGTTTTATTCTGCAAGATTGGAAGCCAGCCAGCCACCTCTGCATTTCTAGTTGTAGTCCCCATTATTACCACCTGACTGAGATAAACTGGTCTAAGTACAGAGTGTGTTTTACTTGGGAGCACGACAAACTAAACAGAATGATGAAACCACCAGTCATTTGAGAACTGGAGTTACCACAAAAGCAAGAGGCATGCAAAATGTTTTAGGGTTACTGAAGGGTCAGGACAGTTTTAACCTACAGCAAGGAATAAATGGAATGCAAATTTTTGTTTTCATCAGCACCTTTATTCTAAGGGAGTAAAAGGCCAAGAAACAGTAATTACAAATTACTCCCAAAGGAGAGACTGTTTTCCCACTTCATCCTGTAAGATTGGAAGTTATCCACTTATTCCAAGATCACCCCACAGTATTACAACCCTTCTGAGCATCCTTTATGAACATGTATGAAGCCACAAATGTTTCACTGACTCAGACACTTGGCTAACAGTACTTTAAACTGAAGCCTATAGGAAAATGAGGTGAAATCAGACTGGTAAAGACAGCCTTTTTAATCAGTACACAAACAGAAAAGGTTACTCAATGCACCTGGTGTTCTGCACTAATATGGTACTGAGTTGTTAACACACTAGGAGAACAGTCTCAGATTCTTTTTGCAGTGAGCAGCCTGGCTCCATGATCTAAGAACTGTCATTCTTTCAAGGAAGTGAGGATTGGAACTGCTTAGAGGATTGCTCAGGTAACATGACAGGAAAGAACAGGAATTCACAAAACTAAGGAGACCAGCCCAAGGAAAGGATTGATTTCTGTATCAGATTTTTATCTTCTACGTAGAAAGAAGACAGTATGTCTCAACAGTGGGTGGTAATTACCTGCAAAATAGAGGCAGAAATTTTCTCCAAGTTCTACTGCCCACACAAGGATCTCTTCACCACTCATCTTCACTCTGCCAAAAAACATGGAGACAATTTGGAGTTAAGAACAATGCTTCTTAGCCTACAAGGCAAGGGAGTTTTTGAGTTAGTTCTCTAATAGCACTTTCATTACCCATTGAAAATTGCTTTTTAAAATAAGTGGTCTTCCCCTCTGTTGCCTTTTATCATAGTTTAGAATAACATACTTCAAATGCTGTTATTTTACAAAACTTATCATTGACTTACCTGACATTGCACAGGAATAAACAGCTGTTTAGCATTTTCTCATTCTATGAGCATGCTCTAAGTAGCTCCATGAACATACTCTTACTGTCACACAGTCATTTGATTTCATCTTCCTAATTATCAAATAGGGAAGTGACTGGATTAAGCACCCTGTTACTGGCCATTAAGCCATAAAAGTTACATTGAGTCTACAGAGACTGATCTTTTCAGATTCCCTCTATAAAAGACAGAGCTTCCAAAACACAGCCTGTATCATTTGCATCTACAGCCAGAATTCTGTACGTTCCTAGGAAAGTTGGATGTAGTTTATTTTGCAGCAACAGTGATTTGTTTGTGGTGTTTTATCTTTAAGTCCGTTTGAATTCGGAGCCTGATCTCACAGTTATTCTCTTGAAAGACTGACACAGAGAGAAGTGAAAAGATATTTTTACCTTGGGAATAACAAGTCATTTTACCAAAAAACACCCCACAACTCTGAAGGAATCATGACAGACCAGCCAGCAGCTGCACCTGACGTGTGCCACTGTTCTATAGGCTTCAATGTTAATTTACAACTAACCCAGGGCTGTGCTCTGCCTCTAATATAAATACACAACCCCCTTCACAAACTGCAGAATGATTAATTTTAGCTTTGCTCATATCCAGCTCATGCAGTTAACAGCCAGACAGGTAAACTTCATATTCTTTCAGATTTTTTTTGACATAGCAAATGAGAATATGTCACACTTGTATGAGCAATGTATATGTGTAATGTATAAACCAAAAGAAGTTCCAGAGAGGACACCCTTGCTTTTTATAATCCTGCTCAGAGAGAAGTCTAGGTGCAATCTTAGTCCCAGACTTGGCCAATGGTTTATGTATATAGTCACTTATCAGTGTTTGCCTGTGAGAGCCCTCTCAGGGACTTTCACCAAGACAGTTCCACAAACTTTAAAAGATAGTCTATTTATGAAGGTGACAGATACAACAAATTCAGAACTGACATTCATAAATACACCTACTGCAAAAACTGAGCTCAAGTTAACACTTCAACAGCTTTGTTAACAATACATTCCTTTGTTAACAATACAATCCAACTTAGAGGTGTGAGTTTTACTAAAGAGAAGACCCTGCTTGGGAAACCAAGAAATCCAGTAACTACAATTCTCAGCCTCAAAAAAAGAGGACTCTAAAGCCAGATTTATACTCTTAATGGGGTGGGACTAAGTCAACTACCATATGCCATTTGGGTCTTAACAAGGCTTGTTGCATTGCCAATCAAAAAGGGGAGTAGCAGGGGAGGGGAAAAACAAACAAACAAAACGGAAAGAAAGAAAAAAAGGTGTTTGGTACTGAAGCACACAAGTCTTTCCTGGTTTTGCTGAAGCAACATTGGGCTGTGAGGCTTCTGCTTCCAAGTATCACTCAGCTAATTGGAGGGTTAGACCACAAGCTGTCACACCTGTCCTGTTCTTTCCAAGGTAAACAAGTTGCTCAAGTCTTGGTTCTGGTCTGGTGCCTGATGGTGTGAAACAAGGCTCTCAACCTGCTCTAGCTCAAGGAAGATCTTGCTACTTTCTACCCACTCAGTAACTGGTTTTGGCACCAACAAGCCTGGTTTTCCACAACTGACAGAAAATAGATCTGAGTGGGTCGTTTTGCTTTGCAGGCCATCAATGCCTTAAGTTCTAGCAGTGAAGCAAGGAATGAAGATAAAAGCTTTGTATTGACTAGGACTGTAAAATTTAGTATTTTGGTAATTTTGCTGTTGTTGGGATGATTGCTGTTGGAAGTCATAATTCTAAGAAATAAGCAATAAAATATTTTTATTTTAAAACTGATGACACTATAGGCTACAAAATTAAAGTAGCATCTCCTAACTTTAAAGATAAATGAGAATAAAAAAAAAAAAAGAGAGAGAACTTATTTGTCAGGGGAAGATGTGGCCAAGAATTCTCTCTCTTGTCTGGAGGTAAGTAGTTCTGAGATCCCCACTTCTAAGATGCTAATTTTGGGAAATGCAGGTTGTCACTTTCTTTCCTGTTGGTTTCATTTTCGTCAGTGGCTTGCAAACTTTTTATTCATTTTCCTAAAATGATCTCTGTGTATGAAAGGTTATTACCCATTTTATCTGCATTGTTAGATATAAAGGTGTTTTTCTTTCTGAAAATGACAAGTGGCTATTTGACCATCTGTGAGATCTGATTTACTTGGCTTTGTGCTTGGTGTGAAGTTTCTGGCCAGGTGAACACATGCACACTGACATCCACCACCACTGCACCTGACCTTTAGGAGCCCAGCATCTGTATGGAGTCTTGAGCCTGGAGTTGTGTGCCCAGCCTCTCTATACAATACATGGGAGGAGACACTGACAGGAGAATGCATGAAAATGTGTTGATCAGCCAGCCTCAAAGCAAGCCAACAACAGTGATTGCAAAAACCACACAACTCATTTTAATAAGCAGTCTGGAATATGAAGTTTCATTCAAACCCACCAACTCCTGCCAAGGTGTTTTTTCCCTTTGCTAGGCAAAGAAATAATAAAAGTAATAAATGTGTCAAAGCTAGGTAAAGATGGGAAGAACTGGCTCTTGCACTGGGATTTTATTATACAGTCAAACATTTAGGTTAGTCCCAAGGTGCTTTTTCACCACTTGGAAAACACATACAAAACAAACAGTGCCACTAAAATTAAAGCACACATCAACCTTATGAACTGGGGTGGGGAAATGGAGTGATTTCCCTGTCCTTCTAGTAAAGCACTTTGAGGAAAGTATTGGGGAGTGATCTTTCTCATCCTGTGTTTCCTATGTTCTGTAGTTCTAGTTGCTCTATGCAGAAGACACATGAGTTCACAGAGGATCACTGCATCTTCATTTCCAAACTTTCCACCCAAGCCTTTGACACAAAATACCACAACCTGTAACAGTGCTTGCCTCCCACGTAGCAAAGGAAACCAACAAGTCAAGAACTACTCTGTTATTCTGAAGCAGAGAGGAAAGCATAGACATGACTTGCTAAAAAAAATAAAAGATTAAAGGAAAAGGTGGCCTTTATTTCACTTTAATGAGTGAAACACAAAACTACGATGCTCCTTGCCCTGATGTGCAGCTGAAGACGGTTAGCTCTCTCACCAAGCACGTTTGAAAGAGAAGAAACTAAAAGGAGTTTTTATCTGACTGAGGCGGTGTGCAATGCCTTGCCCCAGGGATGCAGGGAAGGACCAGAGCCGCGTCCCGTCCAGTGGAGCCCCGCTCGGTGCCCGTGGGGGAGCGGAGCCCGCTGGTCCCACGGCTGGCGGTCCGGCTGCGGGATGCTCTCCACCGGCAGCCCCGGCGGAGGACAAGGCTCTGCCGCCCGCTGCCACACCGAGAAAGGGACAGACACCTCTCGGTCCCGCAGCGGGACGTCCCGCCCGCCAAAAGCGGCGCTAACCCGCGGGCCGGGCGGGCTGCTCGGCGCCGGGAGGCAGAGATGCGGGGCCTGACGCCGGCAATCCCGAGGGGCCGCAAGCC
>VXBZ01005965.1:253613-283891 GCA_013399135.1 Heliornis fulica
TTTTTTTTTTTTTTTTTTTAGAATTTAAAGAAGTGGGATGTGGCAGCATATTGAATATAGTTTCTACTTTGGGGAAGTATTTAGTTCTTGTTCTTTCAGCAGTTTCATTTCTTGTCCTAAGTTTTGAGTCTCAGAGGCTATCTGGATAATATATGTAAGGTTAAGATACTTTCTTCTCTTAAAAAAAGAAATTAGAGATTAAAAAAAAAACCCAGAATTCCCTTTACTCCAACACAACTTCAAATTTTGCAGAAGTTTTCTTCATTTTAGCTAATAAAGCCCAGATTTAGGAAAGCAGGATTTTGATAATATCTTAATAATATTTTGCTTAATATTTTTGATTGACAACATCAAGTTCAATACTGGAGGAACTCTCCTGAATTGTCTACTTTCTTCCTGTTGTAAGCAAGCCACCTCATCATGTGATCTGATTCAGTCATTTCTTGATGAAGACCAAATAAAGCTTAACTATAGAAGTGAAGAGCAGAATAAGGAAATGTTATGTTGTTAGGAAATTAAGTTGAAAGAAGGAAGATTTAGATATTAGGAAGAAATCCTTCCCAGGGAGGGGTGAAAGGCCCTGGTACAGAGTGCCCAGAGAAGCTGTGGTTATCTCTGGATCCCTGGCAGCGTTCAAGGGCAGGTTGGGTGCAGCTTTGGGCACCCAGGGCTAGTGTAGGGTGTTTCTGCCCACGGCACGGAGCGGGCTTTGGTTTCCCTTCCAACTCAGACCATTCTAGGTCTTTCTAAATGCAATCTCATTTTCCATTGTTTAGAAAAAAATGTTGGTCTTAGCAGTTGGCTAATTTTAGTGGTGTTTGTCATTTTAGTGACAAGCATCTCTCAGATTTTCTCAATTCAACAGCTCGTCTTTTGAAATGAATCCATCCAGTCTTATCTGGCATGTCACTGTCACCTCCAATCACTCTGGTGTCTGGACCCACCACAGGTACTTAGAAGGTAAAATATGACTGGAGTTGAGTGGAAATTGCAACTCCTGGAGGCCTTTCAGCGCTACAACCTGCAGCTCCTGTACCTCCTTAGCTACCTCTTCAGAGGTGGGCCCGGCTGTCCGAGCCGCTGCGGGAACCTCCTGCAGGCCCTACCTAACCACCCGTCCCAGCAACCGGCCCTCTACAGCCCCCAGGCGAGGCCAGGGCGGCGAGCGGCCGGGCTAGGCCTCCGGGCCGGGCTGCAGGCCGGCTTCACCCTGCCTTAGCTGCCAGCCGGGGTGGCGCTGCCGGCCATACGAGGAGCGGGGATCAGTCCTCTCCCCGGCAGCTCCGCCACAGCCTCCGCTCTCTCACGCCCTCTCAACGGCCGCGGGAACCCGTTCAGGGCTAGTGGGGCCTGACAGAGCGGCCCTTAAGAGTGGGGTTCTGGAAACCATAGGGAGAGCTCTGGAAGGACAGATCCTTTCTGGACTAGGCAGAACAGAACCGGCCTCAGGTGGCTGTGCTCAACTTTAGGTGCCTTTTGGCACCTGTGAGAACACCTGGGTTATAAGCCCAAACCCTGCCCAGGCTGGTCTGGGACAGTTAGGGACTTGCTTTTGCCTTCTCCTGCCCCGATCAGTGCTCACACCGTGTTCTGAGGCCCTGCCACTCTTTTATCTCCTTTGCAGAGAAGCTGAGAGGTAGTGGTTATAGGTTTTACACATTTCTGTCTAGATATATTTTCCAATTGCACATAATAACTGCTTATCAAATATGAATTTGTGCTCTTTATCAGGTAACAATGACGAGTAATGCACAAAAACCAGATGAAAACAGAAATAAACGTAAGAAAAATATGGAGGTGAGTGCTACTGTTAAGGGAAGGAGGGAGAACCCAGACCTGTCTTCTGGCCCAGAGAAGTAATGCAACTGCCCCCCACCCTGGTGTCCTTTGCTGGCATTGCTATAGATTCATGTCACAAAGAGAGGGCAGAGAGGTCTGTTTGCATAGCACTTCTCTATATATATATTTATATAGGTTAAGGGAAGTGTGACCTTATTGAATGAGGAGACTGTTAAGATTTCTCCTAGTGTTTCAAGTAAAAATTTCAGTATGCACTGTAGCACAGTTATGTAGGACTTCACAAGAGTAAGCTTCTGAAGTACACCATCCTTTTACTGATATAAATAAAAATGTCCAGTTGGTAGCTCCTATCCACTCCCCTAGTACTGAGATACCGTGTCTGTTTGGCATGGATGGTGTTGATGCTGTGAAGCCAATACCACTTGTGTTTTCTCTGAAAACAGTTGAGATCTTTTTCAATTTTTTTTTTTTCAGTGAAACTCTTATCTGTGCTAAGATTGTTTTAAGTCCTAGTACCTGTATTTTTTATGTGCTCTGTTATTAGAATGAAGGTTCAGAAAACACTCAGTTGTCCTCCATTGACAAAACAGATGTGGCTCTTTCTGGATGTTCTCAGTCCCTTTACAAACCTGAATCACTGGAAAAAGAATTAAATGGTGATGTATTAAATAATCTGGAACTAACTGTGAAATTATTTAGTGGGATGTCAAGAAGAAAATGCGTGTACTTAAATAAAATACCTTTTCTCTTTTAACAGAGATGAACAAAGAAATTATGAACTTGTTATCAAAATATGCTCACATTTTAAGGCAAGTTAACTTAGTCCTATTTGTTCATAACTTTTCTAATTTCCCTTGATAAGATGAATTACCATGGCTGCAGTTTAGAGAAATTAGCACACACTGTACACATCTTGAAATAAAAGTGTTGGTTTTTTTTTATAACAGAGAACTAATTTGGTCAGAAACTGAGTGTTAATAGGCAACATGTTTTCAGAAAAAGCATAAAACCAGTAGTGAGAAAGTTAATCTTGTTAGTAGTGATTTTAACTACAGATTTTTTCAATTAAGTGAGAGAGCAGCGATGGATGCTTCTTATATCCAAGAACTTGATGGAATCGTAAAAGAAGCGAGGACCCTAGAAAACCACTTAAAACAGAAAAGGGAGAGCCTGAAACAGAGATTCAATGTGATTGCAAGTACTCTGCAAAGCTGAAAGGAATTTGTTAAATTGAAGAAATGGAGGAAGTTGTCCTGTATTTTATGTTTTAAAATACAAACTGTGATGAACATTAAGATGGCTGTTTCATAAATGTCATGTTAATATTTATACCAGTTCAGGAAACTTTCAACAACTTATAAGTAACTTATTTTTCAAGTAAGTAGACTGAGTAGGGTAATGGTAATAATACTTAATACTAAATACTAATTTTAAATCCTGTGGCTCCAAGGGATTCTTCACATTAAAACATCTCTTTTTTAACTTGTTGACTCATTGCTGAGACCATCCCTATGCTTCCTTTTAACTTGTTGACTCATTGCTGAGACCATCCCTATGCTTCCATCTCTAGAACATACTGGAAGCATGTGAAAAAGAAAGTAGAATGAATTTTGTATTGCTTGATTCTGAGGCTGTGCAAGTTAAATACACCTGAATTCAAAAGCAGCCATAGTATTTCTATTGTCACTGCTAAGGATGTTTTTTTCTTTTATTGTTACAACCAGTCTTTAGCTGTAGAACATAGTATAGAAACACTTCTGTGAAACACTGAACTTTGCAACATATTTGGAAAAGGATCTCAGATTATTTCATATCAACCATTTTCTATTAGTTTGCTTACTTTAGAAAATGTGTTGGTGGTAAAGCCTTTATAGAATGTGCTTGCAATCTTTTTTCCATTTTGCCTCAGAATATAAATAGACTGAAAAATTGTCCTAGAAATAGGAGGGTTCTATACAACCTTGGGAAATGTATAAGGAGGCATTGAGTCTTGTTTTTGAAAATATATTTTAATACTTTTACAGCTTTTCAAGTGAAACCACAGCCCTTTGATACAAACATAAAAGCACATCATCAAAACTTTGCTGGTAATAAATAACTAGATAATGTTAAGATAATCTAGAATTACACTGCTCTTTTGTTATTTAAATACATCAATATTGTTTGCTGAATATCCAGTTTATTTAAGGAAGCTTATGGATTTTTTGGAGCACTTTTTCTTTCTTGTCATTTGACTGCTTAAAAATCTGAAACATATAATGTTCAAAGCATCTCTTGTACAAATTGTGAGGCAAATGTAATAAAGTGTTAGATAGTCCTGTTGCTGGCATAAGATATAGTTATATCTTTACCCCAGTGCTGCATATTAATTTTCTCTTTAAACCTTTTCAAGATTTAATCAATTCTTCTTTCTCCCTTATTAGATAAAAGTCACAAACAAATGTGCTACCTGTCAAGCTGAAACTGTTTAAAACAAATGATGAGAGAAACTGAACATCTAGGGTGAGATTTTCCAAGGTATTTAGATACCTAAAGATGCAGATATGGACTTAGTAGGATTTTCAATGTGCCTAAGCACATAAGCGCTTTACATGCTTAGGAATTTTGGAAAATCCCATAAGGTGCCTATCTGTATCTTTAGCATCTAAATACTTCCTAAATTCTTGCCCCTAGTCTACACCATATTTTACTTTTCCCTAATAATAACATATGGTTTTGTAAATAGTCTTGGTAATGCTGTGTGAACAGAAGAAAGTGGGAGAAAAAGGAAAGATTTCTAAAATCTACAATCATCAATAAATGGCAAAAAGCAGAGTTTTAAATTGTCATCTATGAAGTGTCTGAATTTAGAAATTTACCTATAGTTATTCATGGAAGCCTTTAAAACATACTCAGATTTCACTGCTGTTAAATATCTGCCTGTTATCAAAGTCAGAAGCTTGCTGCATTTTATGTTTGCACTTGGGAAAATGATGCCACTGTTTTAGATCACCTATATTTAGATCATCTGGATTTACTTCATGTGGCTAATATATCAAAGTTGCAAATTTTGTCCTAGTATTATTAAGAAGCAGAACTTAGACCCATAGGGTTCTGTTGCAGCAGTTTGCTCCATTTAAAAAACTTTATGAAATACAATAAAAATTAGTAAAACTATACTTCTTAGAAAATGAAGAGCTGCTTAGCCTGGCATTTCAGTGCAGTTAGATTCAAAATATACTTCCAGTGATGAGTCTTGTTTTTCTATGGTGATTTCTTATGCAGCTGGTTGTCAGTACATGCTATAATTTAGAGGGATATCTCTGGTAGAAAGGGGATTTTAGAATTTGAGAAGACATTGCAAGTAAAGTCAGTAAGTATGGGCATAGTAACCCTCCCAAGATAATGAACAGCGTGGTTATGTTTATTAAAGGGAAATAATTCACTTCTGTAAAATTTTGAATTAGGTATTTTTCCTCTTTTTTTTTTTTTTTTAATTGCTAAGAGCAACAAAGCTGCTGTTTTTGCTGCACAAATCCATGTGGGGATATATAAAAAAGTAAACGCTGACGGAGTAAAATGAATAAAATATGTAGCTTTGTGAAGTTCTAACTTGAAATGGTAAGTTTGGAAAATTGAAAAGATCCATTGAAAAATAAATCACTCCTCTTCTGAAGCTAAAAAATTACTTGAGCAATGGAAACAGCCACTTGCTGGTTGATTTCAGGCATAAATCTCTTCCTGTTAAAAAGGGAGCCTTCCATAATTACTTTTACTATCTAAAAATATAGACTGTTACTCTGTTGAATGCCCTTCAGTGTTCCACTCACTATTCATATATATGGGAACACTCATTACCCACTGGTTTTCTTCTACACCATAAGAAAATAAAGTGTTACTGTTTTCCTACTTGTCTACAACTTTTCTACCCTGCTAATGATGGTTCTTCTGCACTGATTGACTCTCATGTATTTGGGTGTTTGTTGGGAGAAAGAAACCAAAATTTTTATGCTCTTGTAATGTGAAACTGAAAGTTCAGTCATTCTGTCTCTGAGGAGTGAGGTGCACATGAAATCTAACTGGCATCCATCCCATCACTATCCGCTTTCCAGTCTTACTGAAGGAGGTTTGAACAGAAAATTAATTGGCTTTAAAGCTGCCAAATCTGATCAGTGAAGCTCAGCTGGTAACTACGTTTTCTTTAAGCTTCTCCTCCTGTTGTTTAAGCTGCAGTGCCTTAACAAGAATGTCTAAGATGACAGATCAGTAACAGAATATAAATGGATTTTTTTTTAAAAGATTTGGAAACATTTTACACAAAGTTTCGACCCTGTTTAAAGTCAAGGGGATTTTTGACAGTGATTCTTTTGCATTTCTGAGCTCGCTGTGAGTACCTCCACAATCTGGAAAGTGTAAGTGCTGAAAAACTAATACTCAGTTCCTCTCATTGCTCTTCAATTATCTAAAAGCTGAAAATGGAAAAATAACAGTTAATGTGGAGACAGCTTAGGTATTCAGTGAAGACAGTTCTTCCCTGAGAAAAGGCTAATTGTGACAGTTTATTTCAAATGAAACCTTTAAGCATAGATGCAGGAAATCGGGGTCATGGCAGAGAAAGACCAAATCAAGCAGGTAATAGATGTGTTTAAGGCTCATGTCAGTCTGTCTAAAGCTGATCAGAATTCAGTTTTTCTAATTGTAGAGTTGCTGTGTTTTGTCTTTGAATTGTTTTGGTAAACCGGATGCTGAGGGCAGCATTGGAAAAGAGCAGAGTGGGTGTTTTGCATCATTAGGGTGAATAGCCAGAAACAAGGAAGGCAAAGAATCCATCAGCCTATCTCCAATCCTGTATAGAGCCTCAGTAAATGTCTTAATGATGATTTTATAAGCACCTGGGGAACAATAAATTAAAGAAAAATTATATTCCTTTACTAGAGTAGCAGATTTATTATGGAAAAATTATAGATGTGGTGTAGCTTGATACAGGATAAATGACACTGTCATGTATGATAAAAATGAGTGATGATGAATTATGGGCTACATGACTGAGTTAAAAAGTCAGTGAATGGAATCCTTATTCCTTTTGAAAGGTGAGCCTAGGTGGCATCTTACACTGATCTGATTCAAGCCTCACTGAGTCCATACCATCCCAATGATTGAGGAGGACGATGGCATTAGAGAGTACAGTTCATTTTTCAAATGACAGCAAACTTGGAGGGGTTGCAAATGCTAACAATGACACATTGAAAATTCACTGTAATATCAATAAGGTAAGGTGAAGGGCTGCTCTGAAATCAAGATAAAATTTAAGAAATGACAAGTGGAAAACACTATGCTTAGTAAGAAGAATCATACGTTTATTTTGAACTCCAGAACAGCAGCTAGAGTTGATATGAAGTTACTGGGTGGTGAAAAAAGCAGAGCTGAGACGTGTTAGCTGTAGGATATCAGATAAGACATGAAAACATAGTTGTTCTCCTGTACTCTGTTTATTTTGAACTTTCTTGGAAGGTGGGTCTGCTTATTAAAAAGAAAGTGGTCAGAATGGGTTGGACTAGGTGACCTCTGGGAGTCCCTTCCAACTCTAGCCATACCATGATTCTATAATGGGAAGCAGGAATAGTAAAGGGCAAATAAACATTGTCTGTGAGGAAAGGTTGAAGCAGTTGAGTTTAATTTAGAGAAAGTACAAAGGGAGGGCATGATGATAACAGGTACATTCTAGAAAGGACAGTAGTCAGGTGTTAACTGTGTCTTGTAGAAAGGACAAGAAGAAATCAGCTTAATTTGCAGCGGAAGAATTAGGATGAGTAATAATCTGTCCCATCTTAAGGACAATGGAGTGGGCTACCTAAAGTACTGTGTATCCTGCCTTGCTCTCTCTCAAGGGGTAGGGCAGCTTTTAGGAGCGTGGTGTGGAGATGAAACCAACACAGCCATGACAGTGCATTTGCAGATTGGTGGCAGCTTCCTCTTGGTATCCTGATGAAAAGGGTCCATCAAAGATCCATCTTCATTTGAAACAGCACAGCATGGCTGTTCACTGGTCCTTCCCCAATTTGATGGTGTGGTGTGGCAACCAATATTCCTAAAATCTTGAGATGCTTTTAAGTACAAAACGGTTACTCAGATTTTAAAACAAAAGCAAGTATTTTTGTCAGGTGAAAAAGACAAGCTGACATGAATTTTTAAAAGAATTTTCTTGAAGCCTAGCTACCCCAGCACATGGATGCATCTACTCCCCTTCCTTCTGATTCCCCCAACAACAGCTGGCAAATAGTGATAAAACATTTTTCCCACTAGTGGCAACACGCTGTGAACTGGCAACTGAAAGCACCTGGCCCAGCTGCCAAGAGGGTCTGAGGGCTGCTGAGCTGCTCCAGTTGGAGGCAGATCTCCTTCATGCCCTGGTGTGCCTGTACTAGTGGTGTGGAGCTGAGTGGAATGCAAGCAAGCAGGATCATTCACCCTGCCCTTCTAGAGCAGACATTTGCGGCTTTTATTCTGAAATGATGATGTCAGGCAGCTCTCTCCAACAGATCCATCAGTGCTGGCTGCACACTATCATCCTGGCACCGGTACCTTTGCCTACCTCGGATCTAATGCCTTCTTCAGAACGGAATATGTTTTCAAAAATCCTTTTGTCTGCTCTCAGCCTCCTGCTTGCTAATTTGCAGCATTTCCTCTGCTCTTTGATGCAATTCATTCCAGGTAAAATGCATAAACAAACATTCCATCATCTCGGAAAGGGGGTTTCTCCTGCTCTTAAGTGCTGCTGCTCTCACAGGTCGGTAGAGCTATTTAATTTCTATTGATCAGAAATTAGGAACTAAGCAATTTGAAGTGTGCTAAGCCAGAAATTCTCTGATATTTATTGAAAAGATGATTGGGTGAGACAAGTACGCTGCAGATTCCCTCGGATTACTAGCAGATACTGGTGGTTTAGAGCTGGAAAACAAGTAGGCAGCAGATTCTCTCTGCAAAGGAGCCTGCTGTAAAACGTGTGAGCAAGCTGTGGGGTGGAAAAGACTGTTTAGAGCAGCGACATTGCTGAAGCTTTGACCTGGACCTACAAGTGGGAAACTACTTCAAGGGATTTTGTCTCACCACTAACCTCTGCAATTTGTGCCATCCCTGCGCAACTGCAGCTGGGGTTTTTTGAGGGGTTTTGGGTTTTGGTTTTATTCTGGCTTTTTTGGATGTTGAAGAGTGAGATTTGTTATTGCAAAATAGGAACCAATAAAAATAATGACTTAATTCACCAGAATTTCTGCTTTTGGATGGTGGTGGTGGTGGTGTTTTCCACCCCTTTTGAATCAAAGGATTGCTTCTGGGATATCCAAAGGTCTGAAAGGTTCTCAGACCTATCTCATGGTGCCACCAGAACACATCCATGGATATAGGAACAGTTCAGGTGGTTTCTTTTTCACTGCACGTTACTAAGTTGGCGAAAGGCATGTGTCAGCAGCGACACTGTTTAGCTATAAGGCACAAAATTCAGAGGCAGAGCAATTAATGCAAACTAGAGGACCAAATATTAAGTTTAGCATTGGGGATTTTATATAAACCAGCCTATGTAATTAGCATTTCAGGGCATGATAAAGTACTTTTCCATTGGGAACAAAACCTGAATATATAAATTTATTATGCTATTTTGATCTGCTAGCAGATTGCAACAACTGCATAATCTTGTTTAAACTAAATTTAAAACCTCTTGCATCCAACCTCTTCCATTATACTTTGAACCTGAACTGTATAAAGAGCTGTGTTTCTTGTCTTGATTATCTGAGTGACATGAAAAGCCTCCAAATTTCCTTGCCTCATTTTCTATATCTTTTTGAAAATTATGGATTTTCCACTGACTTTTACTAAGTTGTTCCTGAAAAAGCTTGCTGAAATAGAATTGTCTCAATTTAGCTAAAAGGTGAGAATATTTAATCATGAAAAAGAAACCCCTCTATTATTTGTTCAGGTGTTTGAGTGAAACAGTGATAACAAAAGAAAAACGTGAATAAAATTTATTCCATCTGACAGTTTTCTTGTGAAACTGGCAAAATTTTCCTATCTCACCAGTTTTTGATAGTTCCTTTCTAGGATAAGTCTTCCAAGGACTTGACTGTAGAAATCGGTGTTTAACGAAGAAATTAGGCTTTCTTCATGTCAGCACAATCACACCCCTGATCTATATAATCTGTTTCTGTAGGTGTCTTCAGGAAATCTACAGGTATTTCATATGCAAGAATATGCATGGTTCACAATTGCTTTTTTCTAGTCCTTTTCTCCATTTCTTTTTCCCTGTGTTTTCTGTCACTTTAATACTCTTCTTTCTCTACCCGCTAGCAAGGCAGTGGGTGGCTGAGCCCCTGACAATGGGAAATCAACAAGCTAGAGAGAACAAGGAGTCACGTATGGGGACTTCCCAGCCAACACAAGGCAAGTGCAACAATTTCAGTTCAGAAACTGGTGTGGGACGCTCCAGGGAGCTGAGGGGTTGAACCCTGCTGAAGGCTCAAGTCTAGATGCCAGAAATCAAAAGCTGCAGCAACTTCAGTTCAGAGTGGGAGGATGGGGAAAGCTGTTCCAATCTGTGATTTACAGGGACCGTAATGTGGCTTTTATCTTGTGACAGAAGATTGCCAAATCAGCTGTATGGTTAGTCTGTATTTGCATTCAGGGGAAAACAATTCATGCTTCATTCTTCCTGCTTCAAGTATACAGAACTGGGACTATTTTGTTTACTAAAGGCTGCCCTTAAATCAGTCCTGGATGTCCTGAGTCGAGTGATTGTGCAGTTACATGCAGAGACAAATGGGGGTGGTCCCTGTACCTTGGGTTGGAATATGTGGGTTAAAATCAAAGTGGGTTTGCTATACCCAATGTGATTGAAATTGCATAGCTAGCAAATGGCTTTTGTGTTTCTTTCACCCACTGTTAAGGTTTTCTGTCCCACTCGTTGCTGTTTAAGTACAATTTCATGTCTCATTTATTTCTACCCTATCCAAAGCAGGTGGGGTAGCTTCTCCCCTCTCTCCCTCTCTCCCTTCTCTTTTCAATGTCCTTAGTTCCACTGTTTATGGATGTAACACAGCTATGGTCACTCACAGAACGAAATTATTTCCTTTGATGTGTTTATTCTGTATTTTACTGCAACATGTATTGCATCAGCCTGATTTTTTTTTTTTAATTTTTTGTTTGGTGGAGTATATGCAAACCTTCCCTGTGCTGACAGGGGAGAAATGTGTTGCACTAGGTCCTTGTGGGCTTAGCTCTGTGTGTTAATTAGCCTGCCTTGTTTCCTACTGCTGCTATTGATCAAATTTCAGTATATATAATTTCTTTTAAAAAAGAAATAAAGGGGCAGGTTTCATGAAGTCCCTGCAAAGGACCCGTCTGACCACCCCCACCTACCTTTCCTTGTGTCGCAGGGTTTGTGCATTGCTTTGTAGATGGTTTCTAAATAACACCCGGGCAAAATCTTGTTTGCAGATCAGAGCAGTGATCTGTAATAACGAGGCAGATTACATAATGCAAGTAAAAGACATTTTTTTTTGGTGTTGTGCCAAGTTTAGAGGAGGCCATTGCTTGTTTACGTTTTCTAGTTTTTGTCCTGAATCTTCAGAAGACAAAACTCACCAGAGCAAACCTGCTTTTAGTTGTAGGTGGGTGGGTTCTTCTGTTGGTTGGTTGGGGGTTTTTTGTATTTATTTATTTATCCACTTATTTATTTATTAATTAATTGTTTCTCTTGCACCTGCCCCCTCTTCCTAGTTTTTCAAATTTGTCCTGCAATGACTTGCCAAGTTTCTGAAAACTTCTGTTTGTTTCCTCCGGGTATCACGATTTCATTGCATTTTGCAAGGATTATTGTCAGGTTCTTCAGCTCATTTCAGTGGCTTCCAGAAGGAAAGTTAGTACATTATCTTGCTGTAGTTGTTTGTTTCTCTCTGCTTTGAAAGGACAGGGCATTAACTTACACAATCTTATTGTATATAGTCTGTTCTCAGATGCTTTCTGGACTATGTCTTGAAATGAAATTAAACTATATGAAATCTAAGTAGCCCAGATTTCAGGAAGGATGACTAAGATGATTGTGTAAATGGCATGGCTATCACCAGAGAAGAAAATTAAAAAGAACTTTGCTTGCTTAGCTTAGGAAGTGATATGATTGTGCACTCTAAATACAAAAAGGTAAGAGTGAGAAAGCCACGTAACAATGCTGATAGGAGAACAAGAGGGACAAACTGGCCTGTGGATAAAGTCCTTCTGGAAATTCAAAGGATTTTTCTAATCAACAGGGCTATGGGCAGGCTATGGAAACAGAGGGTAAGTGCCAGGAAATGTAACTTTTAAGATACCTGATTTTTAGGGACAGCACTTGGGAGGAGATGACCCAGGAGGTCTTCCCAAGCCTGCTCAGGCTCTTTCATGAAGTTTACCTTCTAAATTCCCATGTGTAATTACACTGTTCTCCAGGAAGTTTCTATGTGGTGCCATTCTTGGTCATGCCATCTTGGTTTCTGCAAAAATGTTTTCCTAGGGACAATTGCTTTAATTTTTTTTCTGCATATTTTTACATCTTTACAAACTTTATAGTGGCCTACTATAGTTTGGTTTTTTTTTTTGTAAATACTGATGGCAGTCTCTAAAGCTGCCTGGGGTTGGTTGATACAAAAAGGTCCTCCTTAGGTCTAAGGAAATACTCTGAAGCACTACTGTTGGGATCAGATTGAGTGCTTCATATAGGATTTGATCAGAACTTAATTGAATTTTACGAGGGAGAGGATGTTGGTGGTTTGAGGTTAATTGCTTTAGCCCTGCAGACTGAATTCTTTATCTAGCTGACTTACCATATTAGAGATCTAAAGAAGGATTTGAGGATTGCAAAGCCAGAGAACTACATTGAAGGGATCTTGCAATTTACCTTCCTGCATGCCTAACACCCACTCTGTGGCTGTTCCAAAGAAACAAGCTTAGAAAAATGCTGTCTGCCAACTCGGTTCTTTTGCAGATGTTCTCCTATTTGAAATACCAATTTTTTTATTTAGATGTGAACACATGATTTCAGATGCTTATATGTAAATTAGGCATCAGCTTCACTTAATCATCTGAATTAAAAAATGGAGGATAGAAGCAGCAGTGGTGAAAATGACTAGCACAACCAATATGAGTTGCTACATCAGAAACTCAGAATGAAGTTAATTTTCTGTCTGGATTGTTTTGTGTGTGGTCTTGTGTGTACTATGCCTTGTTTGGTATTAGATTTCTGAATGCCACCCAGTCCTTTTTCATCAGTGTCCCACTTAAACCTAGACCTTCATCACATCCAGCTTAGTTCTGGGCTCAATGGTCTTACAGTCAGGATGGAGCAGTGTAAAAGCGAAGCAACTCCCGTGATACGTGAACATGGAGCCTGCCATAGATGAGGAGGTGATAGCACTGGGAGGGCAAGCAACAGCCTGTGCACTTTCTAGGTAAATCCACCTCTGCAGCTAAATGGATTTCTAAAACAATCCTTCTGTTGATGAGGCTTTGCAAGGCAGGCTGCTGGAGCCAATAATGAACTGTGTGCTGTTAGCACACAGCATTCCAGTAAATTCATGCTTTCTTGATTCTTTTGTCCTGTAGCTACACGCAATGAAGGTGGTGGTGCACTCGAACAACAGGCTCCATTAGAAACTGTCCTTTTCTGCTCTTGCTTATTTACTTACCAGTTAAATCTGTTGAATCTGTTTTGTCCTGTCCTGGGAATAGATTTCATATTGGTTTCATTTGTGTTCTTCCCAAATTACCTTTTTTAAAATTTTTTTTATTTATTCTTGGGGGTGCAATTATTTTTGTATTTGGGTTTTGTTTTGGAGGTTTTTGGGTTTTTTTTTTGCAAGGGGGGAAAGTCACTGATAGCTGCTTCTTACTCTGAACAACCTTACATCACAAATTTCAGAACCCTTTGGTTAAATCCAGAATAAGTCCATGCCAGGGGTGCCTGAGTCAGCACAGACCATGTTTTCACTTGGATATTGCTTCTCATTAAATTGTATCGACACAGTGAAAACTCAATACCGAGTTATTAGTGGGTTCTCTGTATCAGCTGACTTAATCCATAAGATGCAGTGACCATAGCACAGGCTAGAGGCCACACACAGTGATAATTTCATCCAATCTTATAGCATGTAGTTAAAATGAACTGTATCTTTAATTGCAAAGCTCTAAACCTCCAGGCAAGGGACAACACCCGTCCCTGTCCTCTGTGTTCAGCGTGCTCTATAGATTTTTCTTTCCTGTGTATACCTTACTGCATAAGCTTTTCCAGTCAGGGAATTTACAAAACCTTTTTCTCACTTTGCAAACAAAAAAAATAAGGGGAAAAGAATCTGCAGAAGCATCAACAATGAATATGACTATAATGATTAAAGGCTAAACAGTAGTGACCAAACATTTCACATGCAGCAAAATTATAAAAGCTATCTGCATTTCCTGCTTAAGTATCATGATCTTTTGAAGTGTTCTGTGTTGGGTTTCTGCACTCTGCTTTATGTTTAGAAACTCCTTGGGTTGTGGCTGATGAGATTACAAGTCCTAGGAAAATGTCCCAGCATGTAGTTTGTTTTGTCTCTTAACTCACCCGTGTTTGTGATACCAAGGTGGAATTAGAGGGTGGTTTAGAATGTAGTTTTTCTATCTGAAGTATGCCCAGATCTGCCTTTTTGGCATTGCTTTTGGCAATGTTGTAGTTTAAAGGCAGGGAGCACTGTTTTACGAAGTTCCTAGTTGCATCTTTCTGCTTGCAGCTTTGGTCTGCAACAGTGAGACCAGCTCCTTTCTGTCCCTTTCTTCAGCACACTGCTTGTCAGAAATCACTGGGAGATTGGGGCTTCTTCTCAACATTACTACTCTCTGTATCATCCCAGTTTGGTACACATCTCTTTTTGCAGCAGCATAGGTTCTCATAATAAATATCCATATTTTACTTGCTCTTGCTGAAATAAATTCCAACTATTAGCTTCTTTAATTCAAAGTTCTCTTATTTCCTATCACCATGTATTTGATCACCTCCTTTGGACTGCAGCACAGTTGTCTCTAATGGATTAACTGGATTTTCTGTTCCCTGTGGATGTGTGTGGTATTATGGGAACACAGATTTAATTTGAATATCCACTACAGCTTGGCTGTTTGCACAATGTTGAATGCTGTTCTTCTAAACATCCAAACTCAAGCTCTAGTGATTGTCTGTTTATTTAAGTGGAAATCTTAGTTACCTGCTTGTTTGCTCTCACTGCTTTCCTTGCAGGTCTGAAGAATTTTCTGCCCAGCCCATCAGAAGAGCAGAAAACCTCCTGCAGCCTCAAGGGTTTGCAATGCATCTCGCCCTTAATTCAGACAGTGGAGGAGACCCCTCAGCCCATCACAGCTAAAATCAAAGGACATATTCCCAAATGGATTAATGGCAATCTTCTGAGGAATGGTCCTGGCAAGTTTGAGTTTGGGGATGAAAAGTAAGTCCAGGTTTGGTGGGTTAGTGAAATGATTCTGGCCTGAGCCCTGCCTAAACATAAAAGGGATCTCCCTAGAGATGTCACCACTATTTGGAGCACTTTGTAGTTTCTTTTTAAGTAAGGCAAGGAAGAAATGGTTATGTTCTCATTCTTTTAAGAACAATTCTTCTCTCACTGGGAAATTCCCAGTGGGCTCTCTGAAAGTACCACACAGTTAGCTTAGATTGGAGAAGCTGAGTCACAGAGAGGCTGTGACCTTTTTGGAACGATATAATGAGGGAACAGAGCTGGGGATTAAAACATCCAGACTCCTAGTCCTTTGTCATTAACAAAAGTCCATCCAGACAAGTACTCTGAAATCTGGGGCAGGATTTGTAAAGTATATTGCACTAAATTGTGTGAGTTGCTTTAGAAGCAAATCAATCTCATTTTTAAAATAATACATTAAAATATTTCAAGAATGCACTAACACCTTTGGCTTGGAATCTGCAATTCTAGCAAACTGACAGACCTAGCTCTTCCTCCACAAAAGCTGATGGCAGCAACTGGCCAAAGGAGATCATCTTATCATATTTCCTGAAACAGACCATGTAGTTTTCTCAAAGTCTCAAGACACTTCATTTTTTCAGAGAGAATAACATCCTGCAAAGAGCTGAAAGCTGAAGCATCTTGTGCATTTGGGCTTTCAGTAATAATTTCCATTTTGATACAGTAAAGGCAGTTTCTATTCCCTATGCCAAAGTCTGCAGAGCAATTGGTTTATGAGCATAGATTATTTCCCACATAGATTATTTCCCACAACATTCTCAGAATCCCCTGAGGTTCTACTTTCAAAAGTAATACAGTGCCCTCCTCTTGTTCTCTTATTTGTCTCTTCTTGAAGATATAACCACTGGTTTGATGGCATGGCCCTGCTGCATCAGTTCCAGCTGGAGAATGGCACGGTGACGTACCGGAGCAGGTTTCTGCGGAGCAGTTCCTACCTGACCAACAGCCAGCACAACCGCATTGTGGTCTCAGAGTTTGGGACTCTGGCAATGCCAGACCCATGCAAGAGTGTCTTTGAGCGCTTCATGTCACGCTTTGAGATGCAAAGTAAGAGGATTTCTAAGAACTAAGACATGTTCTGAGGTTTTCTTGGGGAGTTTGGGGTTAGGTTTAAAGGGAGAAAGTGAGGAAGGCCACTAGGCCAGTGCTGAGGCCATGTTTTTCTTGGAACAGCGGCAGCATCATCAAAAATGCAAGTTGATGTCAGATGTAGGTGGGAAGGACACATTCAGTTTAGTGTTTTAGTGCCACTTCAGCTTATTTGATTGAAGAGTTTTTTTTTTTAAATTTCCAACAGAAATCTTTTCCTAAAGAACACCCTGTACAGTCCTGATAATGAGCATTACAATCTGCCACTTTACCTGAGACACAGCTTTGCCCTTAGAACACCTTGCCCGTCTAAGCTTGTAGAGTAAGTGGGCTAATCCTTCCCTTCCTGTACTAAGCTGCAGGAGATGATATGTGTAGGGTGAGAGGTGGCATTGCACAGGACTAGAAGTACCATAACCTATGGGATTCTGTGTCTGACAGGGAAGAAATAGGCTTAAATGCAAACAAAGTACTTTCCACTAAAACTGAAATAGACCTAAAGTTTGCAGCTTGTCACTCATGCGTGTGACTATCTTGAGCTTCTTATCTTCCCTGAGGAAATGGATACTGTTCCTCCATGTCACCTGTTTTCTTCAAAGGTGCTTATACCTTAACTCATTGGTCTGCCTAGTTCCCTGGTTGCCCACTCCACCCCAGTTACCTCAAAAATATCTGTATCTCCATCCCCCATCTTCATTTCCAAGCTCTAGCAGGCTGTTCCTGAGTACGCTTGCCTATGACTCCTTCCACATGTGAGGCTATGCCTCACTACAAGAAGGCCTCTCCTCCAAGATTTTCCTGTACCAACTTCAGGCTGTGTGTTCACTACACATGCACTGCTCAATGGGCAGAATTGCTTTTTCCTCTGCTCTTCTCAGCCACCTGGCTAGTGAGTAGTAGTAGCAAAACCAGCTCTGGCTGTTGTGCATGTGTAGCTCTCAAAATATTTGTCCCTGAATCAGTTTTAAAGAGGAAGAGACTAGGGAAGAAGCAGCATTTCCTGTGCAAGCCCTGCCACACAAACAGCACCCCTGCCTTCCACTCAACCCAAGTTGTAGCATCAAGTCTTGTCTCTGTTTCCAATGCTGTAAATCAAACATTTACTCTTCATATGGCTGTTGGAGTAGAGGGCTTTGTTTAGGGAGGAAAGGGAGCAGGATATGAACAAATGAATGGTCAGAAATAAAGGGCATATAAAAGTATGTATATAATCTTAGTTTCACTGTGGTGATTTCCTGAAAGATCAGTCCTTGTCCTTTTGTCCTGAACACACCTGTGCAGACAGTTTGCATGTGCCTTTGTAGATTAGCGAGATATTTCTAAGCAATCACAGAGGGATTAATGTCATTGCAAATGGGTTTATTTGTTTAAACATGTCTAACTTACTATAATGTGACATGAGCTTAAACAGAGCTCTGGGATTTCATTTCAGAACCAAGTGACAATGCCAGTGTGAACTACGTTGTGTATAAAGGAGACTATTATGTCAGCAATGAGAACATCTTCATGTACAAAGTGGACCCAGAAACACTTGAAACGAAGGAAAAGGTGTGAGCAAGTGGGATAAGGGGTTTACAGTATGGTACAGGTGAATCACTCCTTGCTGTTTCTATGAGCAGCCCAAATTCTAGAAGAAATGATCAGTGCAGCTCTCAGCCACAGCTCTAAGTGTCTCTTTGTGGTCCACTCGAGACCCTGAAAAATCTACTTAGTGATAAGGCAGCTCTCATGAGCAAAGATTCAGTCACTGCCCGCTCTAGCAAGCAAGGAGAGACAAATATAGACACATTTCCGTTCTGGTACAGCTGGCATTCTTCCAGTGCCCTCACTACTTTACTTGTCTGGACTTGTCTACCTACTAGTATATGAAGAGTTAAAGTGCATACAGGAAGAAATTAACATCACTGATCTGAGGTCTGTATTCTTGTTCTGTCTCTTCATTCTTCCTATCTGTTCCCTTCATCTCCTCCTTACACCCTCAGCTTTAACACTCCAAAACCAGCCCTTCAACATCTTGACTAAAACCTCTGTTGCAAACGGGTGGTGAAGTCAGTGTAAAGCCAAGTCAGTGTTCAGTTGCTGCTTTATTTCCTTCCATGCTTGCAAACCAACAGAAAACCAAAGGAGGTTTCATGGGAACATAAGCAAAAACCTTTTCACTGTGAAGGTGACAGAGCCCTGGGACAGGCTGCCCGGAGAGGCTGTGGAGTCTCCTTCTCTGGAGACATTCCAGACCAAACTGGACACGTTCCTGTGTGATTTAATCTGGTGACCCTGCTCAGGCAGGGGGTTTGGACTAGATGGTCTTTCAAGGTCCCTTCCAACTCCTGACATTCTGTGATTCTGTGATAAGCCTTCCCATGTGTTCTGTGCATCATATCACAGGAGTGTGGCTGTAATTGAGGGATGCATGACTTGTAAAATGACAGCATAAGCCATATGTCCCCCAGCCTGCACCCTGAAGGACATTTGAGTATTTGCTGGGCTGGACAACTGTGAGAAGGACAGAGGAAGAATTCCAAAATCAGTATTAGCTACTGTGCCTGTATGTTACTATGGATTATTTAATATCAGAAAACACCAGGCTCAGCACACCCTCAGATCTTGAGAGAGGCATTCCAGGAGTCCCTCTCTCCCTACATGATCAGTCCCAAGTCATGAGGAAACTCTGTTTATGAAATGTAGGGTGTTATTTGCATATCGAAATGGAGAGTTTGAAAACCTTCTGGTTTATGTTTTGTAAGCCATAATGTAGTGATAAAAAACCTCATGGGTATTCTTGGTTTGAATGTTCAGCTCTGTTGAACCATCTTGTCATTAACAAAAAAAAAATCCCCTTAAGATGCTTTTTAGATGCAGACTGGTATTTTTTGGCCAGGTGAAGAAATGGAAAGGATGATTTCACATTCAAACATTCTGATTTGAGATGCCTTAAAAGTACGTGGTACATGGTACAACACATCCCCTCCATTCTCTGATCCCAAACCACATTCTAACCCAGGCACTAGGAGTACATGCTAACAGTACTCATGATTTCAACTTTGCTCTAACTGTTCCTTCTTTACTGTCTAATGAAGCTAAACTGCTTTCTCTGTGAGGAGTCAATTAGCTATGGGTGCTCTCAAAAACTTGGTGATTTGCTGGGGGGCAGTGACTGTCTCTTCATGTTTATCTGCCTGTGGCTATTCCATGGGGTCTAATCTAAAATGTTCTTATGGCCAACATTCCTCCTGCATCACCACCTCCTCCTAATGAGTAATGTTTATGTTTCCCAGAGAAATCTCTAGTGTTATTACTCCCATTTTACTAGTAGCACTAAGACAGTGAGAAACATAGTTAATTTTCAAGGATTTCAGGACCATGGCTGGCAAAAATGAAGGCTAAAGTCTAGATTCCCACATTAGGGCTGTAATCAGCTATTCTTCCTCAGATTTTTATGAAACTGACATTTAGAAAGACTGTGGCTTCCTACAGAGTGACAGGAAATTCCTAAACTGATTGGAAATCTTTGGCATTTGCAGGTAGACTGGAGCAAATTTGTGGCAGTGAATGGGGCCACTGCTCATCCTCATTATGAGTCTGATGGAACAACATACAACATGGGCAATTCCTATGGGAAACATGGTAAGACCAGGCCTGGCATGTGGGCAGGACGTACTGGCTGCTTCTTGCTGCTGTGCAAGGAGCACTTACTGAAGGACTGTCAGTGTCTAAAGAGACTCTGTCACTGCTATTTCTCTTTGTGTCAAAATGATTATTAAAGTCCTGTCCAGCAATGAAGCCTCAGCTGAATAATTCTGACAATTAGTCACATGTTTTCCACTTACCGATAATTGGATTTTGTTGAGGACCAGAAGAATCTATACAGGAAAGAAGGTGAAATTTATTACAGTGACCTGGGTATCTTACAGCAAAGCTGAATTTTCTGGAAGAATTTTTCTTCCCAAAACTAAAAGCCTTACATCTAGTTGGAATCTAGTAGTATTGAAATGGCTTCTTAGAGCTGGCACTCACCGTTAGATACATGAAAGGTGCCTTTTTCAGGTGCCTGAGGCCCAAGAAAACAGCCACTGCCTTTTACTGTGATACCTCAGACTGGTTCCAGTTCACTGAACAGTTGCCCTCTTTTTATAAATTCTCATTCTTGCTGTTTTCATTTCCTTTTGGCTTTAGTAATATCTAGCTGGGTAGCACATGATGTTTTCAGATGTAGAGTCCAAACTACAGATTATTATTCAAATGTCCTATTCATTCCTGGACATGTGCTCAGATTTATTAAACAAGTGTCAATCATCACTGAAACTCAAAGTTTTCATTTCCTTTATTACACAAGCTATGAACTTGGTTTTCTTTTTGATGCTGTTATTACAGGATACTCCAAGTTAACATAAGGAATGCACAGCAAATTGTAAATTTAGATGGCAGTCTAAGAAGATCCTTCTATTTCCCTTCTAGTTTCTTTTTGTTTTGGCTAGATAATCCTCTGCTGAATATTTTATTAACTTGATAACTGACTTTTTGTTTCCTGCTCAGTTTAATTGTAACTGTGGTGCTAGTATTCTAGGGAAACAGAAGGGAACAGTGCCTGATCATGATTTCATGAATGTGGACAGTCTTACATCCCAGTGATGCTGAATTCTCTTTCTCCTTTCCAGGGTCAAACTATAATATCATTCAAGTTCCTCCACAAAAGTCAAACTGTAGTGACACATTAGAGGGGGCAAAAGTGCTGTGCTCCATTGCTCCAGTGGATAAGCTGAAACCCTCCTACTATCACAGCTTTGGTAAGAATGTTTTCTATCTCAAATTCTGTTAATTCTGTCAAAATCTTCTCTATTCTCAAATTCTACTCTGAGGCAGAAAGGGTTGTCACCTGTCCTCTACCCCCAAGATTTTTTATCACATCATTTGCCAAATTACTTGGATTATATCTCCTTGCTTTTCTTTTCAGGAATGAGTGAAAACTACATCATTTTCATTGAGCAACCCATCAAGCTAAATCTGTTGCAGATTATCACTGCAAAACTCCGTGGGAAAGCCATTTTGGAAGGGATAAGCTGGGAGCCTCAGTACAACACTTGCTTCCATGTGGTGAATAAACACACTGGGGAGGTAGGTGGATCTTTGGCTTTTCCAGCAGCTGTATCTGAAATATTAGGTCTTGAGAGAAGAGTGCTGGGTAGCAGCCACAGATAACTGTATGAATCAGTCCATAAGTTACAGCAATATAGGCTTTATAAAGAGGAATCTAGGTATATTAGAAATTGAGTTATTTCATGCATTTTTTTCTTTATCAATTAATTACTTTGCCAGCCCTAAAAGAATAGGCAGAAATAAACAGTCTGGGTTCCTGGGGCTGCAGCATAGGGACTGAAATGCAGTTCCCAAGTACTGCAGAGGATAAAAAGGTTTGTCCTAGCCTGGGAATGATGAAATAGGGATGAAATCATGACAGCAAGAGGTCTATTTTGGGATGCTTTAAGTTTGGCTTTTATTCATCTGTTTTTGCCTAATTATTGGCTTAAAGCACCCATTCTGTAGGAACACAAGGGCACAAGGCAAGTACCAAAGAATGAGTGGGAAGTGAAATGGGATACAGAGAGAAAAGAAAAGTTTCTGAGGTGTGGCTAGGATCTTTGAGAGAAAATTTAGTCTCTCTTATTGTTACTGTAGGTGCTGCCAGGGCAGTGGTACAGTAGGCCCTTTGCTGCTTTCCATCAAATCAACGCCTTTGAAGACCATGGCTGTATTGTCCTTGATCTGTGCTGCCAGGATGATGGAGCAACTCTGGCTACTTACAAACTTCAGAACCTGAGGAGGAGTGGGGAAGGTCTAGATCAGGTAAGATCTCTGCATTTGTGTTGCACAGGATTGGACAGGGGCCCGTGCAGGCTGAGTTACTGTACTGAAGCAAGGCTCAGGTTAGTAGAGACAACTATGGGGAGCTACGAGGTGGAGGTTGTGAACTGGAGAGAGGAACCATGACTATACTGAAAAACTAAAATGATGATCTATTGATATATTGGTATTTTTATTTCCTTCTAAATCTCTTAGCAGATAATGTCCATGGAGTGTTTCCATGAAACTTTTAAAAACAGTGTGTGACACAGATTTCCACTGACCTGACAGTGTACTTCTGGTTTAAAATCTTAGTTTTAATGGTACTAATTTCCCATATCCCAGTATTTTTTTTCCTGCAAGAAAGTATGCAAAATTTTACATTTCTTTTAAAGAGCAAAAGAAAAGCCACAAAACCAACAAAAACCCAAGCCACAACTGCTGTTTGAAGGCACTACTTCAGAAAACATCTTTATTATGTAAATCACAGAAACAGAAACATCACAGAAAGCCCTACACTGTTGCCTACTGTGACTTCATAATAACATGTGCTCATAAACCACCTGTTTTGCCAACTCTGTCAAAAGCACCATTTAAAGCCATGTAGGAAGCATTATTTTGCATAGGTTGGGCAGGTGTAGGAAGCATTATTTTGCATAGGTTGGGCAGGTGTAGGAAGCATTATTTTGCATAGGTTGCACACTGGGAAAGTGAGGGTGCTTTCAATTTCTTGTATAGCAGATGAGTTAATTGGAAACCCACATTATTGTGGGCGAAGGGCAGGCGTTTCTACATGTTCAGACAAATCTGAACTTCCTCTGTGTTCTGAGGAGTCTAGAAGCAAGTCAGTTCTGATCTCAAAAGTGTCTAGTTGTGTCCCCATAGGGTCATTTTGTTCTGCTTCCATTTGTTTTTGTTTTTCAAAGAAGTGGTGAATTTTAATTCAGATACTGCATAGTATTAACAGGATTGTTTCCTTTCCAAACTGATATTAGCTTCTGTTGAGTCTTCTCTGAGCACAAATAGCTGTAATTTGATCTGTCTGAGGGTGTCCTTATCAATATCAGACCTGTTTGCAACACTCAAGTTCTTTAGCTGACAAGTAGTGTAGCTATTAAAATGAATACACACAGGGGTGCAAGTAATTTCAGAACAGAATCTTAAATTTATGCTGAGACTAAGGCATGCCTGAGCTTGATTTGTCCATTTTCCTGTAATGATGATTAGTGCTTTTTCTTGCTGACAGAACCATGTTTTGTCTGGCACAGTGCCTCATCCACTCATTTTACCTTGGCTATGGAAAAGTGCTGAAAATCGGATTTCAAGTTGAACACAGGATTAAAATGAAGTTTCACACTGAAGTGCTGAGTTACAGAAGTAACTGAAAACCTGAAAACTGAAATCCTTGCCACCTATTTTATTTAGAAGGCCTAATATTTGGAAGTATTGTGGTCTTAAAGTTGGCTTGAACAGAACTTTAGTGGCAGTGGTGGAATTACTCCTCTGATGCAACCCTGCTGAATGTCAGCCACACTGGGGGCTTCCACTTCCCTCTCCCCTTTGCTCCCCAAGTAAATCTACTGCTACACTGGACTTCCCAAACATGGAGTACCTGAGAACAGAGGAGGATAACCACACAGGCTTACTTAAGGCATTGAACATAGTCTCCTTCTGCTCACCTTATCATACCGGGGAGAGGGAGGTGCCTCTGACATAGAGCATTTAGTCAGGTATTTCCAGTCATCCCCTGGACAAGCCCCTCACTCAGAGAGACAACATTTATGCCCCAAGACAGCAGCAAGCAGTATGGTCAGTGTCTATTGTGCTGCCATCCCACAGTGATCTCAGTCTACAGTCAAGCAGTTCTTAAGCTTTGTACCTGCATGCAGCTTATATACATATAAAGGTCTTCCATGCACAGTTCATGTTATTTAATGTGGAAGTTTCTCAGCGGCTTGTTCAGCCCCAATATCATCAACAGGACTCTAGAAGTTTCCAGCAAGGGTATCCTCTCTGCTTGCTCAGTGCTATGGAGTTCCCATTTTCTGGAATTCCTCTATTGGCTCGTGATGTGTGTTGTGCAGAAAGGGTCTAAGTCACGGAGAGTGGACAGGGTGTAGAAAAGAATCAGTGTTAAGTCTGTTCTAACTGAATAAGATATAGTGCAGCATATGTCCCAATGATGTATGTGGAGGATAACTGATTTGCATACACAATTCAGCATTAATTACTGTGAAAGCAGCAATGACCCATTTAATTGGTTGTCTTCTTGTCTTCTACCATAAAGTACTGGAACAAGCAGAGCTGTTAGCAGAACTTGATAAAATACATAATAGAAAGTAGAAGATTTCAGGAGTTGAATGTCTACAACTTCAGTATTGTTTCCTAAAAGGCACTTAACCCAAATTACTACTCTCTCTACCACCATAACTTTCTGTCTCTAACAGATTTATAACTCAATATCCCGAGCTTTCCCTCGCCGCTTTGTTCTCCCACTGAACGTGAACTCAGACACACCTGTGGGGAAGAATCTGAATCCACTGTCTTATTCACTGGCAAGGGCTGAGAAAGATGCAGATGGCAAGGTATGCATTAAAGATTTACATAACTGCATGGCTGTGGAGAGCTTGCCTGCAACAGTCACTATCCTGTGCTATTCTCGTCTCAGAACTTGTGCACCAAGAAAACAAGCAAGGTTTGGTCTTTACTAAGATGAGACTTAGCATTGTAGTACAAAGACTACCACATTGCCTTAAATGAGAGAGTAAAGACTGTGACTTACAGAAAATGCCCAAGTGGATTATGAGCCTTTAAGATAATTGGCCAAACTTCAGCTTTTTCATTGACAAAATCCTCCATGCTTTCACCTGGGTACAGAACCGCTCTTCCAGCTCTGAATAGCACCACAGAGTAGCCTTTAGTGGTGTGGAACATGTGTTTTCCACTATGAGTAGAGTCACCTGCTTGTGTACTTTGTATATCAGACTGCTGAGTGCAGGATCTGAGATTTTCTGAGCTACTAGCACATGACTTAATGTAGGTTAATGGTTGGACTGGATCATTAGGGGTCATTTCCAGCCTTAAAATTCTATGATTCTATGATTCTATGATTCTATGATTCTATGATACTATGATACTATGATTCTATGATTCTATGATTCTATGACTTGCTCCTGTTTTTTCACATTAGACCAATCCTTGAAATTTTCAAGGTGTGGGATGATGATTCAGCATTTTGGGTGAAACAGATAATGGAAAAGTAATTGGTGCTTTCACCTGCCTCAGTGCAATGTCAGGCTCATCTTTAAACACTTCTTCTCCAGGATTGTGCCGTGGGTTGGTGTGACCAGTCAGGTCTTGTGCCAAGCCAAAGCTAAACTGACATTCCTGTAATGCATGCTTCTTCTAGGTCTGGTGCACACATGAAAACCTCCACCCTGAAGGTTTTGAAAAGGTTGGGGGCTTGGAGTTCCCCCAGATCAACTACTCTCAGTATAATGGTAGGAAGTATCGTTACTTCTATGGATGTGGTTTTCGGCATTTAGTTGGAGATTCCTTGATGAAGGTTGATGTGGAGACCAAGAATTTCAAGGTAAGGTGAAGAGAGATGACCTTTTTTCAGCAATGGGAGTCATTCTACTGAACTGGCCTTGAAGATATGTCATTTACTAGGCATTCTTCAGGGGTCTTTCATATGGGTCTAGGATGAAGTTCTTAATTTCAGCTCTCACCTAGCATCACATGAATGTGTCATGCATGAAACAGGACAGTCCACCACTTCAGGTTCCTGTATAGATGATGAAATGGAAAGGGTTGGATACAGTATGCATGTGTCTTCTAGGCCAAGGAAGAGTCATCTCTCAGAAGAAATACAGAAAATATATAAGTAGCATAAGCAGTTAGTTGGAGATAAATCTACAAAGTATTTATGACTCAGGCAAGAAACAAGTTTTCAGGTATTTCAATGTGCAAACACATGCTGGGATTTTTCTTGTGTATCCCTAAAGTAGAGGGTAATAATTTCCAAAGCATTAAATGATGATTAATCAGAGACTTTTCTAGAGGCTAGAGTGGCTTGTGAATCCTCAGAAAGAGCAGCCCATTTTAATTGTGCTCCGGATAGTGATTTTGCAGTAAGAGTGCCCTCTTTCAGCACAGCTTTGGGTGCTACGGCTCCATCTGCTGTAGGAGCAGCAGCTATGCCCTTAGGTGATGATGGTGATGGATCTCCTCTCTGCTGACATGGCATCCCTCTCACCACACTGCCTGGGCACAACACTGGGTATGAAGGTGACTGTTCTGGCTAGGAAAGTGGTGTTTTCTGAGCTTGTAGCATATTCCTGTGCCAGCACAAACTGTGATTGAAGTGAGTAAAAGGAACCTTTTCACTGCCTGTTTGCATGACACCTGGCCTAATGGGCACACTGTCACAACAGTGGCATCACCATACTACTGGAATGAAAAGAATTAATTTAAAGGTTGAACTGTAGGTTTCTTGGGGCACAGAGTATGCCTGAGTACCTTTGTGGGAAGCACTCCAAGTTGCAACTCTAAGTGTAGTAGACAAATATTAATGACATCTAACACATCCATGTGTCACTGTGCTTGCTAGATTTGGCAGGAGGATGGATCCTACCCATCAGAACCTGTGTTTGTACCAGTGCCTAATGCCACAGCAGAAGACAGTGGAGTTATCTTGTCTGTTGTGGTCTCCCCCACTGAGGTAACTTTGCTACTAGATTGTCAGTCACATAACATTAGGTGTACTTTCTAAACAACAGAAATGAATTTGAGGCTTTTCTGGGACACAGCCCACCCAAATTAGCCAAAGGTATATTCCCCACCATATGATGTCATGCTTGGTATATAAGGGTGCTGGCTGGGGCGTGAGGAAGGAGGGGTCTCTGCTCTGGGACAGGCTCATCATTGGGCTCTGGGGTATTGAACATATTGTACTGTGTGTCACCTTCTTTGTATATTCTTGTATATGCATTGCTGTTGGTTTTTTCCCCTTCCTTTGCTGTCACAGAAACTGTCAGCCCACCACAAGTTTTACCTTTTTCTTCCAATTCTCCTCCTCATCCCACTCTGTGTGTGTGTGTGTGTGTGTGTGTGTGTGTGTGTGTGTGTGTGTGTGTGTTTGTGTGTGTGTTTGCCAGGCTAAACACAGCAGGGTCCCTTATGTGTGACAGATGCAGTGGGTTGGACAGTGGAATGAAGCTCAGCATGGGAATTCATTGTGACTTTCTTTTCATCCTACAGAACCAAAGTGCTTTCCTGCTCGTCTTGGATGCAGAGACCTTCAGAGAGCTGGGGCGAGCAGAAATCCCAGTGCAAATGCCTTATGGATTCCACGGCGTCTTTACTTCCCACTGAGTGAAGTCACCTCCTGTAACTCAGGGCCAGGTCAGGCTCAGAAAGAAACCTCTGCTTTTCTTTTACCTCCCACTTTTCCATTATGTCCTGGATAAAGGAACTGCTTTTGTACCTTACATCCTCTGAGTTACTGCTGTATCCTGTGCAGCTGAGGGGCTGAGAAAGGCAGAGCCCCCTTCACTCCAATAGCCCACTGCTTTATCTCTGTCTTATAGACCACTCAGTAGCAGTTCACAAAGGCTGGCATGGTTAAGGCATGGAAACTAAGATGGCTATTACCTTCCCTTGCTAGCAATGCACTCTGAAGGGAAGAGAGTATCAGTGCTTAGGGCAGTGGCTTTGACTGAAATGTGTAAAGCAGAAGAGAGAAGGAAAATCACCTGGTAACATGAAGTGTTGAAAGTTCAGCCCCATTGCATAAAGATTTCCTTCAGTGAACCCCATAAAGAAGATGCTTTCTACACTCACAGAAGCTGTACTTGTAGTGCTTTCCTCTGTACACTAACAGTGCCCTCAAATAAAATTTGGTCAAGTTTCTTCCTTTCTTTCCCTCTCCTCACCAGACCCATGGCCAACTTTGTGCTGTGCCAGAAGAGGCGACGACTGCAACCCTGAAACACACTTTATGGTCTTGTAGATACTCCTGACACACCTCCACCATGCTTTTATTTAAACAACATAGCTGGATACAGCTCTGATGGCCAACATTCCCTGCCTTCCTCCTAATTCAATCTGTATGAAACATGTAGAACTCCATTGTGGCCTTGATATCCCTTGGCTTTTAAGTGAAGCAGATAAATCCCCTCTTATATGCTTGCTTCCTCATCCCAGCTCCAACAAGTTATTGAACTCTGAGGTGTAGATGGATGGGTGTGTGGAGGCACTTCACTTGCAGGCTCTATGAAAAGTGAAGGCTTCCAGAGGAATGGACTCTGTTCCTGGCTTAAGGATTTTCTATATTGCTTCATTGTGAGAAGCTTGGAGAATCTTTTGAACCACTTCCTTGAGCAAAAATGAGCTCTTGGGCCCTAGGGTTTGAAGGAAAAGCCTTGTTTCCTATCTGCAAACTTGCTAACTTTTTTTTTTGTCTTTTCTGGACTCATGATATTCTGGTGGCCAGGCCAGATAGAACAGAACCATATCAGAGCTGACTCACTCTACCCAAACAACCCAGCTTTATCTCCTCTCTGACCTTTCACGTTCCTTACAGCTCTTGGGAAAAGTCAAGGGAGAGAAACAAGGATGGGGCTGTCAAGGGAGACAAAGCCAAGGGAGAGAAACAAGCCGATGTCACAAAGCCACTAGATGGCAAACACCTCCCGTTGCCATGTCAGTCGCCAGAATTGCCCTGCTGTCGTCTGTCATGAACGGGGGGAGGAAACGCCACCCATCGAAGTCACATACCCAGGACTGGAAGCTGGATATTGCCAATATTTAATGACAGCAAATAGGATTTTGCCACCTTTGCTTCTTTTTAAAACTTTTTTTCTTCTTGGTAATGTGGGAAGGGGTAAGGTACTGTCAGAGGTTCATATGCAAACCTGTGTTGCTTGCAACCAGCTAGGTTGCCCAAGGCAGGGCTGTTGATAAATAGTGCAGGGGATGAAAGATGCCCTGCAGTGCTAAGTCCATGCTGTGCTTCTAAAGCTGTACTTGACCAGCATGCCATCCTAGCCCTGCCTGTGTGCACACAGGCTGTACTCCACTACCCTAAGAGCTGTTTTTCCTCCTGTTCCTGCAATTCAGAGTGGTAATACAGACATCCTGCCCTGAGGCTTGGTGTTTTACCACTCTGACAAACTGGCAGATACCCTCTGTTATCCCTAGGGTCCCAAGAATTTCCAGGAACTAGGGGAATATACTGAGGCAATTGCCTCCATTCAAACCCTTGCAGCACTGACAAATCCAGGTTCCTCATTCTCTCCCAAGGCTTTCTGAAAATCACCATGCTGTATGGATTGCTCTGCTTGGATGTTATTACCTGAGCACATGCCTTAACTCTGACAGGTTCATAATCATCCCAGAGGCCCAGAGTTTGCCAGGACAGAAAGAGAATCACCAGGCCTGGCAGGTCCTTCCCACAAACGATGCAGGAAAGGACTTCTGTGTATGCTTAACCTAAATCATTTCAAATCCAGCACAGGACCAAGGAGTGGGGCATTCACAAAGGTTTAATGACAGCTCCTCAGATACCACAGTGCTTTGGAGTGGACAGAGCTCAGTTATTTTAGGTGGGTAGAAATTAGATCCATGAAATTTTCCCAGTCCCTTCAGGTAAAAATGGCTTTGTGAAGTGCTTCTCTTTGGAGTGCTGTGTAAACACCTTACAAGAACATTCAGAGTCTTCCAGCTTTCCTTTGGCAGACTCACCCTGTGCACTGATGCATTTATAAACACACTTCTTGCAATTGTTTTAATATAAGACGACAAAAGCAAGTCCAACTGCTTACCCCCAGGTCAGATTGTCTACAGGATAAAAGAGAGGATGAGATGCCTTCAAAGAGGAGTGTCAATAAAAAGACAACTGCAGGATGCTCAAATTAGTCTGGTTCTGCCACAATCCCCAGTCCAGCCCTGTAGAAAGCTCCTCTGCTGTTTGAGCTTGTATTGTTTCACTGACACTTTTCTGTGCACATCCCAACTCATTCTGTTCCT
>VXBZ01005965.1:284034-401835 GCA_013399135.1 Heliornis fulica
GATCCCTGCTCTCTCCTGGAAGCCCTTCTTATCCTCTCAGGCGATCCCAGCGATGCTGATCGCTGTTCTCAGGGAGCATCCAGATTTCTGCATCACTCAGTGCTTCAGTGAAAATCGACCTCGGAAAGAGCTGGGGTAGGAAAGCAGGTGCCACCGATGGTCGGCTGGAACCGTTGCCATACCTCTGCATTTGGCAGGGCAGGCACAGGGGGCTCTGAAAAGCCTTTTTGACTCTCTCTCAAGCAAGATCGCACTATGGGTGCAGGAGACTCTGGCCGCGGACGAACAAAGGCGGCATTTAGCCGGCCAAAGAGGCCAGGGCGAGAGTACGGAACGCCCGCGNCCAGATTTCTGCATCACTCAGTGCTTCAGTGAAAATCGACCTCGGAAAGAGCTGGGGTAGGAAAGCAGGTGCCACCGATGGTCGGCTGGAACCGTTGCCATACCTCTGCATTTGGCAGGGCAGGCACAGGGGGCTCTGAAAAGCCTTTTTGACTCTCTCTCAAGCAAGATCGCACTATGGGTGCAGGAGACTCTGGCCGCGGACGAACAAAGGCGGCATTTAGCCGGCCAAAGAGGCCAGGGCGAGAGTACGGAACGCCCGCGGAGGCTCCGGCTCCGGCTCCAGCCATCCTCCGGGCGAGCAGCTCCCGCGGGCGGCGCTGCCGAGCCGCCGCTCCGCCCCGGGGCCCGGATGGAGGCGGCCGGCCCAGCTCTGAGGCACCGCCCGCCGTGACCCCGGCATGGCGCCGCCAGCGGCCCGGCTGGCCCGGCTTTCCCGCAGCGTCACCTTCAGCGCCAGCCATCGGCTGCACAGGTGAGCGGCCGCGGGCGCTCCCGGCCCCGCCGGCTCTTCCCGCCGGGCGGCCGGGGCGGNCGGGGCGGCCGAGACGGTCCCGTTCCGTCCGGCCCTGCCCGGAGCCGCTCTCGGCGCCCAGGGCTGCGTTACCGCCTTGCGAGCCGCCCCCCCCCCGGGCCGGGCGCTCCGTCCCCGGTTCTCGGGATCCCAGTGCCGGTTTTAGGATGTAAACGGGTTTAAGGAGGTCTGGAAACTGGGTTTTAAACGGGATGAGGTTGCAGTTTGGAAGCAGCTCACCGCGGCTCTAATCTGTGGCCTTTTTCGCAAGTCTTCCCTGAGTGGCATCACCTGGAATGTGCCGTTCAGTGGGCACTTGGATGTCTTCAGAGGAAAGAGTCAGACTGGGATGTCACCCTCCATACTTACTGGAGAAGCTCTCTAAGCTTTGTTAAGGAATAACAAATCGGGGGCTTCCTCCTGGACCCCAAGTGATTTCCCCATATGCACGTGTGAATAGCTCTAAGTGTTTATACAGCAGTGGTATGAGGCTGTTGTTGTGAAACTTGCATGTATAAATACAAAACCACGGCCAAAAATCCCCCACTGTCAATATCATCCTTTCATGTGCCAAATACACTGGTTCTGCTTCTCAGAATCACAGGATTGGAAAAGACCATTGAGATCAAGTCCAACCATACCTGTCCTGTCCAAAACCATATCCCTGAGCATTTTGATCTGAACATGTGTGTCTTCCAGGTTGGAAAAACTTGTGGCTTAAGTTTGGGAAAGTAAATAGGTGGAAGAGCTAGAAAGCTATCACAGCTGAAGAGAGGCCATGCACATCTGTAGTGAATCCTGAAATGCCATGTCTGTATTTCTCACAGTAAAGCACTGAGTGACGAAGAAAACTTAAAGCTGTTTGGGAAATGCAACAATCCAAATGGCCATGGACACAACTATAAGGGTAAGGAGTTGACTTCTGTGCTTACACGTGTAGTCACGGGCAGAACGGGTGTGAACCCAGAATTACCCACAGGAGGGCTGGGCCAGTCGTGTCTCACAGCCTGGTAGGGCTTCTAGGGGCTGGTTTGGGGTTTTTTCAGTATTAAAGGGAATCCTGAGTGGGGGGATTGAACCATGGTGTGGATTTGCAAACTATTAAATACATAATATTTATCTTGAAATACCACTTAATCAAATCTACGTGTTAATAGTAAGCAAAGTCATCGTGTTTTGAATGAAGATTTTTGTAAGCAAAAGATGTGCAATTTAAACAGCCTGTAAACTTCATTTGCATGTTGTTTTCATGAGGTCTTATACCATCTGTACCCTCTGCTTATAGAATCAGACCTCCCCAGTTACTAGACTGGCTCCCTGTTTAGCACTGTGTACTGTAGGTACCCTGACCTTCTGCAGCAAGAACTACTAGTTGCACCAGGGAAGGCAGATTGACTGATGTTCCCATTGTAAAAAATAAAATTGCTGGAAAGCAAGTGAGATACCTTTAAAACCATCCTGGGGTGGGTGGGAGAAGGTGAAGAGAGTGAGAAAAAGAGCATGAAGGGGACGAGAATCACAGCCAGGCTTGAATCACTGTCTGCCTTTGATATTTTATCTTTTTTCCAGTTATAGTCACTGTGCGTGGAGAGGTAAGTGCAATCAACTTTTTTTTTCCCCCCATTCTTTAGGGTGGCAGGTTAGGTAGGTCCCCATCTTACATATTACTTAAGTTCTGGCTTAATTGCTAAGTTTCCCAGGGTGTTTGTGGAAACTCTGTACCTATCACTATAGAAAAAGGATTTCCATAATCACTGTCCTATTTATCTTGCCCCAAACAAGGATTTGCAGGTGACCATATATAAGTCTAAAGACTGATGAGATCTGTGGGGCATCTTTGAATGACTACTGAGGCACAGGGAAGATTAGCACTTGATAGTAACTGATTCTCTCTGCTCTTTTACCAAGATATTCTGCTGCAAATATCAAAGCAAATTCCGCTTTTACAGTTTTTTACACTTGGTCCTATCATTATTCCACATATTCTGCAGAATGAGTTGTTTACATAGCACTTAGGTTTTGATTTTTTCCAAACAACTGTTGGAAGAATTCCAGTTCATGGGAATGGGAGTTTCTGTTAAGATCTGGAACTGTCTCCTTTTTCTGCATTCCCCAATTGTGCTGTGAGTTATACAACCTGATTTTGTTCCTGGGGCCGTGCGTTTTCCAGATGGAGGGATGCCCTGAGCTCCCTGCCTGTTCAACTGAGCAGTTTAATGCCCATTTTCCTGCTTGTGGTCATGCTAGGTTGTTGCTGGAATGCCAAGTGAGTTTTTCCTCCCTGGTTTCAGTTTTCCTGAAACAGTGGAATCACTGGAGTTGTTTGTATGCTGTATCTAGCTTTTGGGAACGTCACAGGAGTAGAGTTAGAACTCATTGTGTGAAGCTGGAAAGATGTTTTTCTCATGGCTCAGATGCTCTGATCACACAGATATTGACAGTGTGATTTGTACATGCCTTGCTAGTAAGGATGTGTAGCTAGGCTACTAATCTCCCATTTTTTTCCCCTGCAGATTGACCCAGTCTCAGGAATGGTTATGAACCTGACAGACCTGAAGGAATATATGCAGGTAATGGTGCTGTTTTCCTTCATGTCCCTGGGAGAAGTTGTTAGAGCTTAGTGATTTGGCTTGTACTAAGGTGGAGACATGGGGAGTAGTTGATACAGGAAATAAAGAAAAAAAATAAGGAATGATTTAGTCCTAAAATGTTTTTAGCACTGTGATATGAGCCAGTAGCATGTCTCCAGCTAGGAAGTTTACAGGTTGATGGTTTACAGGGCTTCTGCCCTTCTTTTTCTGTTACCTTGTTCCAGTCCCACTTGCTTGGTAATTTGAACCCCAACTCTACTGACCATCTGGAACAAGATTGTCACTCTGTTCTTTCTGCAGGAGGCAATCATGGAACCTCTTGACCACAAAAACCTGGATAAGGATGTGCCATACTTTGCTGACGTTGTGAGGTGGGTGATGTGACCCCATGTGGCTTCAAGGCTTAGTCTGACATCTGAAAGAACAGCCTTGATACCTGTGTGACACATGTGTGACACACCTGTGCATGTTGGGTGCTGGGTACTCTGCCTTCCAGCCCTGCTGCTGGAAGCTTGGGACACAGATGCTACCTGTTAATTAGACCTTGTTTCAGCCACATTTGCTCAATTTGTCCAAGCCCCACTTAGATTTAGGGTATTATTGAGTCCAAGTTGATTTGCCTGCATGGTTCCTTGTGGCCATCAGCATCCCCCCATGTCCATTCTGGGTACACCTGCAAATGTCATTGCTGTCACTTCTGAATCTGCTTGTGTTTCACTCTTAGCACCACAGAGAATGTTGCAGTATTCATCTGGGAAAACCTCAAGAAACTGCTGCCCACGGGGACTCTTTACAAAGTGAAAGTGTATGAAACTGACCAGAACATTGTCATTTACAAAGGAGAAGAAACAATCTCTGAAAAGTGAAATGAACTTACCTTCAGTTGGTCAGAAATGTGCTGCATAATCAGATCAGTGGATTACTTCAACCCTGCTCACTCTATTTCCTACACCTAGACATTAGTTATGGTTCCCATGAGGACAAATGAAGATGGTTCACATGGATTCTGCAGCAACTAGCAATTCAGGCTCTCAGATTTGGTTGATTTGTCTGCTTTTTCTCAAGACATTCTTGTTTTGCAAGCCCAAACTGCCAAGATGATGTGAAATTTACGATTGTGCCATGTTAAATAAAGCAGCTTTCTAGAGAGGAGACTGCCTGGCAAAATATATGTCCTGTCCAGTCACAAAAGCCTTAGATTTTTCTCTAATTTATGATTCCTATTAACCTGGGCTTTGGTGGTGTTTTGCATCTTGATCAAATAGAGAGCAACTACATGATTCTCTTCCTTTTTTTTTTCTTTCCCCAGGCCACAGTTCTTCCTGTGGCCAGCAGCTCTTTCTCTGTATGAGGAACTTAGTATAGTGAGTGATACAGTTGTTACAAAGCAAGCCAAACTTCAGAGCTGAAGAGGACAGTATGTTGAGAAAAAGTGTGTGGTTCTCTATCACAGGAGCAACATCCTGAAGAGTAATTAGAGTCATAAAAGGAATCATAAAATGGTTTGGGTTGGAGGGGACCTGAAAGCCTGTCTAGTTGCAATGCCCTGCCATGGGCAGGGGCAGTGTCCATGACACCAGGTCGTGTATGTGCTTATCTGTGGAGCCAAAGCCAAATATTTCATAGTATTCAGAATCATTCCAAATCCCCCTTCCCCCCCATCACAGTGAAGCCAGGACCAAGTTAAATTAAAAGCCATCTTTTAACTTAATTTATTTAGATTAGTTTAAGTTTAATTTTAGATTAATTTATTTAGATTAGTTTAAGACAAAGTTACTTTTCAGAAGTTTGACAATTCCTAAACAAACACTTCCCATATAAAAATAAAAACAACAGTAATACAATCAAGACATTCAGCAGTCCATACAATCTTACTGTACATCAAAATCAGCTGTTGATTCAAAAAAGGGATAAAATACACCCACCCTACCATTCCAGAAAGCTACAAGAAACCCAGAGAAACTTTGTAAGACATCCACTGAAATAACAAAACTTTAGAGGGTGCTGGACCAAATAAAGGTATGGAGCATCAAGTCCCAATGCCTGGACCTTTGTGGAGGATACCCTGCCAGCAGGATTTCCAGCTTGTCCTGGTGAGGGTCTCCTCCTCAGGTGGAGGGTTGGTGGGTGCACTTTCTTTGTCTGGAGGTTTTAAACTGGCTGAGGTGTGTAAATCCTAAACCACTAATTGCCCCTCTTAGTCTCAACTCTCTTTCTAACAGTTTTGGTGAATATACTGTGGGGGACCCAGAACCTCCCCAAGGCACGTAATAAACATGACACACATAATAGACACACATAAACATACAGAACCCAGACTGCACAGGCAAAAGCAGACATCTCCTTGAGCTTCTCAGCAGATCCTAGTACCCTGATGAGAAGAGGGCCTGTTCTCTCAAGCATTTTCATGCTTTGCTTCACAGAACCCGAGGTGATAAGGAACTAATTCATGCAGTGTTCCAATTGTTAAAGCAGTCTGCTCTTCACATGCTAGGCTATTCCAGCTGAAAGGTTAGAACAGAATGCTGTCTGGCATGCTACAAAACATTTCATCTTGCTGAGGTTGCTGGGTGAGGGGAGAGAATCAGGCCTGTAGTCATGTAGACCTTTATAATGTAATACAGAAGTGCAGTTACCAAGACACAGAAGAAGTGAATAGTTTTCCTGAGTGGATCAGTTGCCTGTCCTTCCATGCATACCTTGAGCAAGGAGGAAAAGTACAGCACCACTGGGTCATCTTCTCTTCCTGACTTCTAGGAGAGCAGTTTGCATGTGCCAAGGAGCAGCAGCAGCTGGCTGAGAGCTATGAAGAAGGAGCTGCTCTGAGCCATGGAGACGGAGTTGGGGGTGGTGATTGGTGTTGCTGTGGTGGTTTCTGATTCTGAAATGGAAGGAAGACCCCAAGGTTGATTAGAAGTCCAGAGGACCAGCTGGGCTACAGACATACTCCAGTTGGATGTATTTAACTCTGATATCTCAGAATTGAGGGTCAAACCCACTGAGAGTGGGATGTTTGAATATATCCACTGATATCAAAGCGACATCATCAGTACAGGCTTCAGGTTCCTGGGTGGTAAGGGATTCTCTGGAGTACCAGAACCATCTGTGATGGCAAAGGCACTATTTCTATTTTGTATCTGAATGGCAGATTGAATAGGTGAATGAAGCCTGTGCAGAAATAAATATGCCTGCTCTCTTGTTTGTAGCTGTTTAATGTCATTTAAAAAAAAAAGGAAGCTTGAAAAAGATTTAAGTTGAACATTTTAATTGGAAAAACATCTAGCTACCTCCAGCACTCTAGTGTCTTTGCCTTGCCTCCTGACTACTGGAGAGATGAGAGACTCTACAGCTGGAGGTATAGTGAGTCCATCTTTTCCATCTCCCAAAATACCAGAACACACATTAAACCCCTGCTTGGTGTGTTATTCCCCCTCTTTTTGCACTGCCTAACTAAAGCTTATTTACCTTTGGTCAGAGTCACAGTCTTGAACTTGGCAGATTTATCAGTGAAGATGATATATGCCCTGTGGAAGGAGACAAAAGAGAGGAAAACAAATTCAAGGAAAAGAAGCTGAGTGTCTCATAGACCCATGTAGGGATATAAAGGGGACATTAAAAGCAGAGGAAGAGGCAGGAATCGTGAATACATCCTGAGCTCACTTCTGTTGCCCTCCAGTCATACTGCACTTCTCTTTTTAATGTCTGAAATGCTGTTTCTTCATTACACTTTGGCTGTTGTACTGCCCTTCTTTTGGTGGGATAGGAATGCTTTGTAACAGGGTTGCTACTTATTGTGACCATCTGTGCCTCACTCTTCATGTAACCTCTTGCATTGTTCCTTCCTGCAGGTAAGGACAGTCAGGCTAATGGCTGTGGTTTCCTTTGACCAGTATTAATGGCAGCAAGAGGGGTGTTCAGTGCATTCATTTCCATACAACTAACCTACATCCCTACTAACATGAGCAAACCTTTAAACTATAAGGTGACCTCTGGATCCAGCTTTGCAGAAAGTGATCCATGGTATTTTCAAGAGAAGTTCTGGAAGAGGCTCGAGAGGTTTGTTTCAACTCCTGCTCTACAGGTCTAGGTCTTGATTCTGGGCATTGCCAAGAGCTTACAGAAGAAGTACTGTCCCAGCTGAATACTTAAAGGTGGAGAGTAGACTTACCTTATTTCCACAGAAGATATGTTGCTCTCTGGAGATATCCAGTGTGCTGTTGTCTGATTGGCATTTAATATTGCTGTATCAGTGGAGCTGCAGTTTTCCCTGTTTAGCACCTTCCATTCTCCAATGGAGACTTTTTGTGGAGACAAGGCCTGCAGTAAGTACTTGCTCACACTTGGGCTCTTAGTGAGGTTTCTGTTGTGATTTATTTTAACTAGAAAGAGAGCAAGTTAGACAAAGTAAGTTGTGTGTTCTGTAAGACAGCCAACTCCAGACTCATGCTTTCAGGATTCTCCACTGAGTATTTGCTAGTACAGTGCTCTCTGTGACACAAATGCACCATAAGCCTGCAAAAGAGAATGTGATGTTCTACAGTCCTCCCCAACTAAAGGAAAAAACCCCACCTAACCTGTCCCCTCCCCAGTTAGAGAACAGACTTGGAGGAACTCCTCAGTCACGTGATTCAGCCCCTGCTATTGTGGGTACCATATCTGTAAGCAAAACCAGAAATCCTTGTGAGCAGGTCTCTTCTGGATCCCATGTAAATGTCAGTGATGGAAAAGTTAAAAGAGACAAGCCAGACCCCACCCTCTCTTTGCCACATCTCTGCATCACGTTGGTGTTTCACAACTGTGACTAGTCTGCACAGTGCTGCTGTTTATCATGGATCTGTTGCAAGCAGATGTTGGACAATAAGAAAGTGAAGCAAGAGTATCTGCTTGCCAGGGACAAGTGACTATGTCTCCCAGCCCAGGTCACCGTGTGTGCTGTGCTGCCATGGCCCTCTTGGCCCTCAGCACCCATCAGGTCAGGACTGTTTCAGGTGAAAAGCTGCCAAGACTGTTACAAGCTACAGGAGTGAATGTGAGACAGCATCTATCATCAATCTTGAGTTCTGAGCTCAGAAAATGACAGCAGGGAACAGAACACCCCTCAAAAAACAACCAACTGCAGTGGCTGCTCCTTGGGTGAGATCTGAAGGAAGGTCTGACAATTTACAGCAGCACACTGACTCCCCACTTGGAGGAAGGTGTCAGGATGTCTCTCTTCCTCTGTTTTCTTAGCATTTTTTGGTTTTGCTGAACCCCAAGGCAAAGAGAGATTTGCTGTCAGATCTGGGAAACAGGGTCAGCCTGCCATTTACTCTGCAGCTATGGTTTTTTTTTTTAGTAATAAAAGCCATTTTCAATGATTGATGCTGAATATCTGTCAGCATCGAAGTAACCTCTTCACCTTTGTCTTTACAGCCAGTGTCACTTGAGACAAGGACAAAATGCAGAAGGAAAGAAAGGGAACAAAATCACCAAACAATTTTCCCCCAAATTCTGTGTTTTCCAGAGCATTCAAGTCCTCCTATGCAAGTTCAGACAAAACAATTTAGGAAAAAGCACCCTAAAGAAACAAAGAGAATTTGTGACTGACCCTATAAACATGAACATGCAATAGGAACAAATAAGTAACAACTATTACTGCTTACTCCTGCCTGAAATAAATTTAAAAAAAAAAGAATAAAAAGTGTTAGACCTCTGAAAACACATCTAAGAACAGAACAAGGCTCAAGGAACCAGCTGAGTTAGGGGCAGGAGAGATGCACTTGTGTGCAGTGTGGAAACTCGGAGACCTAGACAGAGCTTACCTAAGTAGGTCGTGTTTGCCCGGTATGCCTCTGGTGTCACAGTTACAGTGAAATTCTTTGCAGTTGCCTTCAGGAGCACATTACATCTTTCTGTCTTTGTATATGCTGGGGAGATGAATGTCCCAATGAAGAGGAGTTGCACCAAGAAGAGGGAAGATGCCATGGTCCACTTCGACGTCTGCTTCACACACTGCGAACTGAGAGAGCCTTATGCTTTCCAGGCTATTTAAACTTTTTGATGAGGCAAATGCAAATATTTCCTTTGCCCCACCCAGATGAGAGGTACACATCTCCTATGGGAGGTTTCACTCATGCTTTTAGAGATGACTTCCTTCTAGCTGCTTATCCTCTGAGTGAACTGACTAAAGTGAAGTGATGACCAGCTGAGAGGGATTAAAATGGACAATGTGCATGTCACTCAGGAGTGCATGGGCTGGAAATCAAGTCTCTCTCTGCCTGTATCCCTTGAATTGCCTTTGCATGGTGAACAATGTGACATGTGCTTGCATGCTTCTAGTCTCTGTAACCTCTTGCAGAGGTCCACATTCTAGAAATGTGTCCACAATCCTGTTTCCAGCCCCGGTTTGTACTTTTGTTAAAGGCCAAACATCTCCAGAAAGTGTGGAAAACCCAGCAGGGATACATCCTTGTAGAGATGTTCCAATGTAGCCTCTAATGCTGCCTGGAGAAAGCTGGATAGTGGTGGGCCAAGAGCCTGTGAAATGATGGTCTCTCTAACCCTGAACCATAACTCCCTTTCAAAAAATTTCACTGATGAAGGCAGCACGTTATTGTTAGGGGTCAGATCACATCTGTGGTACTCAAACCATACTAGGACAAGTCTTTTTGGCTATACCTCTCAGATAATATTGTATGAAAAAAAAAAAAAATCTAGTTTCTTGTTTCTCCTCTTCCTCTTGCCTGGAATTCCCTATTCTTCCTCCCAGGCCATTGGCTGGGGTTTTCAGAACCTGGTTTTGTAGGTGCTCTTTGAGCTGTCGGCGTGGTGCTGATGTTACCGCAGCGCTGGTGAGAAGGGGAGCAGTGCCCCTTCTGCAAGCAGGCAGGGTTTCTCCAGTGTGTCTTCCCCCTTGTTGGGAACAGAACAGTGGGTACAGTCCAGAGTGAAACCCAGAAGGTGTGACACCCAGTAATTAGAGATGATGAAGATCCTGAGTCAGATTGCCTGCAATGGAGATCACTACAGAACCTGTTCCCAGTGCTGATTGTGCTGAGGGCGTTATTTCCAGCAGTCAGGATAAGCAATACACTGAATGTGTAGGTTCTCCAGATGAGCTGGATCATCATAAAGGAGAGGTGTATTCCCTTTCTTTCCCACTGCCTGTTGTACATTTGCAGAGGTTTCACTGGCAGCCCACAGGAAGCTCCTGGAGGCATTTTAATGCTGTTTTCAGAAATGCTCTGCATGTTCCCCTGCAGTGCAGAGAGGCAAAAGAATGTGCTCCTAAGGGACTGTAGGGCTGCAAGACCCCTTGGAGTAGGAACTACTCTCCCCTCCTTGTTACACAACCTTTTCTGCAGTCACCTTGAGGAACGTGGAATGTAAGTCAGCAAAATGAGAGCGAATGGAATGGGGAAAAGGCAAGTAAAAATGGAAGCGGAGGATTTTGCAAGCACAACTTCATTGCTGATGCTGTTTGCCCTTGGCAGTTTCATCTGAAGTCTCCTTGCAAAAGCCCTGTGCCATCTCTCAGTCAGTGAGGATGAGTCAGTGTCATGTCACCGAAAGAGACAGGGTTGAAAATAGATACGCTCGCCTCTTGGAGAGAATCAATTTTGGAAGACAAAAGGCAGGGTGGGATTGTGTCACACATATAAAGAAAAACTGCTACAAAAAAAAAATATCCAGGGCAAAAGAGATCTTTATAAGTGATGATGGAAGTGGCAGTGTTTAATACTACATGATGTATGCTCAGTGGGATTTTCAGTTTTGTTCACCGGCTCTTGAAGAGGTTGAACTTGCTATGGGAAAGTCAGAGATGAGGAATGCCTTTGGGAGAGAATATAGCCAGGAAGGTCTGTCAGGACATCTCTGGAAAACAATAAAATTAGTATTTTTAACTAAAGGTGATGTCATAGTCATTAATTTAGCCAGGGATAAGCTCATGTAATGAAGCAAATCAAATGGGTGTGGAGTCCGGTGGAGGAAGGGCAGGCAGGGAGTAGAAACTAAATCTGGGAGACTCATGTATGTTACAAAGAGGCATTTGACTCACAGGACTCATAAGGAGTCTGAGCTTCCAAATTACCCAAAATATTTGGACAGAGGAGTAGGACAGATGGAGAGAATCTGGCAGGACCTAGACTGCTCAGCTTGCTCAGAGCAGCATAAAAAACACCCCCTAGGACCTGAAGGACCCTGACCAGGGCCAGTAGGAGCCTAGCACACCTCAACATTATTCTCATCCTATATCCAAAACATAGCACTGCTTCTAGGAAGAAGAAAACACTATCCTAGCTGAAACCAGCACTTTATCCTACTCTTTTAGCCCTGAAGGGGCATTACCCAGCCTTGAATAATAATAGGTGGTTTGTTCTCTGCCTCTGGGGGATAAGGTCCTTGACACCTACATCAGAAGGACTGTTGCCTGCAGGAGAGTGAGGGCAGGTTTGCTTTGGCGGTTTGCAAGGGAGAAATCTGGTTTAAAGGACAAATACTTTGCAAAAGCGGTCAGTTTAACAAGGAGATTTTCCTGATAGGCCTCCATTGCTTCTTTGTACTTCCTCGTGTATACCTCTGGTCATTTGACCCCTCATCCACTGGGTTGACCTGCACTGAACCCACAAGATGCTTCCTTTGGGAGGTGATGCAGGTTGATTGCCTGGGGAGGTAGGGAAAGGTAGGCAGACCTTCATCTTGACCTAACATGCATGAAGTTACTCCTCACTGTGCTGAAGGCAGAGCCTGTTGCTGAAGGCATGTGTACCACCACTCCAGTCTGTTCACTCTGGAGCAGTAGGCTTCTCACATCCTCATACAAATAGACAGTTTTGCTCCAGCAAACCTGCCTGAAGACAGAAAGGTGAGACAGCCCAGATGCAGGAGCTCTTCTGGCAGGTACAACGAGGTCACTGTGAATGTCTTGATTTGCACTGTGAATAGTTCAAGAAATTTGGTGTCTAAACGATCCTTGGTCACATAAAGTAGGAGAAATAGCAGCCAGGAGTTTCCTTTCTCTGCCACTTGAAGGTCTACAGAACAGTGACTGAGTTTACTTGACTCCTCTACTTCTTCTCCCCAAAGAGGAGATGAGGTCTCTGCAACACATCTGTCAGGAGGACACATCTGTCCAGAACAGTGCAGGTGTTGTGGTGCTATCTCTAGCAGGTCTGGTGGAAGATCAGACAGCAACACTGGGTTCCAAGTACTTGTGACACATTCTTGGGGAACAAAGCTTGTGTGGGTGGGACTTGCACATCCAAACAGAGCATAGCAGGAGCTCAGCTGGCAGCCTGTCACCCTGTCACATGGTTTATTTGCTTTTGGAAGGAAATGTGTTTTTACAGAAGCATCATCATGCAACACAGAGGGTACACCCTGGTTTGCAGCAGTGACAGCTTCTTGCTCGGTGCCACGGGCACAGGCAGCTGCTCTCAGAGGGTTCTGCACTGAGGGGCTGGGGTACAGAAGAAGTAGGGCTGTAACCCCAGGGGAAGGCACTGGGACAGGAGAGAGCAACAGCCCTTGGGAAAATCAACTCATGAGACAAAGGTGCCAGTCGGAGAGAAGCTGCCCAGGAGATGGCAGCAGCTTTCCATCCTCGGTGCCGGGTTCGCTGTCTCGGTTCTGGTGTGTACTGGAACAGGACCAAGAAAAGGGCAGGTAAAAACCTGCTTCCCACTGCAGAGGGGCTCAGCAACCAGGGCCAGCACGCCTGGGAATGTGGCCACACTGTCCCCTGGGGAATCAGGTGCGTGCTGTCCCACTCTCCCTCTTGCCTTGGTGGCTGTGTGGGAACCCAGACACTTGGCAAGTTAAATGCTAGCCCCAAACAGAGAGTCTCTGACAGTGAGGGGAGGTGTGGGGAAACCCTACGGGCCCCTGGGTTTCCCCCAACACACTGGCTGCCACCTCTCTGTCCCATGGGGGGACAGGGAGATCTGGGGAGCTGGCAGGGAACTGGGTGCCAGGTTGCACCATGGCTCTGATCTCACCCCACTGCCTCCTGCTCCTGGAAATCCACTTTCACCAGTGGCCTGATTTACCCTTTACATACAGCCCTCTCAAGCAGTTGCAGGAGCAGGCTGGGGGAAGCAGGGATTCTGATGAGCCCAGCCATGAACTGCATGCAAACAGCCATCAGGAAGGAGCAAGGAAGAAAGAGATGATGTCCCTTCAGCCAGCTCTGCTTTTTGTGCACTCTTCTCCTCGTTTGGGCAGTCTGCAGCCCTCATCTCCTCCGTGTCCACATTTCCCCACTTGCCTGGGGTGCTGAGTGTAGTCGGGAAGGGGAATTTCTACTTCATTGCAGCCTCTGAAGGGTGCTGTGGTTGGGTGGGAGGGCTGAAAGGGTTAAAAGGGCTTAGGCTGAACTTCACAGGTGTGAGTGGTGCTGAGCTTATAACTGTGGCTGGGTCTGTGCTGTGCTGTGCTGTGCTGTTCCTGCCTGTGGCAGTGCTCTAAGTGCTGATTACTGGGTTGTCATATTGAAGGTATTGGGTAAACCTGGTCTGAAGGAGGAGGGAGGAAGGAAACAAGAGGGAGCTTTAAATGAGTGACTGTGCTGGTCTGGGGCTTGTGCTCTTGGGCTGTAACTTGGCTGGTTTGTTCCTTTACTCTTGATGTAATCAGCTCTGCTTTGGAGGGCTGGGAAGGAGAGCTTCTCTTCTGGTCCCTGTGGTCACGTCCTCCCTTCCAAGGATGCATCCCCAGGTTTGTTGGCTACCCTGATGCTCAAGCTTCTGGTGGTGGGAGCAAAGGGTGGGGGTCATGGGATGTTTTGAGAAGCTGTGTTGATCTGGCTTTATTCTGTTGTAAGAGGCTATTTCTCCAGGTGGCAAAGAGATGCCAGAACGAGCTGGTTGTGTCTGGGGCCGCGGGGACCGGGTGTGGAGATGCTATAGGGCCTGAAGTTGGCAGGGTTGAAGGGTTGGTCCAAGGATTGAGACAGGCTCTCTGCGTGCTCGGGCGGCTGCTTGGAGTCTTGAATTTAGCAGCACGGTTGCACTGATGGTTTTAACTAGACAGCAGTGACCTCTTGTGTGAGCTGTGAGGATTACAAGACACCCTGGCAGCTTCCTAAGCTTTCTCCTTCCAGCAGGAGTTGGAAGGGACCTCGAAAGATCATCTAGTCCAACCCCCTGTCCGAGCAGGACCACCTAGATCACCTTTCAGTGGCTGGTGCTTCTTGGCCACCAGCTGGAAAAGGCTTTGGAGAAGCTTCAATGAGAGGCTTTTTTCCTTGTATTTCTCAGCCATGACCCTCACATCATTGAGACACTTCAGAAGGAGGTTTCTCTGCTGTTTTCTCACCCTAAGCCCCTGTAAGTGGTGCAGCATGTGGCCTGTGCCAGGCTGCATGAGGTTTGGGCACCTGGGCCATGCTCTGAGGTTGGCATGTTCCTGGAGAGTGACTAATGGGCAACCTGACAGGCAGTTTTAGCTCCTAGGAGCCTTTAGCAGTAAGTAGGTTACAGGCACTGAGGAAAGGGATTGTGTTAGAGAGGGCTGTGCAATGTCTACTGATAAAAGTGCACATGTGCAAAGAAAGCCTGCTGTGGAACTTGGTGTTTTATTCACTCTTTGAGAAGATGCTTCTCTCTGTCTCAGAACACCTTGACCTGAGTCACTTGTGTTTGTGGCTGGCAAATTTGCACTGACTGGAGAGAAGAAGAAAAAAATTAAATAAAGTATTAAAAATGCTTCACTGGGAGATTCAGCACTGCCTTGGCTTACTGCTGGCTTCAAAGGCAGCAGCAGAACCTCTTGTGTTTAGCCTCAGAGGAGCCCCTAATTAGTGGAGAAACTGCAAAGCTCTGAACGTGTTTGGGAATGCTTTAGTGCAGTGGCCCCCTGAGGTTCATTAAACAAACGAATTCAAAGCAGTCAAATAGCTAGGATCTTCAAAGTGACAAGGACCTCAGTCCCAGAGAAGGCAGCAGGGCCCTGAAAAGTGAGCTGGCATTGCAAATAAAGTGTTTTCTGGAAGGGGTGGAGTAAAGGTACCTGGATCTCTCAGCAGCATGCTTGAGTCTCCTGGACTGCCAGGCTTACCATGCTGCTCAGTGTGAGAATATACATCAAAAGTCCACTTAAAAGATCATTATTGAATCTCAGCTTCTCCTTCTCCTCCATCCCTTCTGCCCACGGTCCTGCAGACCACCTGGCCATGGCTTTGTTTGTGTTTAGGTACATATATGCTCCAGTGACAAAACTGGGCTGGAGGCGGGTGAGAACACAGTTGGGTGCAAGAGAACAAGAACACCCCCTTGTTTGAGGAATCATCTGACCCACAGGGGTGCCCTGACCTTGAGATTCCAAAAGATGAGGAGCTGGGGGTCAGTGAGGTGGATGTGTCTGCTGACCCCAGCATAGAAATCAAGCTGAGGGAACAGGAATGTGGGGATGTTGCTTCCCCTGCAAAGGATGCAGCACTTGCCTCATTGCTGGTCTTTGTTAGGAACACATAAACAGGATTAATCCTCATTTAATTTAATTAATGTAGTAATACTGTCCAGCACTGCAGTGATACTTTTCATCTATAGAGTTTGAGGTGATATATGAAGCAGTGAGCATGAGTCTACTGTCATTACAGGTGGTGAAGCAGAGGCAGAGACACCCAGCACTCAAGACTCAAGCAGAATCTCAGTGTTTTTCACTGGTCCATATGATCATACAGACATTGGAGGCTTCTTCTGATGTAACCAGATGGATTTCTAAGAAGCTGAGACCCATCAGTTCATAGGCAGGCCTGGCCTCAGAGTCTTGCCTGTGTTGATATTCAAAAAGATGTAAGAAGATCGAGGCCAGGATGAGGATTTAGAGATGCACAGATACAAGTCTGAAACAAGATGAGGAGCATGTGCAAGTCTGCATCTGGTAACACACACAACAGGTATTAATGAAAATGTCACTAAATCCAAAATCTTTCGTGGGTTGGCTAAACACATTGAAGCATAGTCACTTCTTTAAGTTGTAGTTTAACCATGAGTAGCAAATCAATCTTAAATAATGGAACGTACAGCACAGGGGAACAATATCACTGCAGTGTTTTGCAACTCTCCTGTCATCTGTGAGTCTCTTCTGTTTTCTGCTTGGACACTGCTGAGTCTTTGACAATATTGAGTAAATTGTTGGAGTAGAACAATGTGTGGTCCCTTTTTTCAACACCTCTGCTTGTGGTTGATAAATTACATGTAAATTACCTACTATTTCCTAGGTGCTAACATTAAAAAAGGTAGAAAAATACCACCCTGTGGCTATCAGCAAGATGCTCTGTTTTCACTGGCTTTAAACAATGAAGTCTGCAGGCTCATGTGAGAGAGATGCTGTGTTACAGGTGTTTTTTCAAATTACACAAGTGCAGCAAGGGCAGGCTAAAACACTTATTGTCTCTCTCCTATTACTTTGGTTGCTGTGCTAGCTTAAATTGGGCACCTTGGGGGGTGAGGAACAGTGGTGTTGGTTATCCTTACAGTAAAAAGCTCTTGTCAATACTAATCCATATGCTCTGTGCCTGTGCAGGTGACAGTCACTTCCTAGTCCTGCTGGCCACACTATCCCTGACACAAGCCAGGATGCTGTTGGCTGCCTTGGCCACCTGGGCACCCTGCTGGCTCATGTTCAGTTGGCTGTTGACCAACACCCCCAGTCCTATTCAGCTGCTCTTCCCCAAGCCTGTAGCATTGTCTGGGGTTGTTGTGACCCAAGCACAGGATCCAGCATTAAGTGTTGTTGAACCTTGTAAAACTAGCCTCAGCCCATCAATCCAGACTGGCTGGATCCTACTGTAGAACCTTCCAGCACATCTGCACTCCATCCCAACTCAGTATCACCTACAAACTTACTGAGGGTCACTCAGTCCCCTCCTCCAGGTCATTGATAAAGATGTTAAAGAGAACTGGCCCCATTACTGAGCCCTGGGGAATACCACTTGTGGCTGTCCACCAACTGGATCTAATTCCATTCACCAACTGTAGTAATTTACTGGAGTGGAGGATGTAAGGGGTGGAGGTAGCATGCCAGGAGAGTACAGTGGACATCTCACTTGATTAACATGTCAGCTTCCTACTGTGATCAAGAATTTTACCTCTTTGCATATTGCCTTTGGGGCTGACCTGGTTAACAGTGTGGACAGGATCCTAGATCTTTATGGAGAACCTAAAATTTCCTGGCTCTAGTAGCAACTAATGCACAGTGTGAAACTGACCTTCATTTACTGGCACACTTATGAGATGTTTTACAGTGTTCTACTTCTACTGCAGTGCTTCAAAAGAGCTTATGTAATTTAGATTGAACTTTTTAATTTTACTGTTCTTTAAAAGGGCATGCACTCTGATAAGCAGGCTCTGTGGGTCCTGTGAAGGTCTGCTCTGTCATGGAGAAACTTCAATGTTTTGATTCAAGAACCTCCACCAGATCACTGTGTTCTGTTCTGTGAGCTCTGCAAAAACCTGGAGTTGTGCCAACACCAGTATACAAATTAACTAAAACTAAACAGAACCTTGTCCTGATCAGGGAAACTCAAGTTACCTGGTTCACCATTTATCATCAGCTACATTTATTATTATGGTAAACGTGCAAAGTCTTTCCTGAAGTCATTGTATTAGTTGCTGTCCTGAGAGAAATGAGACTTGCTTTTTTCCTTCAAGTGCTTCCATCTGAATGAAATATGTAAAGGAGGAGAAAATGTCTGTGGCCATTTTCTTTAGCAGAGGTGGAAGCACGGGGCAGATGAATTTAGTCATAAAGAGGGTCTATAACAGAGCCAAGAATTGCTTCCTAATTCCCAGTCCTATACTTTAACTGCACAGCCAACTTCCAGCTAAGCTCTGAACAACTTTAAGGGCAGCCAGCAGTTAACCTCAGTGGTAACAACCATGAATAAAAGAGAGATCAGGCTTGGGAAGAGCAACTCAGAACACAAAGCAAATAAATACCTCCGTGTTTTGCACGGGAGAAGAACCTGAGCTGACCTCACGTGAACGATGAACTAACAAATGGTGTTGGAGCTTGGTGAACAAATATGGGAGGGACTCATCCTTTCCACTGATTTTGGGTGCTGTGGGATTCCCCAGCATAGACTTGGCCTGGCCTTTCTCCTGTTGTTTGCTTGGCACAGTGTGATGATTTGTTTGCTCCAGTTTAGGAGCTCTGGCCAGTCAGAACTGGCTGTGCCTGATTCTTCTTCCAGTGGGAGAGATGGAGCATCTCCTCTGAAATACCAGCACCCAGGAACGATGAACTAACAAATGGTGCTTGTTGGAGAGCACATGTGGGCACCAGTATTTAATTTATCAAAGGTGAAAAGGGGCCAGAGTTAATTACATACCAAGAATTATATTAATATAACATGAAAGGCTTTAGTGAAGCATCTCATGGTCTGGTTGTTCAGTGCATGGCTACTGAATCCTCTTAATTCTCTGGGATGCAAATTTTTCTGACTTGCTGTCATGTCATAGAGAAATGTAAAAGCTTGCCTTGTCCCAGGTTTTCTTTCTTGTTTGCTTTGGCTCAGGGGTTTGCATGTAAATCACTTCTTTATTACTAGACATCCTTATTTGAATTTTAGCTCTGGCTGTTTCTTCACGTTTCAGTCATCGTTACGAAGCTGCTGCTAGAAGCTTGTTTCTTGGAAGTTTAGTTTAGGTGCAACTTTTGTGCTGAATGCTCTGTGCTTTTGTTTTCTCTGTCCTTAGAGGCAGCTGGTTTCTACTGCCTGGACTGGCTTACCCTGACACTGGCACTGACCCATTCCTGAGGATAGTGGGTTTGCTGGAGCGAGGCTTTTCAGCGTTGTGTGCTGGAGCTTATCACCCCACAGGTGAAGTCTTACACTGGGGTCAGTGCTCTGACAAAATACTCATTTACTGTGCCTTTCTGTAAGACTCCTGCTGAAGAATTTGGGGAGAAAGGCTTTGATATTTCCTCCCACCCCTGCTTCCCCCTCCCCCAGAGGGCAATGGTTTCTCCACGTGAGAATCCATCAGAGACAAGGCTGAGGGACAGAGCCAGAGACATACAGATAAGTGAGTGGAAACCAAGGTGTCATCCTACATAAATCACTCATATTCTATCTCTAAATATACATAGCACTTAAGTATGGCAAATCCCTGACAGTCATTCAAGGTCATAAACTCTTTGGACTGTTTGTTTTTTGGGTTTTTTTCCAGTGAAATCCTAACTCCCAGTGAAAACCTCCATGATCCAGGTTCATTTGTATGAATTACACAGTGATTTATTTAACAACCTGCTTTAAGTATTATGAATTCCACAGCATCCATGCAATTTATAGCCTCAATGCCATATAAATCACACAGGACAAAGAAGGGGGAGAATGTGCATGGAAGAAAATAGCTGATGTGATGCTTGACCAGGAGGAAAACAAGGCACAGAGTCCAAATGGTGCATGTGTGAGAAGGTGCTCTGGGGTTTGTATGAACATGGCTGGTCCCACTCAAACACTTGTCCATTGGCAGGTGGTTTCTTACACCTAGATACTATCCTGGACTATCTGCTAAGCTACAGAGGACCTGCAGCTCCTGTTATTTGCAATGATTGCAAGACTTACCCTAACACTGTTTGGCAAGAACAGGCACCAAATTTATCTGATTCATATCTAAAGTTTCTAAGACAAGCTGCCTCCTCTCAAGTCCTTAGCAGATCAAATGACTCCTTCCTCCTCACTTCTGGCTTTTCAAACAGTGCCAATGGGATTCTCAGGAGCTATCAGGGGGCTTTTCCTGTGTGCAGGTGGCCACAATGAAAGTGTAAAACTGTTGATAGCCTCTTTGTGGTAGGTGTAGAAGAAGAGTATGAGTAGTGCTTGTGTGTGGAGGGTCTGTGCACAGAGGAAGATGCTGCTTGAACGAAATATCTTTTAGAAATTATGATTATTATTGGTTCAAGACTCTTTCCTAATGCAGGAAAAGGCTGAAATCAGCATGTTTGTGCACTTTTACTGATGTGCAAATCAACCCCTATTCCCATAAAACAGCCTGGCTTAGCTCCTGTTTCTTGGATCAGCTTCAAGAAGAATTGTTTGGGAGATTACTGCTAAAAATATTGCAGAGGCATTGATTTACTCTAGAAGAGCCTTAGTGGTTAGTCAGGGATCATGGAACACCAGAGGAGCCCACAGAAAAACAAAAGACGGTGTATGGCCTCATCCCTGTTTGCCACCTTTCTTCTTTCCCTCTGTTCCAAAATGAGAAGAAATTTGGAATACATGTATTTAAATGAAATAGAAAAGCTGCTTTCAGAGGCATCTCATGTTAGCAGTTGTGTGCTGGAGGAATGACCTCATCTAAAGATGCACCAAATTAAACAAAGGGTTCAACAGTGTTAGTTAGTTAATGGTTGCAAAAGAGCTCTGAAAATGTGAAGCCCTCTATAAATGATAATTATTATTGCTATTTATCAAGTCTACAGCAGTGAAGCACATAGAATTGATGATTAAGCTCCTCAAACACAGAATAATTCCAAAGCACAACACTGTTCCTACCACTGAGTGGTATAATCAGGATCAGGTCAGCTCAACTTGTGGGAGCAGTGGGAAGGTTGAAGCATGGTGATGCTTCAGACAGGGATGATCTATCAGGTCCCTTTGGTACCTGGGGCCAGACCTCATGCTCTTGTGTGGTAACACCTTCTTTCTTCAGGAACATGAAATGTACTGCTGCTAGTTGAGACATCTTTTTATGTCCTTTACCTTATCAAGAAAGGCACCACTTTGATTTTGTTTTGTTTTTAATTCATGCCTAAACTCATCATAAGAGGAATTTTATGCCTGGGAGACCTTGCTATCTCAGTGGAAAAGATGGGTGGAAGAGGACTCAAATCCATAACAACCAACAGCCTGAACATAGCCTCCCAGTGACAAAACCAGGAGCATACATCCTCTGTGGGTCCAGTGGACACTGTAATACTGCCTAAAAATGTCCAAAACCTCCAACTTCAGTCAGCTGTCCATGTGTCTATTACCAAGCCCATCTGTCTTTTTTGCCTGGGCTGCTGTGATGAGTTTCCCTTCATGCCTGTTGACTGCTAGTGCTGCAGTGCAGGCATTCCTGGCTGCTTCTGGTGGGCTGGATAGTAAAATGTACTTCAGATGCTGGAAATTATCAGGCATTTGTCATTGAAATAAATAACATCATTTAAAAATGAGTACTTGCTGGTAACCACTGTCCCTGTCGAGTGGTGCAGCCCCATTCATCTGCCCAGATGCAGCTTCGAGCAGTGTATATCTGAATGAGAACCTAAGGGAGTGGATGTTGGCAAAAGCCCATTTCATTAGAGACCTCATATTTGGTCCTCTCTCAATAGGCTTTTGTGCTGCTCCTTGGCATGCAATTCTTCCTTATCAGCTCACAAAGGGCTTAATGGCTCGGGGGAACAATCTTTGGCTGTGCTGACTAATTGTGTGTCTTGTATTCCTGCCAAACACAAGGCACAGCCTTGGTGTTTGTCTTTCTGTGACATGAAGATGCGTTTATCCTCTTCTCAGGTAAGTTTGTTGCTGATAAATGTTTTCATGACCCATGTCAAACATACCTTTTTTGTTTGTTTGTTTGTTCTAAAGACAAAGCAAACATCCCTGCTTCATTCTCTGTGGTAACTTTCTACAGTAACTTCATCATAAGGTCAGGGAAGTGGGAAGACCTGTGCTTAAAGCAGCCAGAGTGGAGTCAGGAGGGATTTTTCAGCACTAATTGGCTTTTTTTTTTTGTTGTTGTAAATATCACTTTGATGTATTAGATGATTTTTCTGGAAATGTATCTATTGTAATAATTTTCATTGAGAGGATTTCTCAAGTTCCCTAAGGAAAATGAGCAAATGATTGTGTATAAACACCCGAATTCAGCATCTGGGCTGTGTCATCCTTTATTCATGCTGAGCTAGTGACTTACTCCTATGTGTATTGCAGTGTCTCCTACCCTGGACCAGCAGTTGTATGAGCAATTGCATCTCTTGGCTGGCAGGGGAATGTCCATGCCCCCTTCCCAGATCCCAGCTAGATGTACAAAGATTGGACATCCTTAGTCTGGGTGTGCCATGGGAGGGTGGAAGGGTAGCCAAGTGCTGCTGAAACAGGAACGTTAATCCCCCACATGAAAGAGACTAAAACTGAGTGTATTCACAGCTGTGCTGCTGGCAGTCTTGGAGCACAACCCCGATGGGCATGAGCCTCATTTCCTTGAGTCTTTACTTTGGAGAAGTAATGGATTTCTATCAGCAAGTTCTTCAGGTATGAAACCAAGCTCTGAAGTGTTTCCCCCTGCAGCCATTCACTTTGGGGAGTGTGATGTGAGGATAGTTTGTTATTTTAATGGTTGGACTGGATGATCTTAGGGGTCATTTCCAGCCTTAAAAATTCTATGATTCTATGATCTAGTCCCAAAGGCAGACTGGTGCTTTCTTTTTTTTTGTGTTGTGGTTTAACCCACAGTGGGTAACTAAATGCCATGCAGCTGCTTGCTTCCCCCCCAATGGGATGAGGAGGATCATTTAAAAACCCCAAACTTGTTGGTTGAGATGAAGGATAAAAAAAGGAAGATAATAATAATACAAATTGTGCACACACACAGTTGTTCACTGCATGCAGAAGAAACCCCCAACCCATTGCCCAGTCTGTTTCTGAGCATTGAATCTGCCTCTTGGCTCGCTTCTCCAGTTTATATATGAAGTATAATGTTATATGATATGGAATATCACTTTGGCCACCCTGGGGCAGCTGTCCTGCTGTGCTCTCCCTGTTTATTGTGTACCTGGGAGAGTGTGAGAAGCTGAAAAGATTTTAGCTTAGTGTGCACACTACAACTACCTAGCAACAATGGGAAACATCAGTGTGTTCTCATACTAAATCCAAAACACAGCCCTGTATAGCTACTAGAAAGAAAATTAACTCCATCCCAGCTGAAAGGAGGATACATCAGCAACATGGGATCTATGCAACAGGTGCCACCTCCCCCTGGTATGAAAGGCCTTTAAGCAGTTACTGGAATTCAAGCTCTCCTGCCTTGCCATGAGGAAAAACATCTGCACAAAATGGGCATCAAACACAAAAAGAATCCACAAAATGGGAGGTAATTTCACAGTTGGACAGCCAGGACTCAGAAGACCCCCTGTATCCTCCAGCTGAAATCAGGATGAGAGCCTTCCCTTTCCTGAGGGAAGTGAGAAAGCTCAAGTTCTTTCTTTTTATTTTAAAATTTGCTCTTGTTTTGTTTTGTGTTTTTTGTTTTGTTTTGTTTTTTCTTTTCCCCATTCAAATAAGAACTGCTGAGTGGAATCAGATTATTCTTCATAGCTGTTCAATAAAGTAGTCTAATGCCAGCAGTGGTCTGTATGGTCCCCTCTGTCCCCTCCATTCTTGCTTGCACCTGTGTCTGATTTAGATACAAAAGAGAATAAAGGTTCACTCTAGGCACCGGCATGTTCAGGCCTGGAGGACTAAATCAGGGTACTTATCTCCATAGTAGCACATAATAGAACCGGGTGGTTTCTTGCAGCATTTAGCCTAGGAGAGAAGGCCCTTAAATTACATCTCTATCATTTTATACCTTAGCTGCTTCCACTCTGTCTTTCCAGATCTTTTGGGGCAACACAACACAACAGAGTCTGTTTCCCCTTCTTTGTAGACAGGGGTTGTGTTGTTGGGTGGTGTAAGATGATTTCCCAAGCTGGGAAATGGCAGCACACGATGTGACAAGCCAGTGAAGCTGAGAATGACCTGCTAGTCAGTGTATTGCAGCACAGACCTGGGGTGGTGTTGTCACCTGTTTGGTGGCTAATATTTTAGGTCTGTGCTGGGGGAAAACCAGTGGAGATGCATGTTTAGGAGCTGCCTGCACCAGATGAGGTGCTGGCTCAGCTCATCACCCATGTTACGAGTTTCAACAGTCACTTTGATTCTTAAAGTTGGAATTTGAGGTAAATGGCCTTAAAATGTGATGGTGAATGGTAAGAACTTTTGGTTAGGTGTGAAGCATAGAAGGTTGCATCCCCACCTGGCTAATTATGTATTTAAGCCCATCCACTTCTTTTTCAGACAGCACAAACTATTTCTGCCAGAAGGGACCTCTCTGCTGCTGAAGATGACCAGCTACAGAAACAGGTGGGAGAATCTTTGCCACGAGGTCTGCCTGCCACTTGCAAGGTGAGTTGCTTTGCTTGTTCCTAATTATGGTACATGGCATATAACAGCCAGCTTGACTGTGTTTAATCATGCTACATCTACCAGCCTTGCTCCTTCGGCAAAGGGGAAAGCAAATACTAAGCAAGTACAAGTGAGTAAATGTCCAATTACATTGCCAGAGGCCCTGGGGTGAAGGGATGCAGGTTTTCTGCCTCTATAATGATTGCATTTCTTGAATCTGACCTCCTGTTGCAGAGCTGGATGCAGTGCCAGAATCAAAATGGGGAGAAGGTGCAGAGGAGACTACCTGGAGTGAGTAGTTGTGAGCACAAGCCTGCTCAGAAAAGGATTGTTACCCCTAAAGGTAATTTCCCCATGCTAGGCTGCCTATTTTGCACATGAGCTCTTTGGAGCAGGGCCTGTCACTCCCTGGGACTAAGCAGATGATTCTGCACATAGCAGAGCCTGTCTTTTCAGCCCTTTGTGTGCTTGCACATATTAAAATGGTGCCTCTTTCTTTGAGGTTCCTCAAAGGGGAAGGAGGTAATCCCACTTTGCTGGCTGTCATCACTCTGGTGGGTTGCAGTGGCAAAGGTGGCTACTGTGCCTCAGCCACATGCTGGGGATGAGCTGCTGCGCAGTTACCCATTGCTCCTATGAAACCCTGAGCAAGGCAGGAGACATTTCTTTTTCCCTGCATGCCTGTGTTAGTAATCTCCTGGGATAGGTATTATCTGCCTGTCTTAGTGGTATCTGATCACCCAGTTCTCAGTGAGAAGAAAAGAAATGAAAATAATTTGGCTATTTTCAGTGAACTCCCAGATAATAATTGGAAAAAGGCTTAGGTTGCTGCCTGGCAGAGAGAAGTCCCTTCCTTTTTCAAATGTGTATATATAGATCTTGGCTGTTGTCAGAGCTGTTTCAGTATTCCACACACGGGCAGAAAGCTTACTAACACCTCAGGATTTTCTTTCAGGACTTGCAATATTTGTGTGTTGTATCTCTTGCTTCCCAAGTCAAATTACTCCTGAAAATACAGGGGTTTAATTTAAAGGAAAGGTTTCTAACCCTTACAACAATATAGAAGAGCAGAGAACGAATTTTGCATGCAACTTTCAGGATTACAACCCAAAAAACACCCAAATACAATTGACTTAAACTCATCAGGTATTTTGTTTCTATATCTCCTGGTGTGACTCATGATGTTTGAACTGGGGATTAGTGGTGTTTCCAAGAACAAACAGAGATTTTCAGTCAGATGATATTTCTCTTTGGTTAAGGAAATACCATGGTCAGGAATGAAAAATAAAAGGTACAGAAAACATGCAACACAGGTTGTCTCTCTCCTTCCTGGCTGATGGCAGCTTACTAGAACAAAAAAAAATGGGCAAAATAAACACAAGTGAGCTTAGTTCTTCCAAGGAGTAATGTTGAGATGCCCCTGTTATACAGAACACAAGTTTGGCTATTCAGCAGTTGTTTCCAACAAAGTACTTACTGGAGATATACAAAATCCCAGTGTGATAATGAAGCCATCACATCCCAGCATAAAAATGTAACCTGGCTTCACCATAATTGTTGGACACTCTTATTTGTCTGTTTGGTTTTTGCCTAAGGCTGTTACTGAGATTAAAGGCTGTCCCTGTGTGCACACATGATGTGCAGTGATGGAAGGGATAGAGCATTGTTGCTCCTGTTTCACTCTGAAGGAACAGGAGACAACTTTGAGCTCCTTTAGTCATTGAAGGGTTTAACAGAAAGTTCTGGCTCCTACCTAGGCACTAAAATCCATGTGCACCTTTAAAAATAGAAATCTAGGCATGTCTGAATATCTGGCCCTTAGGAATCTCTGAGCACTGGACTATTTCTGAAGCCCAACTGTGAATACAGAGCACTTGTTCTGCACTTGAAAAAGGATAGATAAATGCAGAGGACATGTAGATGGGACATAACCAATCTCTTCTCTACAGAGCACTGTTATTTTATATTTAATCAACAGAGAGTGGTGATTTTTGGCTTTTGGATGTCCAGTGAAGTGAGTTACCCCCATGGAAAATGTTTTAGCATTGACTAAGCCTACCCTGATTGCCTTGCTTATGGGTCTAAAATTAGTAAGAGAAAGAGGAATAAAAAGGATTAGGTAACATGACTAAGGTCACCCTGAGAGCCTTCAGCAGAAATGAGAAGGGCTCCATCCTGTCCCTGTTAAAGGCCTATACTCAAAGGAAACAAGGATTTTTTTGTTTTCCTTTGCTGGCATCGTAGTTTTTAGTTGGATTTCTGCACTTTTGAAGACTGTTAATTAGTTCCTTTCAGAGCTTTGCTCATCACACATGGATTTTCCCATTTTAGCACAGTGATTATTATTTCAGGCTGCAGTAATGAGCAGAGGGAAGAAGATGTCATTTTAATGTAGGTTAAGTATTACAATGTCAATAGTGGGGTTTGGGGTTTTTTTTTAAATTACAGAATATAAAGAGGACAAATAGCTAATTGCAGAACACTGGGAGGACAAATGAGTCAAAATAGCTGAAGTTTTTGTTGACCTATGTGAACCTTATTTTATTTTTTTTTAATAGAAAGTTACTTTTTGATGAAGTTTTTGGCACAAAGAAAGTTCTCCTGTGATTACTGTATCAGAGGGCAGAGAGCACAACAGCCACAGGTTTGGTTACTCCACATATTTTTTTATATCAGTGCAATGAATGGACAAATGATACCCCAGTGATCCAGATATGAGACTCTTAAGTGGGTGATGCTGAAGCATACAGATGGTCTTGCTGACAACACCCATGAAAAAAACAATAGATGAAAGAAAAACTGGAGGAAGGATTCAGTGCAAATGTAGATCAAATTTTTCAAGACTTGACATCCTGAGCAAAAAACCTGCAAGCAACTGACCCAAATTTCAGCATTTCAAAACTTGGGTGTGGGAACAGATACATACTTAGTGAAATGAAGCCAAGAAAGGAAGAAAAAAAACCCAGAACTCTTTCCACATCAAGGGTTTGTGACGTGGTTGAGGATTATTTTTGATTGTTTGTTTTGTTTGGTGGCTTTTTAACCTTGAAGCAACTAATGTTTTACCTGAGATAATTGCAGGAAAATGGTAAATGAACTGGTCTTCACTTAGAGCTGATTGGCCTGAGAGACTGACACTGAGACACAGGTACTGGCCTGGACCAGCAGTGATGATTTAGATATTAAGACTCAATGTCTCTTTAGGGGCAGCTTTATGTCCACCTCTTAGGAAGCACATTTGGTGCAGAAGCAGGGAAAAAGAGAAATCTAAAGAGAAGAGCAGACAAATGAGAGGGTACATCTGCATGTGGCTCTGATGCAGAAGACCATGCCCTTCAGAAATGATTGATGGGTAAGCATCATATATGAACTTATCTCTCAAGCCTCCTCTGTGCAAGATGCAGGTGGAGCTGCACTGTGTGTGGCTTGGGTGGCAGGCAATTATTTTTAACAAGGGAGTGAAAATCACTTTCCTAAATGGAGCATTTTAAGAGGTTCTTTTGTGATTCTTTTTTTCCATCTGTGTAGTCTCACAATGCAGCAGCAAAATCTGCTGCAGCTCAGGGTCAGTTCTTGCTGAACAAACTGCCCCTGGATGCCTGTCTGCTGTTACAGAGAGCCATGTGGGCAGGCAGGGGAGAGATGATGGATATGTGGGCAGATGAGATGACATGGCATGGAACAATCCCTCAGGATCATCTAGCCAAAGGGAGTTTTCTTTTAGTTTTCTTAAGATACAGAAGAGAAGGAATGGTGGTGTGGAGACTGACAGACTTCAGGGATGTCTGTTAGGGAAGCTACAGCAAAACTGTGACCTGCAGGGTCCCAAACTGACTGCTGGGCTGATCTTCTCTCCAGACCCACTGAGGATCCTCTGCAAACATCCCCATTCGTGCTCTGCACTGTGTTCTTCCTGCCTTCATGGCCAGAAAGAGGAGGAGACAATACTCCTTGCTCTTCCCTGGCAGAGTTATGTTAACTTCTACTGCCAAAGGAAACAAACAACACAAAAAAAAAAAAAAAGAAAAAAGAAAAAAAAGAGGCAGGTTATTTTTAAGCATCAGTCTTCAATACAGAGGAGAAAATATTGACCAAATGGAAGCATGCAGCTATGAATACCAAGGGAGGTGCATCACTAACTTCAAATTTATTTAAAAGCTCTTGACAGTTGATGCAGGACTCAGACTACTTCATGGCTCTCTGTGGGTTATCAAACATCACAGAAGAAATAGTATCTGCCTCAAGCATGTAGGAAAGATAGATGCTGGAACCTGAAATGTGGCTAGAAGTTGCTGCCTTCATCCTGTACAGCTATGGCTGGATATTTCCAGTTATTTATCCCAGCTCTCTGCCAGGCCAGCCTTGGAAGCCCATATTCATTATGGATTGTGCTCCACAAAGGCTGCACTGAGACCAGCAGAACTCTTTTTGGACAGAGCTGTATATGCTGCAGCACAAGGTTATGGGAACCAGGCTGAAATTCTGGCGCTTTGGAGTCGATGGGACTTTTGCCATTGATTTAATTGGAGCCAGAATTTCCTGTCACTGACAGTGCTAAAAGCAGGCACTAATCCAAAGGCACCAAGGCAGGGATTTGCTAGAGCATTTATTGTAGCAGTGTGGCCCAGGTTTGCTGCTGCAGGAGTGCACTTGGTGCTGGTGTAACTTCCCAGGGATTGATGGGATGGAAGTGGTGTAACCCAGCCCACAGAGGACAGTTGGCAGCCCTGTTTGCCAAGTCCTCTTTGGACTCAGATTTTCAGCTGGAGGCTCTGTTTGTTTGCAATGGAGCTTTCTGCCATGTCTGGGGAGAGAGAACAACAGCATGCTCCTGACACCCTTTACAGAGAAATCATATTAGATACAAATCTCCCTGTGCTATGTTTGTTCAAGTTAATAAATTAAGCTGGAGAATAAATAGATGCTAAATTACATCCTGGCCTGGACAGAAGTTTTATCTTGCCTGTCAGGAATGTATAATATTAATTATGGCCTGCCTCAGATGCCCTTAGGGAAAGCTGGCAAATGGCTGCAGCAGTCATCTGTGACTCTTCTAGCTCTTATTTGATTTTTCATTTAATCAATGCTCAATAAATCTGTAATCTCCTGAATCTGGACATCTGTGTTTAATGTATCCAGGGAATGACCTAATTAAATTCCAGATTAAACTATGCTATGATGGGACTGGACACTTGGATTTCTGCTTTTGTGACATCATAGTAGTGTGAAAATAAACCCATGCTCAGCAGTGACCTCTGTGAGGTCCAGGGAGGCCCTAAGAGGAAGATTTGGGAATGGTTTGAGGTGGTTTGCTGCCCACTGTACACTCAAAGCTCTTTGTTTGCTAGGCACAGCTGCAAAAACATGTCCACTGGAAAGTGCTCCAAAGAAGAGCTGCTATTCAGTTGAGCACATCCCATACTGTGGTGTGAAGTACAGCCCTTTTCTGCAAAATACATATCCCTCTGTCATATGGATGTGGATTTTACAGCCACCACATTTGTGTAGTACAATGAGGATGAGTCCTTCCAGCTCTGGTTTTGGATTGAAGCCTTCTGCTAGGTTTGATGGTCACATAATGATCCCTGCAGAGCAGGTCTGACTGGTGGATTTGCTCTTTGCACACATCAATAGTGTGTTTAAGCAGGAGCCATTCCAAGTGCTTGCAGCACTTGGCTCTTGGAGGTGCCCCACTAGCACATGCATGACACACACTCTGTCATCACAGCTTATGCAGAGAAACAATGCTGTTAAACCAAGCACAAAGACAGGGGATGGATACACTATGCTTGGAATTACTCTACTGGGTCTACACCCTGGTTTTTGGCAATAGCATTAATGAGTATTTAGAGATGAATGCAAAACCAGAGTATATACATTGTTGCTGTCAGACTTTCCTGTGCTGGAGGGCACCTCTAGACCATTGCCTTAAATAGTTACTGATGACTGAGAGACTGACAGATTTTCTGCTCTTTGGTAATGCTTTATCAATCTTGATCACTGTGATCTTTGCTTGTGGCCTTAAACCAAGGCATTTTATCTGCAAGTAACTTACTCCTCACAACCTCTTAATTTTCAGAAATGCTTGGTCTGGGTGAAATGGATTAACTGGTCATAGTTTTAATTTCAGATGAATAGGCAATAAATTGTTATGCTGAGGAATCTCATTCCTCAGCATAACAATTTATTGCCTATTCATCTGAATATTTGCTGTTTATATATGGTTGGTAGTACAGTTTAACCTTCCTGTGGACTGTTTTCTCCACTGAGCATTATCTGCATTAGAAAGAACAGATTTCATTATTTTATGGGTTAAGAATGGGATTTGTTTGCTTTGTGCTTCCTTCAATAAACTTCATTTAATAACTGCTAATTGTTCTTAATGCCTTAAATTAATTAGTCATTTTCACTGCCCCCTTGTATCTATGCTGCATCGCCAAAGGATCACCATGGCAACTCGCTCACCAGGATGAACATGCACAGGCAGTGTTTCCTTGGGCCTGATGGTTTGCAGACACCTCTGGGCCTAGAAACAGCACAGGCTGTTCCCTGCCCTCTTGGCTGATGGTGAAGAGCCCAGAGAGGCTCAGAGCACTGGGAGGTGAGGTGATCTTGGTGTTAGGGTATGAGCCCCAGAGTCCACCCTGACTGACTATCACAGCAACACGCCTTACTGAGGGCTTCAGTTTTCCTTTCTGTAAACCAGAGATGAACCCAGCTCCCTCAGACATCTCAAATGCTTTGATATTCACTGATGGCAAGGAAAATTGGCTTACATCTCCTCCTCTACTTTTGTAGATGGGATTGATTCTTTATGAGCTCCAGGCCCTCCAATTTCTCCTACTGAAGGAAGCCCAGACATCCCAGGTCCTACAGATTTGTTTGTATCAGCAAAGACTCTCATGTGCAGGAGCCTTGGGCTTCTTGTTGGCACTGTGTGGCCATGAAAGCACAGCAATGTTTCTAGAGGGAGGAAAGCCAGAGGGAGTTGCTAAAGAAAAAGAGAGAGAAATTTATGTGCTTGGATGCTCCTGAAGCTTGAGGGAGGAGCTCTGAGCTGCACCAGGTAGGCTGGGGACAAAGCCTCTTGAGGGGAAGGAGCTGCACAGACTTCAGCTGAAGATAAAGCATCCCACCTGACTTGGAGGAAAGTGAAGAGCAGCTACAGTGTTTACTTGCCTTGGGCACACTGCATCAAGGAAACCACAGAAACATAAACCTGGACTTAGGCTGAAAGGCTTTGCAGTGCACATTTCCTCCTTGACCAGCAATCTGCACTTTTTCTGCCTAAATCACAGCAGCACTTGGTCATCTCTTTGATCTTTCCTCTTTGGAGTGTGCACTATTAATTAGTCTGTCCTCTGGCCCTGAGGATGCCTGGGCTGCAGTCCCTCCAGGCCAGGCCCTGTGTGCATTGGAAGGACAGAGAGACAGCAGCTCCCCATGTGGAAAAGATGATGAGTGTGGCTTTGTGGCAGCCAAAATCAAGCTGGACCCTGCTCAGACTCACTGGATCTAGATCAGCCCAAGAAATTATGCATTTTGCCAGCTGCTGGGGCAGAGGTTTGGGCATCCCTATAGTGATGGCTGAAGCAATCCCCATTCTTGCTCCATTTTGGGTATGGATCAGAGGAAAGCCTACACTGAGCTTCCTTATCTCAGCCAAGGGGAATGCAGCCTTTCTCCCTTCCACTGCTTTCCCTCACAGAGCTGTGGAGCTCATGAAGATGAGAGGTGTTCCTCACAGTGCATCTCTCAGTCAGCATCCCATACCCCCTCCAGCATATCACAACCCAGATCCAGCAGCTTCCAGTGGCTCCGAAGCAAAGGATTTCGTGGGTCTCAACGAGCAAGAGGGAGATTAGAAAGATGGGGCTCTGAGAGATGCACTGGATTTATTTTTGTGCTATTGTGCCTTGCAGAAGCAAGCAGGCAGGCATGACTACTGAACAGCAGTGGCAAAGCCGTACTCCCCCGCCTCCTCCTGCTCCGATCGGCGGTGGGCTGCAAGGGTTGTCTGTCATGCATAATTTAAAGCTTTGCTGCAGTGATTCTAAGTCAGTTGGCTTTGAAACATTAATACAGAGGGAAGAAACGCTTTTATTTTTTGCTCTTCTTGCATGCTTTGGGCAGGAACCTTAAAGGGGCAGAATCTAGATTAATAAACTGGAAAGAAGGGAACTGGAGTGACGGGTTGTCTGCAGATGTTTGAGCAAACTTTCAGCGTGTCATTCACCTGTGGGAAAAAGGCCAACCTCAGCATAGGCAGTCAAGAAAGGGGATTGCCAGTACTACAGGGAATGTGCTAATTTGAGGCTATTACTTCAGTTCCTTGCTCTGACACAGATTTCCTGCTGGAACCTGGTTCAATGAATCCCTTTAGCTTTGTTTGCCTCCGTTATCTGCGTGCGGGGAAGAGCCACAGCCTCTGCTCATTTAGAGGACGTTGTGGGTTCCAGATGAACAGCACCTGGCCCAAAGCAGGGGTGCTTCTAGAATGGGAATTTTTGGGGGATACAAAGAGGTGAGGATGGGGCTGCTCAGTGAGGTTAGTGATCAGACCACATCTGTTCTTAGGCTGCGCAGCGTTTCCCTTCCGCAGCATGGGTTTCTCAGTTCAGTAGCTCCACTAGCAGGGGAAATAGATTGTGCTTCTCTTCCTTACTATATCATATTGCTTCATGGGCCAGTGACTTTGATATTCAGTGCTGCTGTTGTTGGGAAAACACAGGGCAACAAATGAAGGAGCACTTGCTTCAGTGCCTATGATGAACTCTTTGAAGCTAAGCGTGATTTTTTTTTTCAATGACTACCATGCACATGCATTTTCCCATGCTGTTTGCTGCAAGAGGTACAGAGTCCTGGGTTTTGCAATTATTTTGGCTCTGAAAAATCTTATTTGCAGCAGAGTGGGTCTTCCTTCTCCTGACAGCCAGTTTGAATTTGCTGACACACACTTGGGCCTGGGAGCCCAGCCATCCAAATGCACAGCTTTGGTATTTCAGGGCTCTTCAGAAAAGGGCCAAGGCCTTTGCTCCAACATTGCTCCTCAGGAATGTGTCAGCAAAGGTAGATTCTGCAGCTTTTCTACCAGGGAATCTCACCACCCAAGATCCCTGATGGTTTTTCAGGGGCACAGATGAGACTCCAGTTTCTTGAAAAGAAATTGTATTGGTGGAATGTGCCTGTGCACTCAGCAGGAGTTGGAGACTGCTGGAGATTGCCCTTCAGGTACATGAAAAGCAGCATTTGTACTGATGGTGGCCTAGAAATCTAACTGAGTCTGGAGTTTTGAGTTTTCTTAGCTTCAGAAGGCAGATGGATTATGCCCTCTTTTACTATATGCATTTTCATTTCTGGCTTGTCCTGTTCCTGCTTGAAATGGTCTGCATCAGAGATGGGGAGTCTTCATTGCAGTTTCCATGTCAGGAACCCTTTCCTTGCTATGAAAAGCAGTACATTTTTTAATTGACTTAAAAGCCACTGGACTCCTTTATTTTTGCTCAGTCTGTGCCTAAAACACTCATTAATTTCACAGTAATATCTCAAAACATTTCTTGTCTCAGTACATTAAAAATATTTGTCAGAGAACATACAGACTATAAATCAACCATTTTTGGTACCATTATAAACCCCCAATACTTCTATTTTTAAATTCCTGGTAAGACAAGCATGGGAAGGTTTGGTGTTTTCATAGTTTTTGCCTGTATTTAATTTTTGTTTGTTTGTTTAAATTGGTGTCTAAGACTGGCCTCAAAACAGCTGAAACTCTTCATCATCAGAGGCAACCCTGGCCTCAGCTGGAAGTGATCAGCCTCTGCATATATTGCTGGGGAGCTACTGGCCTGCTTTTGTTTGGAAAACCTGATTGTTGCTGCTAAGAGTGCCTTGATCAACCCTTGTATGTAGCACAGATGTGTGGTGAGTGAATGGTTTGAAGTTTTAATGCTGCCAGTAAGGCTTTGTTTACCAGGTGGGATTTTAAATGGGCTAATGTTATTTAATCAGAACATAATTCCAACTAAAGATAGACAAATGAAAATAAAATAATAGGATCAAAAAGCTCAAAAATGAGCGTATTTAAAAGAAAAAGGTACTTGACTGTGTCCTTGTAAAGCTACTTAAGCCTTGCTGTTTGAGACACATTTGACAGAGCTTTTACTGAAGTGATTAGAAGGACAGATAGCTCTGGAGAAACTGATGCTAAGACTGACCTTGCTTTGGCAAAACTTCACTGTCAGTCCCATAGGCCTTGTCTCTGTACCTTTTCTGTCAATAGTCAAGAGGGATTCCATCATCTAGAAATCTGCAATGCTTCCTCCCCATTGCAGGTAACTCTTCTGCAGAACTCATCTCTTTCCTGTGCTCTAGCTATCTGTTTTCATTCAGTTAAGTCAGGAGCAGTGTAACAGCCTAAGCCCTCCACTTCTTAATCCATTTTGGGTGTTTCTGTGGCATCTAATGCTAGTGCACAGCAGCTGCTTTATTGCAAGTGTCAGCCTGGGTTATTTTTAGGTATATTATAGTGAAAGGAAGTTTAAAAGAGGCTACAGTCTTCATGACAGTCTCAAGAGCAATTCCCAGACATCAGCCATTGTCTATATCAGTTCTTTTATTAATGTGAGTGTAGTATTCAGACCAGGGAATAGGCACACATGCACTCTTAAGCTTCATGATATCCTCAGCTTAGAGCCATTTAATTACCTCCTTTAATAAGCAATAAGGCTCTTAAGAATAACAATTTCTTTCTGCTGATCATTTTTCAGGCTCAAAGCAGAAAATTCTGTCTCCTACTTGGTAGGACTGAGGGTGGTAAAAAGCCTTCCAGAGTTGTTGAACGTGGATGAAACTGCAAGCAACTTGAAATTAGTTGGATGGTTTTTTATGCAAATTCTGATGTACTTTGCTGTTTTAATTGCACCGGTTTCTTACCAGAAATTTACATAATCAAACCCCCAGCCCGTTACTGTAGGTAAATTGTAACAAAGAAGAGGAGGCACCAGGGAGACCTTCTAGCAGTCTGCCAGGACCTCAAGGGGCCTACAAGAAAGATGGGGAGAGGCTGTTCAGTAGGGCCTGGTGTGACAGGACAAGGGGGGATGGTTTCAAAATAGAGGGAGGGAGATTTAGATTGGAGATTAGGAAAAAGTTCTTTCCTGTGAGAGAGGTGGAGCACTGGAACAGGTTGCCCAGGGAGGTGGTGGATGCCCCTGGATCCCTGGAGACGTTCAAGGCCAGGTTGGATGAGGCCCTGAGCAACCTGATCTAGTTGGGGGTGTCCCTGCTTCTTGCAGGGGCTTGGACTAGATGACCTCTGGGAGTCCCTTCCAGCTCTAATCATTCTGTGATTCTATGACCGAATATCACCACCATGTGTGAGGCTGGGAATGTAAGACAGGACTAAAGCAAGAAAGCACTGACTGGTGTTTTCTCCCTTGTGCCTGCTAAACTGGAATGAAGCCCAGCTCCCCTAGGTCTGAGGAGCAGAAAAGGATTTGAAACAGAAATAGGAGAGAGTTTGCTTGAGTGATATCTCTGTGTAAATACCAAGAGTATGAACCATAAATGTCATATTAGTGCCATTTCTGATTAAAGTCTCCAGGGTTCCCAACTTGCTATAGAGAAAATACCTTGGTCTTTGCACAGCAGTCCCAGGATGCAGCCCAGGTTTGCCTCCCTCTTGCAGTTCTGAGTAGCAAAGCTGTGCTCCTTCTGTGGCAGCTGCATTCTGAAAGATGGACCTAAACTGACTTGGCTCCCCAGGGGGGGTCTCCAGAGGTTAAGTGTGGAGAGGCAGCAGAGGTATAGAAGATGAAATCTCAGCTAGTAAAAGCTAAACTCACCCCAAAACATGATTTCTTTCTGTATTGCTCAACTTCTGCAAGGCCAATGGAGACCATCTTAACAGTGTGTTGAATTAAATATTTACTTGAGTCAATCAGTTCTGAATAGAAACCTGGAGACCTTTATTATAGGTGCTTGCTACTAAAAACCTAGTTCACTGAAGTCACTGATTTGATTATTAGTGGCACTGCAGGTATAATCAAAGCCTTGTCTTAGGTGATGGGGAGTTCATTTGTGGAGTTATTTTATGGACACCTGATGAAGAACAATCCCTGCTTTGTGAAGGGTATATGTACTAGATATGCAGAGGCTGGAAGAAGAAACTAGTGTTAGGACCTCTGAGAAAATATATAGAGCAGCCAGGTACAATACTAGGAAGGTCTGCAACACAGTAGTCTCCCAGAGCTCCCCATAGATATGGGGAAATCATAAAGCAAAAGGGAGCCTAGTTCATGAAAACCTGTTTAGGGAAGATCTACTAATGGCTTGTTCTCATGTATCAGTTACTGCCAGTTTGCTCTAGTGTGTTAATTAAAGGTGTACTTTGTGTGGAGCATGGGAGCAGGCCAGAAAACATCACCAGCTCTTTTGCACCTGTTTATTTCATTGCATCTTGGCTCTCAGCTCCTAAAGGGAATGCTTTGTCACTTGTCACCTGTATCAGTCCTTCCTTGTGGCAGAGCGGGAGCGCTGAGTGATGATGTGTGCAAGGCCAGTAGAACATGGTTTCCAGCAAACACCCTGTTTGCTGAAGACAAATGCCTCTCTGTCTTCTCTCTGAGCCCTAGAGCTGATTCTCTGCTCTCTAACTTAGCCAAGTCTTTGTCTGAAGTGTTCATGGCCCGATACACAAGGCAGGGGAAACTGTGCCAGTGTCTTGCTGGATAAACACTGTCTATTAGCATGTGCTGTGGAACAGAAACATTGCTCTTGCTAAGACTGAACACTCGTATCTCTCTTCTTGAAATCTTGTACTGTAGTACAGGAATGGGTTTTGAGCCTCTGAGTGCTGGTGTAGGGACTGATGAGACATCTGCTCTCTGACGTGTTCTGTAACAAACAATTCATTACTGCAAAATGGACGTGCCATCACTGGCCCAGGAGCTTCCAGTTTCATGTGGCATTCTGCAGTCTGCACTTGGCTCTGAGGATTATGCATGGGGGTTTATATCAGTTGTGAATCTTAAACTTACAAAGACAATGGGTATTAACATGTTTAGCAATGTAGCTGACATCTATTTCTGGTGAATTAGTCCATTTTGGAGACAAATGCTAAAACACACAGGCTTATTATTAGAGATCAGTGTAGAGAGCTACATTGCCCAAGGAAATAATCTTCTTCCTGGATGTCTCTGCCATCACCTTCTCATCTGAAATGCCAACATCGCTGTCTGGGGCCTGGGGAGGGGAATGTTCTTGACCTCCTGGCACCAGATCTCCCATCGTTGATCAGAACATAGGTCTTCTAAAAAGAAGTAGCCAGCGTTTGGTGGGAAAATGGTTGTCACTAGTCAGAAGTCACTGGGGAGGAGGTGAGTAGATAAGGATGATTCATTCTCTCATCCCTCTTCCTCCATCCTTAGCCCCTTCTGTTCAGGAAGGTGATGTGACAGCTCCCGGACCGAGACTCGTTTCCACGGTTTACCTAAAGAGGGCTCACGCTGCATATGGCAGTGTCCTTCTCCTCAAGCCAGAGCTCCCTTGCTGTAAGCATCCAAGGCAGTCCCTTAAAAATGAACTTTCTGAACTCTCCCCCAAATCCCACTAATAGTGACTTAAGCAATTATTGTGCTGGGCTGCTCAGATTGAAGGCTTACCCCAGCCCTCAGAAAAAAAAGGACAGCTTGATTTTTTGCTCCTTTTAGCTTGCCCTTTGCTGCTGCTTGTGTAATCTGCTGCAACTGAACTGCATGGTGGTTTGTTTGGTTCACTCAAGGAGCACGGCTTGGCTGGAGCTTTGTGATAGCCCACTGAATCTGAGCACATCCAAGGACTCTAATACAATCACAGAGCTTTGTGCATTGTTCAGCATCTCAAATGCTCTGTGTCATTATGAGAGACAGACACTACTGGTTTCTAGAGGCTGTGATTTAATGTGAAGATGAGGGACTGGAGGCACTAAACAATAGCTGTAGTTTGGTTTTACTGCAGCTTTCTCCCTGTAAGGATAGAAAAGTACAGATAAACTCATATTGGAGACAATAGCCCTAATCCTGGGAGCTTTACTTTGTTACAAAGAAGCATTTGATCCAAGCTGTTTCCTTGCCACCAGTTTGTTGGATTGTAACAATTTATTTTTCCCATTAGTTTTTTTTTTAAATATGGGAAATAATCTCTCAGAGGAATCACAGTGCAAACACTGTTGTCTCACGTGCTAAGTTACAGCTTGAAGTTCAGGGTGGTTCTATCTGTCTGGGAATGGAGGTGCTATTTGGCATAGCAAAGAGGTTGGTGCTTTGTATCCTTGCACAAAGCCTCAGGGCTGCCAGAAACCTCTGCAGAAGCAGCTGAGTTCCCTCACTAAGGGAATTTAGGATGTCAGACTCACCTGCCAGGGAAGGGTCAGGTGTAGCTATTTTTGTCCATGCTGTTTTGAACATGTCAGAATTGTTACCACAGGTCTTTGCTATTGCTTAGCAAGATCAAAAGAATCAAAAGAAGTGTGGCCAGCAGGGCGAGGGAGGGGATTCTCCCCCTCTACTCTGCCCTTGAGAGACCTCACCTGGAGTACTGGGGCCAGTGCTGGAATCCCCAACATCAGAAGGACATGGACCAGTTGGAGAGGGTCCAGAGGAGGCCACAAAGATGCTAAAGGGGCTGGAGCACCTTTCCTACGAGGACAGGCTGAGAGAGTTGGGGCTGTTGAGCCTGGAGAAGAGGAGGCTCCGGGGAGACCTTCTAGCGCTCTGCCAGGACCTCAAGGGGGGCTACAAGAAAGATGGGGAGAGGCTGTTCAGTAGGGCCTGGTGTGACAGGACAAGGGGTGATGGTTTCAAAACAGAGGGAGGGAGATTTAGATTGGATATTAGGAAAAAGTTCTTTGCTGTGAGAGTGGTGGAGCACTGGAACAGGTTGCCCAGGGAGGTGGTGGATGCCCCTGGATCCCTGGAGATGTTCAAGGCCAGGTTAGATGAGGCCCTGAGCAACCTGATGTAGTTGGGGGTGTCCCCGCTTCTTGCAGGGGGGTTGGACTGGATGACCTCTGGGAGTTGCTTCTAACCCTCATCATTCTATGGTTCTGTGATCACTGCTCAGTAAATGGTCTGGTGTTTTCCTTCCACCTTTGATTAGTTCTTATGTCCTTTCACTGTTTAAAAATCAACAGCATCATTCAAAAACAAGTAACACCTCTACTACAAGGAAGGGAGGTACTGACACAGCCAAGGTCTTACATGCTGAAGCAAAGCTCTCTGTGAAATTCTCCTGAACCTTGAGTTTCTGCTTAGGACCTCTCCTGGTTTGGGCCTGTTCTATTTTTCTGGTTTGAACCTGTACTTCATAGGGTGTATGGTTGAGATCAGCTTTTGCAGGTGATACAGATGAGCTTGTTTTGTCCAGGTTATCTGCTGAGGTTTCTGACCTGCCCTACTCTTAGCAGAAATGGGGCAGTCTGAGAGTATGTGTGACCACTTGTAACGGGGCTGTATCCTGGCTTTGAGTAAGAACAGGGCTCCTTCTGGGAGGTGCCTGTGCTCAGGCAAAGTGCAGTGGGATACACTGGAGGTACCATGTGTTCTTCTCTCTTGAATGAGCTCTGGGCTTGGGATGAGGCAGCTGGGAGTCACACAGCCCAGTCCTTGCTCAAACAGATTTGGGATGTTAAAATGAAGGCTCTGGGAAATTCGCAGCTCCAGTACTTAGAAACTCACTAGTCTCTAACTGGAGAGGTCACAGCTTCTCAGCTAATGTACTAGAGGTTTTCCTGGAGTCTTCATCCAGCTTTAGCAATGAAAACAACAAGGGAAGAATCACACAAGGGGATGGTACAACATAGGACACGGCACAGGTAAGACTCTCTGTCCACCTCATGTCAAAGAACCTGATCCTGACTTGAGGGCTCCTCAAGTTCAAGTTGCTAGGAGGGCCCTGGCCTTTCTTGCAGGAGGCAAGTGACAGCTGTGTTACAACAGCTCCCTGATGGTGACATAAAGATCTCCAAAAAGATGGTGGAACAAGCTGAGCAGCAGCTGCAGACATGGGACATGGGCTGCACAGCTATAGCCAACATTGATGCCTCCTGATGTTATAAACTGTCCTGACATGCTCCTTCTCTCAATAGAAACCATTCAAACATGCTAGTGACACTGTATTGAAGCAGAGTGGGGAGCACATGCTGCAGCTGGTGCTGGCTCACCACCTACCAGAGTCAAATCCTGGTGAGTGCTCATTAAACTGTCCTTCCAGTGAGATGAGATTCCTGTCTGCTAGGTCAGTGCAGCAGAAACCAGAGCTGTCAGGAGCTGTCACACAACAGAGTCGAGCATGGGGAATACACGTTAAAAATAACAGCAGAAGCGATGGATGTTGGGTACAATAGAGCCATGTCTGCTGCATTAGCACAGCTCATACTGTAATAATTGTATCCACTGCTCAGACAGCAGGTTGTGCTGCCAAGGTTCCCTTTGGGCTTTGCACAGAAAATCAGGCTGGATTTTTCAAATTGCCTTTTCCCCACTGCAGAAATGCTACTGCAATACATAGACAGACCTGCAGCCACAGCTTGTTCTGCTGTTTGTAATTGCTTTAGTGTCACCTAGCATGCCCTTACTCTGCTGATGTTTTCCACAGGGATGGGTGTTTGGCTGTGGTTTGTGGCTTGCACAGGGATTCTGATCTCTAAGGCACACTAGTCACACCAGTGGAGTAACAACGAACAAGAATCCAACCCAAATGAGTTCTTGAATAGTTCTGGGTAAAGGGAAACTGGAAAAAGCAGCTGTCACTGGTGTTTGCTGGACTGTGAGCAGCCTGCTTAGCTTTGCAGAAGTTGATGGAGAAAAATGTCAGTGTGAATGTTCACCATTGCTGGAATGCAAGTGGTGATGCTCTGTGTGTTATCCTATGTTTGATTGTGAAGTTGGGAAGTAGTGTCTGAGGATGAGTGAAAGACCTGAATCTTTCACTTCTAAAGCCTTTGGAGATCCAGAGAGGAGTGTGAGCTGTCCAAAGTTCACAAGCTCCTTCAGGGACATCTGGCCAGGCTGTTTGGTACTAAAAGAAAGAGGAAAGTAATCTTCTGCTCTACAGCAGAACTTAATCTGCAAGGGGACTTTACTTGCTTGTATGACTTTGCAGAGGGTGAGTTTTCTGCTGTTCCTGATTGTTCAGGGACCTTGTAAGGTCAGACAGATTTGCAATGACAGTCTTTCAGTAACATGCAGAGCCAGTATACCTGCACAGATGTGTGCAGCAGCAGCCATGTGCCTCCCTGGGAGGGTGTGATTTCTGTCTGGCCATGAATCTTGTAAAGAACAAGGGTACAGAACTTCAGGCCATACATGGGTCCCTTATATGCACAACACATGAAGAAAACCAGCTGATTTTCCATATAAGGCTTTCAGAAGAAAGTTTAATCCTCTTTTTTTTTTGTTTGTTCTTTTTTGAGAACAGAAGGCAGCTGGAAATAGTCAATATAGTAAACAGACAATATAGGGAAACTGGAGCTTAATGCTGGCTGAGGGTAGAGGGATAGAGGTTAACAGAGGTGAGCTTTTCGAAGGGAAATTAAGTAACATCTGTAAATACTAGGCTCACCGTTATTCTTGAGTTATATATGGTTAAAAATCCCTCCCCCAGTAGCTTCTTGACTAAGATAACCAGTGACTGAGGTGGGATGTGCCTCTGCAGCAGACTTCCAAAGTATTTGTCATCCTGGTGATGCCAGGGTGGTGCCAGTCGACAGCAGCCTTGCAGTGAAATGCTACAGGAGGAGTGTTCACAGCTGTACAGATGCAGGCAGGAGTGCAGATGTGTGTACCATGACATTCTACTGGCATTACACTGATGGATGTGAGTGTTTGAGGACACATGAAGTAGCAAGAGGCATGGGACTAAGTGGCACACAGGCTTGTGGGGTCTTGAGCACGTGTTTCTAACTGTGTGAATGTGTATAGGTGTCAGAGCAAGCAACAGTGTGAGCACAAACCTTACTGAGACAACAGATTTGTTCCTTGTCCCAGTGAAGTCTGATGTGCCTTCCTGAACATCAGCCACATCTCCTAGTTACCTCCTGTACCAGGAGGACAGGTTTTAATTTTGCTGGAAATGGTAATGCTGAAAAACTCTCCAGCCTGACAAGGATAAGGACAAATTTTCTGCAGGAAAAGGGGAAAAAGGATAAGGAAAAACTCAAAGGAAAGTGCTTTGGAGGTGTTGAAGGTGTTTTTGTGCTGGGGCTGTGTTTGTATTGCCTCCCTGTCTTCACAGAGGCTGTCCCTGGTGTCAGCAGGCTGCTGAAGCTGAGCAAGCCCCAGCCCCCTGCCTCCGGGGATGCAGCAAGAACCGACTCCTAAATATTTGCTTGGAGGTGTAGACATGGTTCTTCAGCTGCGACCTCGCTCTGTTACAGGCCGGAGTCACACAAAGGATCTGCAGTCTGCATCTGCAGAAGGAGGGTTAACCCTAAGGCTGTGCCAGCTTCTCCCACGGGTCCTCATGGGCAGTACCCTCGGAGTGCCACCAGGCAGCGAGGCGGCTGCAGTGTTTTCCCTGGTGCAGGGAGCATCCACCTTATTCTGTCACACTGCTCACAGAGAGGGTCTTACGACCACAGTCAGTAGGTGGATGTTACCTGGTGTGTGCTTATGCTGGGGCTGGAGATAAATCTAACTCATCTGGATGAATACACAAGAGGAAGGAATTTAGAAAGGAAAAAAAATGCCTTGGTGATGTTCAGCTCAGCTTGTTGCTATGCAACGTCGTGCTGTAACCATAGCAACTCTCAGAGAAGCACCTTGTACAGACCTTCTGATACAGGCTGGAAAGAAAATGCAATAGAAATGCTGGGTGCTACACTGGGGCTGTTATGGGCTCAGTAGCCCAAATCTGTTCCAGTATCCTGTGGGATTGCTTTTGTAGCCTGTGTTCCTAAGACACAGGTTATTTCCTGCAGTTATTGCTTCACCAAAGTGTTTGATTTCATTGCTTTTCAGACTGGAAACCTTTGTGTTAAGGGATCCAGGACAGAACAGCAATAAAACTGCTGGGAACCCAACCAGGTAGTATCTGTGAGGACCTATGTTTTCCTGTAGGTGAAATGGGAAATTTGGTCTATGTTGCTATTCTTGATAAAGGAAAGAGAAGCATATCCTTGCTTGACACTGTACCTGCTCCTGCAGGGTCAGAGAAATTGGAATAGTCAGAAATATATAAATCCTAGTCTTACCAGTATTAGATTCTTATAACTTCTGGGGAAATGGGCCCAAAGGAAAACTTCAAATGAAAGCAAGGAAAATAGTGAGAGATCAGAGATGGAAATGAGGTCAAAATGAGGTCTTCTTGAACCAGCACAAGATGTGAAGGCGTGGGTGGCTGTCCCAGCAGCTCTTCGTTTTCCAGGTCTCCAGCCTTCAAACTTGGCTGGGGTGGAAGGTAGATTGCTAAATCAGCTCTTGACATCAAAGCTCCCCTTACACACTCAGAGTTTCCTTTGCATCTTTTGGAAACGTGGTATCTGCCAGAATTCAGCTGGAAGCACATGGTGTTTTAGATGATACCATAATTATCCCTTCTCACTGCACCAGGCAGGGGAGAGTTCTTGTTCCAAAGGTCTAATGCTTTTACTTGGAGGAATGTGCAATCCACAGGATAGCAGATCAGAAAGTACCAGCTGGAGATGCTACTGCAGAGGAGAAAATTAAAGATATTTGAAAGAAAAAGCAGCTTTCAGGAAGAATGAACATGCACACGAGTAGGAGATTTGGAATAGAATATAAATGTTTGGGATTAAGTGTTAAACCCAGGAGGGGAGAATAATCTGTATCATTCCTGTGGAGCAGGAGTGAGTGACTGCCCATCTGGAGCGCTCCACTGGTGCGTGGGTGAAGGGAGCATGTTTCTGTTGGTAGGACAGATGTGCTGATAACATGCTGCTGGCAGCCTGAAGTAAGGATGTGCATCCTCCAGCTGTACCTTCGAGGGGATCCCAAAACCCATTGCAAGATAGGGACAGTGGCCAATAGATCTAGTTTAACCAGTCAGATGTGCCTCTGCAGGTATACAGCAGCTCATAGATCTTACTCTGCTTTGCCTTCCAGGTCATGGTGGGAAGGAAAAAGAAACATTTGCCATCGTGGGAAGGTTAGCTCTGTAGTTGAGAGCAGTGATTGCCCTCCAGGGAAAAGAAAAAAACCTCAAAGCAGTCCTCCAGATGTGGAGCTGAAGAGGAGACAGTGGCAAAGAGCCTTGGCTGCTGCCTAGCCACAGTGCTTAGCTTCTGTGTGAGCCCCTGCTGGTCCCTGTGCTGCTTCACCTCTGGCCGCGGAGCCTGAAGCCGTTGAGCTCCAGTGCACAGCCAGGTCCTGCCGTCACAAGCCCTTTCATCCTCATCAGAGGCATCTTAATTAATCGACTGCAGGTGCAGAGGTTGCTAAGCAACTCCATCACCATGCGGCAGCCGTGCTGTGCTCTCACCTGCCCGAGCTGCCTTCTGTCCCTCCCCAGGCTCAGGTCCCCTCGCTCGGGGGACACGGGGATTTGAAGGGCACGTTTGGAGCTGGGGCTGTTGCCTGCACTTGGGCAACTGAGCGTTGTTATCTTCTGTCTCCTGGGGAAACCACAGGCAGGGAAACGGCTACTGGGGTAGTTCTAAGGTGCTAAAGAGCTATCAGGCAAGCACGAGAAGGGGGGCTGGGAGATAAGCAGAAGTTTCTGAGGTACAACAGGGTAGTGACTGTTGAATATGAGCATGGGTGCAAGATGCTGGCTAGAGGTGAGCCTGGGAAGTGCTAGAACATAGTGTTTGGAAAGCAGTCTCCATCTTTCTCAATGAACTGCACTCCAAGTTCATTAAAAGCCTTCTAATCCATAAAACTGGTTAGTAGGGCACCAGGCACTGCAGGGCAGCCCTGGCTCAGGACTGCCTCCAAAACTGAGGGCTATTCCCACCTAACCCAGTACTCTCACAAAGCCAGGGGATTTAAGCAGTTCAAGTCTCAGCAGTTGCCTCAGACTGTCCTCTGAAGTATTAATCCATGTGACCAAAGACTCTACTTTTAGGTCAAATATATAACAGGGAGGGCTAATATTTTCCTGTTGTTGAGGTGAAGCGGGGTTCCTGTGTGCTGTGAGCCACGTGCAAGGAGAAGCTGTGCTGCTGGTAGCTCTTGCACATGTGGATAACTTCACCCCAGGCAGACTCCATATTTCACCTATTAAGCAACCTCTGATGAGCTGCTGTCTTTCTGTGCCTTGTTCCTTCCACCCAAAGACTCAGGGTAGAAGTGCCAACCAAACCAGAAAGGTGCTTGGGGATGTCCAGGCTCACGAGCTGTCTCCTGCTGATACACGACAAAATGTTGTCTGTCCTCTGAAGTTCTAGATGTGAGTTTTGAGTTTTCTTTCCCAAACCAGACTTCTGCCATTTTTTATGAGATGATGCTGAGTCATTAACTTTTATTACAGTCATATTTTTTTTATTATCTTCAAAGGAAAACTGTTTCCCAGGTGATCATTCTTCCACAGAGTTCCAGACCAGTAGCCCACAGCCTCACTCACTAAATTCAACTTCCTTATGCCAGTATTTCGCTGTCAGTAAATCCATCCATGCTACCTTGTTCTGCTTTTCAAAAGCCATGAAATTTCCATGTGTTGTCAGTGAAATAACCACAGAAAAGAGACATATTAAACAGAGATTGAAATCCAGTCTGAGACATTTGTGTTGCTGGGCTCAAGATCATCAGTTATTGATACCGGAGGAATTTTGCAATGCTCAGTGAACAAACAGCTGGTAGCTTAACTCTTATAGAGAAGAGTTTCTCTTCTTTGAAAAGAAGTAGGGATTTTTTTTCCCCTTAGTATTTGCCAGCTGTCTACAACATTCCTGAGTTTATTCCAAGCTCAGGGAGAGCAGCAGAAAGTCTCTTCACCGGTGCTCCAGACATAGCTGCAGAACACAGCAGCATCTGAGGACTGGGTGGCCTGATGGGCTCAGTGTTGCCAACTGCTGCATGGAGTGGCAGGATCTACTGCATGAGGTGTCTACATGAGACCTGTTAGTGGGGTATCTGAGTGCTCACCACCAGTGCACTGAACAACAGAGTAATTGTCTTCCATTCCCCAGAGGAGAAGACTCTGGGGTGTTTGCTGGACTGTTCTGCATGATGTTCTTGACTAGTAAATGTGAGGAGAGAAGCTGTGTCCTCCCTGTTCTTGCTGAAGGTTGTTGTTGTTTCTCAGACATTAGAATTAGGTAGTGATGGAAAACAGTGCATGCCCTCCAAATATTGGTGAACTTATGTTTGTGGGTAGGGGGGTGATATCCTTCAAGGGAAATTCTCAAAAGAAAGCAGTCATGGAACGTTTTCCATGTAGTTAGAAAACCACTTTATCAGTTTAAATGAGAAATAACAACAGCAATTTCAGTAAATTGATCTGCCCCTATGTATTTATATGATGCAATTAATTGTATTAGTGGAGAGTGCCATGCTGCAGTGATGCCTCTGAGCATGAAAAGGTCCCATCAGTGCACCCAAGATTTTACAGTCCCAACTGGCAGAGAGGGGAGAGGAAACAGTGATGTGGACAGATAACAGCCTCTGCACTAGACCCACAGCAGAGCTGAGCACTGATTCTAGCTCCACTGCTATCTGAGGCTGGCAGCAGCACTCAACATTTATGTTTCTTCTATTATTTTCTTTAATTTTAAATGCAAAGTTGTAAGGATGTTTGTTCATTGCCAGGTTACCACTTGGTCCTTGCCTATATGTTCTTTCCAGAGCTGCCTGTTAATTTTTGGCTTTTGTGCTGAGTAAATAGTGCCTGGGTATTGATATTTTTTTAACATGTTTTTGATGACTATAAATGAGATTGCTTTCTGATGTTTGACAAATATGGTTTTTCAGTGTTTTACCCACAGAGAAAGATTGCAAACTAAAATAAAAAACCAACCCCAAAAATCCAAAACTCATGCATCAGTTCCAGAATACAAGTGCTTGACAGAATGAAATTAGATACCTGTTAAAATACATTTGTCCTCAAAATAACTATTCCTATATTTCATTTTCCTGCATAAATAGATATTCAGCTGCTCTTCTGTCTGTCATTAGCTACTCAAAATCCAGCACTGACTGTGGGAGGGGAATATTTAAAGACACTTCCAAAGCAGTAGACAGCCTGGGTTTATATCATTTCCTCTCGCTTTCTTAGCTCCATTCACTTTATTACAAATGAGAGGGGAAACAGCTATTTAAAATCAATCCAATAATATTGTGTTCCAAAACATTAAGCCCTAACTGCAAACCCTTGTCTGATTTCAAGCGAGCGCTCAGTCGAATGAACAGTCCTGGTGATGTTGCTTTCCCAGGCAGGGCAGAGCTGCTTTAGGGAGTCAGGGAGGCAGGACAACCCAGGGTGGGGGGGTTAGCTGCAGCCTCTGGGGAAAAGGACTGTTGATCAGGATCAAGGGAGAGTTTGAAGGCCTATTTCCAAAGGGTGGGTGCTCCCAGTTCTGTTACACTTGATTTGTTTGCAGTGCTGAGTGTGTTTCTGAGGAAGAGTCTGGAAGACACGGAGCTGGACAATTAATTCTCCCAGTGAGCCAGGGAGCCTCTTGCTGTTCCAGGGCTGAGACTGAGCAGCCCCTGCAAATTGTCAGCCTTGTCTTTGCCCAGGCTGAGGGGTGCACAACTGCTCAGCAGCAAGTTGTATGCCTGGAGCTCGTCCCTCATATCAGTGCCAAGCAGGAAACAATCTTAGGGTGCAGCCTCTTAATCCATTCTCCCTCTGTGAGAGCTTCCCTATAATACCTGAGCAATTCATAGGCTGAAATTTCCACTAGAAACAGTCTGGAAGGTATCTGCCCCGGTGCAGATGGATTTGGGGAGATATCTGATGAAATGGTAGGCAGATATAACATTCTAGAATGGTTTGGGTTAACAGGGACCTTAAAACTGACCCAGTTCCACCAGGGACACAAACTTGCCCAAAGCCCCATCCAACCTGAATACCTAAAGCAGAGTTTCTGGTGTCTAGAGGTGTTTCTAGCTAGATCAAAACTATAGCAATCCTGGATGTCATGTTAAAAACCCATTTTTAGTGCAATCTTTGAGCCAGTGGGATTTTGAATTAAGTATGTTTTGGATTCAGCCTTTCTGAAGCAATGTTTTATATAAAAAAAAGTTTAAAGTTCCATACTTTTCTTCTGAGGTTGGGTAGCTCTCCCTCTCCTCTGCTTTGTATGTCACAGGTAGCTCAGGCAATCCTTAGAGGGAAAGGAGCAGATCATTTTCAGGTTTTTCTGCAGTATACTGACTGCCTTATAATTTGACAGTTGCAGCACATTGTGAGAGGCTGCTAATAAAATTTTGCATCTTGGTAAGTCTTCCAGTATGAGTAAAGCACATCTGAAAATTTTGCAGATAAAAGAACCTTTTGACCAAAAGGAAAAAACATGGATTTGATAACACTGCAGAACCAGCAGCACTCATTATTAGCATATGCTTTTCTTCTATATGATTCTCAAGTGTAATGCAAACAGATTCAATGCTGTATATCAAAGAACACCACTAGCAGTTCAAGAAAAACGTCAGTCATGACAAAATCATGGTGTCACAGAACACTTGTCCTTGAGAGGTGAAGTGGCAAGAGCACATGTGTGTCTGCAATGGCTGCAGTGCTGCCAGTCCCGTCCTTGCTTAGTTACTTTTGGTTGATCAAGAGTACAGGTGAGGCTCCAAAGCAGGTCTAGGGAGCTGGACCCTTAAAGCATCAGAATTACTGTGGTTTTCCACCTCCTAGTAGGTAGACACAAGAGACCAATCACCTTGGTGTAGCTCTTTCTCTGCTCCTTGGCACCATGTGCAAGTATATGTCCACATGTGCAGAGTTTTGCTATGGGACTTCTGATGTCTCTGCTGTCTCAGGCTGGGGAGGGGAAGCACTACACTAATGTGACACAGGCACCCAAACAGGAGGACTCCTGGCAGCAGAGAGCTGAGCTCTGTCCTCTGGTAAACCCCTCCAAGGAGCCCTGGGCTCCTTGCCTAAGAGAGGAGAGGGACCCTATGCCAGCTGGCCTTCTGCATTGAGAAGCAAGGAACCATTCATCATTTTTAATAGCTTCTACCCTTAGAAATATTTAATACTGGACCTCTATAGGGAAAAATATTTTATTAGAAATCTCAGAGACCTTAATAAGTTTGGAAATGGAGGAATTAATGAACTAATATAGATAACGATTGCTGCCCATTAAAAACCCTCGTACTCCCATGTGTTTCGTGTCCAAATTGAGGGATTACTGAGCAACAGATTTTATCCTGGATTTCTTAAAAAAAAAAAAAGAAGAAAGAATTTCCCCCTTTTGTGTTTTCTTTCTGTGGTTTTGGTTACAGGGTCCTCCAGGCCTGACAGCCTTGCAGGCTGTAGTGCAGCTCTTTCAGTATTTGTGAAATTTGCCCTGCAAGACAGAGGCAGTCAACAACAAGGCAACATTTACTAAACTCACTGCAGGCATCATCATTGACAGTGGCTGTTCATAAGCAAACAAAAACCTGTCTGAAGATGGCAGGGAAATGTAGCAACTTTGTTTTCCTAGGGAGGCTGCTCTGCTTCCCCATGAAGCACAGACTAATTAAAAATCAGTACAAAGTACAAGAGGCATGGATCTGAATCAAAACCTCAAGCTACTAATCCTGGAGGCAAAAGAATGTGCTTCAAGGCTCTCAGAGGAACTCAGAAGATGAAAACCCCTGGATTGATTTGTTTATAGACTTTTCTTTATTCCTCACTACTGCCATATTGAAGCATATTGGTACTGATTATTATGATTGTTTTATTATTTTTATTAGAAGTTTGGCTAAGGCTTTTATTCCTGTGTTCTACTGCTGCAAAATGTGACAGGTAATGATGGTGATGGGTAAAAAAGAAAACCATCCTGTAAAATCACTTGGGACATCCCTCAGTGCACATAACCAGACTTCTGGAAGATGGTCAAGCAGTAAGAATTATGTAGTGATGCCAGAGGCAGTATACTCTGGTAAATCTAGAGATTCCATTTCCATACCTAAGTATCAGATTAATTTGTTGGAAAATCAAAAGCCAACTTTGAAGCTGAACTATTTGGAAGTTTTAATCATTGGGAGAAGCCAGTCCATGAATTTAAAGGCTGTTCTACATACAAGGGTTGCACCTGTTTAAGCTGTCCTTGGCTTGCATAACACAGACACAGTTACAGCAGTAGAATTTCTACTGTAGGAAGTGATGTATCCTTTTGGGAAGGTGTAACTAAGATATATTACATCTATGATTATATATATAGCTGCCTATATGTAGGGCATCTTCATATTATTGTAGTGGTGGCCACATGGTGGCATGTTCTGCTAAAGGTAAAATATTTTATCCCTAAACTACACAATGGCAGGCATAAAAAACCTGGGAGGGGTCGAAACTTGCTTCAGAGTCTTCCAAATCCTGCTTGCACTGGAGTACCTGTGCCTGTTTTTTGGGCTACAGTTCAAGGCCATCCCAGAGGGCCTCATCTATCTCTGCAGCCTTGGCTAGCTGCCAGCTCAGTGTCACCTGCCAGTGCCCAGATATGCTGCTGTGTCAGGATGGAGCATCTCAGCTGCATGCACAAGACCTTCAGGTACTGCCACTATTTTTCTAATAACTCAAGCAGTGATAAAAGAGGTCATCAATCACTTTTACATTAAACTATTTTGGAAGGCCGGGGGGAGAATGAAACAGATAGCAGAGCCCATCCTGAGGCTTGTGTGCATCCTTGCAGATGGGCTCTGCATCTGATGAAGGCAAATGTGCAAGGCAGAAAGCTGAGGAGAGCAAGGAAATGGAACCCTGTAAGCTCAGGCTCCAGGGTTTCTTTGAATCTGTGAAAGTAAATCCTCCTAAACCCAGCGGGTTCACACCTTCCTGTAAAGACTCACCCAGAAGAAACCTAAGAGGGTGGCTAAGGCCTAAAGATTTGGAGCAGGATTTCATTTGGGGAAGCATCAAACATGACAGACTGTATTTACTGTCTGTGATGACAGCCTGAGCTGAATGTGGCCTGGCATTTGGCACAGGGTCTGTCTCAAGAAGCTGGAAGTCTCTTGGAGGTGCAAGGAGAAAATAGCAAAAGGAAGAGGTGTTTTTACCTGCAGAAGTATTTAGGCCCTTGCCTTTCCATGGGAACTAATGCAGAATATAGATAGAAAGATGGGAATTTGGTACGCTGCTTCTTTAATTTCCCCAACCTTGCAGAGCACCTCCACAGCAGAGCTGAGGCTGAAGCATCTGTGCTGGCTTAACCATGGCCAGAAGCTGCTGGCCAGAACCATTTCCAGTCCAGGGCCAAGCACATGGGGTTTGTCTGGGGAGCACCAGAGTTTTCTGGGCTGAACACCAGCACGTTTTCAGCAATGTTTGTTGCTGAATCATCCTTGGGGAACATGGGCAGCTGACACATGGTGACAAAGAAGCAAAAGTCCTTCCAGTGTTTGTGTTGAGGTCTCTGAAAGCAGAAGTCCACTGTGACCACATCTCTCTTTCCTGTCCTGGCAGCTGCTAAGGTGTTAAAAGGGTGATTATATATTGCTATAGTTTGTCAGCCACTTCAGCAGAAGTAAATGACTGTTGGGTGGCAGAAACCAAATGCAGGGAGAGCCTGATATGGGATAACAGTGGTTTTTCCTGGTGACTGAGCTGGATTTACAAATCTGACCCCTGGGGATTTCTCTGAATCGATAGAAAGGTCATTTCAGCACGAGCACATAAATATTACTGGCTCTGTGGCACAATCTATGGGCCCTAAATTGAGATTAGGGTGGTTTGGATTAGAGGGGTTGATTTCCTAGCAGACAGATACACTCCAAAGATCTCATGAATCAGATAAAATGGATGAGAAATCGAGGTGACTATGGATAAACAGAAGATCTATAGAGCAGAGAAGACTTGCAGTGCCTTGGCCATCCCTGTCCCATACTGGACCACTTGGTGCCAAGTACCTTGGGCCAGGCCCAACATAGGGAATGAATCTCACTCAATTCCAAATGTGTTATATCCATTTATTCCCATTAAAATTATCATCAGAAGGAATTGCTATCTAGAAAGCTTTGCTATCCTGATATCTGTTAAAGCTCATCAATGTTATTTCTTTACTAATTATGGGGACTGTCACTTTACTTGTCTGTTAACAGTTACCTCCACCCACAGTGCTACATAAAATAATAAACAGGCAATTGTTGGGAAATTCAGCCTTTTTCCTCAATCTTTCTATAGCAAAACCTGCTGTTTTGGCCCTGGTTGGAGATTAGCTGCTAGTTTTATTGCTGCAGGCACTTCAGAGTTTCAGTCCTACCTAGCACTCCTTCTGTCTCTAATAGACTGTCAGGTTTTCTCTCGTTATCTCTGGGTCCAGCCTGAATGACTTGTCCTTAAACATTCCCCTTGGACTAAGGCTGTATCCAGCAGAAGTCCAGCAGTGTTTCTCAGATTTCCCATAAGCATCTCAGTGCTGCCTAAATTTTTAAGCTAAAGGACACTGAGCAGCAGAACAGTTGTATTGCATTAGCCAGAAGGAAAGGGTGGGAAGCCTCTGTGCCTGATGTTGTGTTGCAGAGAGGGCCAAAGGAGGGGCAGAGTGGTTAATATGGCATAGCCCATGCCAGAATCCAGCTGACTGAGCCCCACTGAGAATCTGGCCTTGCTCTGGAGAGGTGGAGAAGTGCTGCAACAAAAGAATCATTAAATACACGATTTGAAGTTGAACTATCCTTTATCAGAAATTTATAACCCATTTTAAATGAATCCATTCAGGGCTCAGTGTGGGTCCTGACTAAGGTAAGAGATAATTCCCCAGGTTTATTTATGCAGTTTGATAGCTTTAGTGTCAGGTTAGTAAAAAAAGAGTCTGTGCCAATAAAATACTTTCTCTGCTTGTAAAACTTGAGACTGTTTTATCTGAGATGCTAAAATTGTGCTGCCTTTTTAGCTTTCCATTGGAACTGGCAGTGGCAGGCACCAGAACAGAGGGGAAAGCCTGGCCCAGTGTGTCTGCACTGCTTCAGTAGTTCAGCCCCTGCACAGCATCCCAAACCATCCCTTGGCATGTGCTTTCTGATATCAGAACTATCCTTGTTGCCCTCCTTGAGGGCTGCTTATGTAGGTGAGTGCCTAGACAAATTAACAGAAGGAAAACCACAGAAATCCAACCATTTTATGACTCATCAAAACTCCCTGCACCTGCCCAACACAAATATTTCACCTGGAAGGCAAGAAATAAAGGAGGTGAGATGGTGGCAAAGTCTCACTCTGTATTTGTCCTAGCAGAGGCAGGTATTCAGCTACATGGTCTGTACTGGTAGGGCCAAGTTTATATTCTCACATCCATCCACTCAACTGCCCAGGCTGGTGAAGCTCTGCAAGGTTTTGATAGCAGCTAAGAGGTGACAAACAGCAACAGAGGTTTCTTTCTACTTGTTAACAAAAAGAAGAAAGAGGTGGGAGAGAAACATCCCGAAATTTCAACCCCCCAGGGCAGACTTAGTCTTAGCTTCTTACCCTAAGCTCTCCCCAGACTGAGTTTACTGCTTGTGTAATGAGCACAGCTTTATCGTGGCAGTGATCATGGGATAAAATCGGCTGTAATGACAGTGCTTCTGTTGCAACACAATTTCTGCTGCGAAAATATTGTTATTATGAAATTTATGGTGACTGCATTGTAGCTGGGGAAAAATTGAATAATCCTTCGGGAAGTGAAGCAGCAAGACAACAGACCTGTCTGCTTCTGCTCAGGTTTTTTCTGCTCCATCCCATTGTAAGGGGACCAGAGACCCACAGCTGATGGATGTTGCTGTGGCAGTAAGGAGTAGGGTTCTTCCTCTAGTGTCCCACTGTCTTGTCTTCACCTGTGCTGAAATCTCTTCTTCTCAAAAAGCATTAGGAATGTTTCTTCCCCTGACTTCAAAGGAGGTTTCCACCTGTTGTCTACTCTGCTCTTGTGAGACCCCACCTCCAGTACTGTGTCCAGCTCTGGAGCCCCTAATACAAGACATGGGCCTGTGTCCAGAGGAGAGACAGGAGAGATGATCAGAGGGCTGGATCACCTCTGCTAGGGAGACAGTCTGAGAGACTTTGGGGCTGTTCAGAAAGAAAAAAACTCAGTGGAGAACTCAAAGGAGCCTGCTGGTACCTAAAGGGACCTCCAGGAAAGCTGGAGAGGGACTATTTACAAGGGCATGGAGTGATAGGACAAGAGGGAATGGCCTTTATCTGAAGGGAGGGAAATTTAGATTGGGTATTAGGAAGAAATTCTTCCCTGTGAGGGTGTTCAGGCACTGGAATAGGATGCCCAGAGAAGTTTTGGGTCCCCCCTTCCTGGCAGTGTTCAAGGCCATGTTGGATGGGGCTTTGGGCAATCTGGGCTAGCAGACACCCTCTGGAAGGGTTGCACCTCAGGAAGGTGCAGTTAGTTGGGTTTTAAGGCACATTCCAGCCCAAACCAGTCTGTGATTCTGTGACAGGAGGGAATGGCCTGCTCAGCTTCTGCTCCTGTTTCTGACTGATGGACCTGCTCTGGAAGAGGTCTTAAAGGCTTAGCAACAGAATTACTTTAAGCAGATAAGGGAAGCAGGTGTGTTAACAGTGACAGTATCCAAAGGAACAAGTTACAGGGAAACCTGTAATTTGACATGCTGTTATGTAAGATGTTTTACTCATGCTTCACCCAGATACACCACTGAAAACAGATTAATGGAAGTATTTATCATTTCTACAGAAGAAAAATAAGGTGATCAAATCAGAATGAATTTTACCTTCTTTAGAGGCAGAGCAATTACAAGACAATGTAGTCTGTGAAGAACCAAGAGGGACTATTGTATCCACACAATAGAGAGCAGAAAGCAAACTGTGAAGGAATAGAAAAGCCTGAGGGAGAGACAGTGACGGATAAAGAAACAGAAGAAACTATATTATCTGTGACAAGGACATAATGTAAACTTGCAACATCAAAGTGACAACAGAGGCTTTGCAGTGAGGGAACTGAAGCTGCAATACCTGCTGATAAGAGGAAACGACGTGTGTGCTGTGGAATTGCAGGAGCCCACACAGCACGTGGTCCACCCCTGCAATCCTGGGATGGAATTAATGGGGGGCAAAGGGTTTGATCAGCTCTTGCAAGAGACCTGCAAAGGGTGTTGGGTGTTCTTGAGGAATGGTGAGGGGGCTGCCACAGGGAGGAGGGTGATGGGAAGCCTCTGGCCCCTGAAGACACCAGATTTTTGTGCATCCCCAAGTCTCCTTGGGATCTTGGGGTACCTTTGACTACCAGAGAAAGACAGCATGAAACCCAAGCTAAAACTGTATTGTGGAGCCAAAAGGAATAAATCACCAGTGGCCACTTGTTTTATCTGCACTGTCAGTTTCCTGCCTTTCATACATTGTTTTTACACTCTAACTAAAATCCTTTTGCACCCGGCAAAGTCTGATGTAATCAAAGGCAAAACTGATGGCACTGGCTATCTGGCTACTGCTTAAGAGGACAGAATCCAGGGATATGTGCTGCCTTTTCTAACTTCTCACCTTTTCCTATGCCAGGCACCCAGTTTTCATCTAAATCCTGGAAATGTAGCTTAGGTGATTAAACAAAATGAACTCATAGGAAGCACAAGCATTTTCCAATGGGAATGAAAGTTAAAACATAATGTGCCCCAAAACTGTTTGCTTTGGTTTTGGGTTTTTTTGTTTGTTTGTTGGGTTTTTTTTTTAGTTTTTTATTTTTTGAGGGTTTTTTTTTGTTGTTGTTTGTTTTTGGGGTTTTATGTGGTTTTGGGTTTTGGTTTTTGGGTTTTTTTTGCCCAGCAAGCTATTTGTTGCCATCCATACACCCCCTGAATCCAGGTAAGCACAGTTAATGCAATGAGCTACAATTTCTAGCTCTGGAAAGCAGTCAGCCACGAAGCAAACCCTGTGAAACTCTGTATTGCTGCTATTTTGGTCAATGCTTGAACCCTTGAATTCTGTGCACAGCAGTCTCTGCTTCAAGCTAATAGCTGGATGCAAATGCCTCGATCATTTCACTTTCAATGCTCTCTAATTGTATTTAGACCTGTTTCTACAGACCTTAGTGACATTCAGAGAGAAGAGAGCAGGGTTTGCTCTGTCACAATGTATGTACTGCTGGGCTGAGTTATCAGCTGGGTGTTGCTCATGTGGCTTAACAAAGCAACGAGTCTGGCATTACTTTTATTGTTTTTACTAATAAATGCAAGTTATTTTCACCTTCTTAAATACAGATCTGTGTAATAAAAGCATGAAGGTAGTACAAATACCCACTGATTTAAAAGAAAGCAAGAAGTAGTCCTAAAAGGGAAGCAGGGAGAGGTGGTTAATGCTGGTGGCTTGTATTTCACTATAAAACAAATCTGGATTAGGGTTGACATTAATCAGGCTTGTCAGCAGGGATCAGCAGATGCGTCTCCATGAGGATGTGCCTTGCCCTTGCAGAGGAGGAACGTGGCATCTGTGCCAGCTCAGCCTGCCATGCAACAGGCAGCTTGCTTAAAAATTGCCTCAAGCAAAAATTCTGCTTGGAAATTGAGGAATAGATGTGAACAGAGAGGGAAATGAGTGTGAGGTGATCTGCAGTCACAGTGGTTTCCTGGATGGCAGCTTTGCAAGCACTAATCATAAGAAGGGGAAAGCTAAAGCAGTCACATCCTCCCCAGGTATTAGGAAAGTGGTGATGTTTCATAGACTCAGTGGAACCAGCAGAGCCATTTGAAGTTGTTTATCATGCAGGCTCATCCAATTTTGGGCCAGATTTTGGGTCAGCCATTTCATTTCCACGAGAATTTGATTTCAGGGTGGTGACTTCACCTTGCAATGAGATTTGGCTGAGTTGGTTATGTTTTCTAATGGATCTGAAAAAAAAAACAAACTACTTCAAGAAGTTATCACTAAAAAATCTTCTGCACATTTTGAGCCCAGCAGAAAGGCTGACCAGCTCTTCTGTTACTGATGGGAGTAAAAGGGAGCTATACAGCAGAGCCCTCTGGAAGAGTGCTAAACACTTAATTTCTGCAGAATACAGAATTGGTATCAGTGCAGTACACAGATATTTAAGTGGCTCACATTTGTGTCCTAAGGTGCAAATCCCCTTCCTAGACACATACTTTTTCTACCTCTGTATGGTCTGGTACACTTGTGCATACCTGGTATTAGGTGAAGCTCCATTTCAGCTCTGACCTGTTTCTTTAACACACAGAGAGAACCTCAGAGTCTTCTGAAACAGGCAAAACCAGAGGAATATTTTTCATTATGAACCATGGCCAAGTTATTAGTGTGCTTCTCTACTGAATAGCTGGCTGAAATCACACAATCACATGGCACAGTCTATTTCCTATCTCTATATGCATAAACCAAGTGATTTTCTGAGGAGTGACAGTGCAAGGGGATGGTTCATCAAAAATTCATCCTGGATATTCTCCTCCTCTATTACCAATGAAGACAGTGCTGGGCTTCCTTACTTTGTTTCTTCCTAGTATGTTATTTCTCTGCAAGGAATCTGGCAGGGGTCACTTTCCTGGGTACACAGAGCAATCTCTTTAACACTGTCCTTTGTCAGTAAAAGTAGTGATTTCTGTAAAATGTGGGGAAATAAGCTGTAGTCTTAGGATCTTACTTGTTGCCCAACATTTTGAAGTCACTTTCACTAAAGAAGACTTAAAAGCTTTGCAATTGACTTCTCATTTTCCAGCCCTTCTTCCTAAATGGCATTACATTCCTTTATGGGGGTCTTTCACTGCAGACAAGTCACAGTTCTCTGCTAGAATTGGAGTTGCCTTGGGTGGCACACAGAGCTTTGGCCTCAAAGGTATCAGTGAACCCCATGGTGGCTCAGTGATGAAAATAACCTCTTGTTAAGGATGCTACTGAAGCATAGTGGGCCTCGAGGGCAGGTAGAGAAGAAAGGATGCCAATGGACCTGTATTTCCAAGCAGTTGACTGAGGGATATGATAGAAAAAAGGATTTATCTTCCCAAGAGGCCCAGCGTAAGCATGGGCACTATTGAAACCATTGTGATTCCCTTGCCCTGCTGTGTGGTTATTGTGGGAAAAACAATTAATCATCCTCATATCATTCTGATCTGGGGAAAAAATGAGGTAGGGCACTGCCAAAGAGGCCTGAAGACATGAAAATTTGTCAGTTACTAGGGGAAAAGTAAAGGTGGCAGGGGGAGTTTGTGACTGCTCACACAATTAAAGGACTATGCAGATGACTCCCACACACCTTCAAGAAGCATGTGAATTTGAATATGCTTGACCAACAGTAGTTTGTAACAGTAATTACTAGCCAATTAGTGTAAATCTGGGCAGGTTTCTCTAATCCAGTAACAAGATCAAACATGACAAATTCTGTGTGTGGTGTGCTGGTTTGTGGAATTACCCCTTGGCACCCATCTCTGTGCAGACACGGAATAAATCAAATAGCTCTGCTCTGTGTGTGTATTGGCCTACTGCACACCAGGTAATGATCCCACTTGTGGGACAACTCTGGTACCTCAGTTCCTCCCCATGTGCAGACTATTTTCTGATAGAGACTAAACCTGATAACCATCCCCTGTTGGATTGCACTAACTGTGAGTGTGCTCTGGGACATGGCCACTGCAAGGATGCCAATCCTAAGGTTGTAGGGCTAGCCTAGCCCAAATGCCATTTGTGGTGGCAGAGGAAAACCAGTAAACACAGATGTAGTAGCCAGATCCCTTTAACCAGATCTCCAGCTGACCAACATGGCAGTGCTACAAGGCTGGTGGTAGGAGGTGGCACATGGCAGCAGGCACAATCCCTGCTCAGGGAAGCAGCTCTGCCAGCGGTACTGCCTGCAGGTGTAGGTGACAGGGTGAGCTTGACTTGCCAGCTTGTTTACATCTAAAATTAGAAGTGAAATGAGATAATATTATGCTTACAATTTCCAGACAATTAAATTTAAATATAGACATTTGCTGTGGTTTTGTGCAAGATGCAGTTCAGCAGAGCTCTGTTAAACAAGCAGGGACATTCCTTGTCCTGCTCCAAGCGAAGATCTCTTGTCTGACCAAGAAGCTGTCTGGCCCTGGGGATTAATGATGCCGTGTAGCCTGAGAGCCAAATTGAGAAAAGAGAGAAAAAACACTGTTGTGGGTGGTTTTTTTCTCCCCTCTCTTTTATTAGACTATAAATAATTAACAGACAAATCCTGCTCTGTGGCTTAATGCTATTTTGCAACCCGAGTGGGCCCTGAAGCAAATGAAAGCCGTGACTCGCCATTCCCAGTTCCCTAGCAACAAGCCAAAGCACTGAAATGTGCTTGGCCTTATCACAACAAGATGTTAAAGCAATTAATATTCATCACCACTGTCTTCCTGCATTGGAAGTGAAGCCCCCCTGCTCAGAAAGAGCAGCACTGCTATAGGGACACACTTGATGGGAGGCAAAATCATCTTAGTCTGGGACACACACACCTGCATAAAGGGACATGTGTGGATGTGGGAGCAGTCCCACACTACTTGTGTGCACGTGTGCAGGCTGCACCCTTGAAAATAATGGCTTTCTCTAGCACAACAAGCTGTGCATGATACATTTAGGGTTAAATCCCATTGTTCCTAGTGATTCTGAAAAGCACAGCACCTGCTAAATTAGTTTTGCTGTTTTAAAGTTTAGAGCACAGAATTTTTTAGCTTGCTTAAACTGCAAGTCTTAAAATCCCCCACATAGTGACCTGATCTGGGGTTGTTTCATGCTGTGGCAGCAAATCATCTTTGGGAGCTAAAAACCAGGGGTAGATGGGAGAAATGGAGTGCTTTGGCTGCCAGGGACAGTGAAAAACCCACAGCAGCAGCTAATTACTTCTGTAGGCTGGGCTGATGGGAGGATGATGAAGCTGATGGGAGGATGATGAAGCAGCTGAGAACTAATCTCCTCATTAAGACAATAACATTCAGGGAAATAAAGTCACCTGTGTGGTATGGAGGTGTCCTTTTCAGGGATGAAGTGATTCCAACAGCAGCAAGTGCAGGAGGCAGTGGAGATAGGGCAAGTGAGTTACTGAGTCTGGCAGGTGATGCTGCTCTGAGTGCCAGAGAAGGAAGGGCTGTGTGTTGCACGCTGTGGTTCACAGAATTTTACATGTGCTCAGGCAAAAATTATTTTGGATGGATCTCTGTTATGTTGGGTGTAGTGACAGGTGATTCTGTGAGACAGCATGTTAATCCTTGGCTGTTGCAGTGGAGGAAAGCTCGGTTCCTTATCCTGCTCTGTGGTGTGTGGGCAATTCTGTAGGGATATGGATAACCTGAGATAAATGCATTTTACCTTCCTCCAAAAGCTCACAGCAAACAATAGTATGCATTTTTCATCAGAATTCCAGGAGAAAAGTGGGGCATGTGAATGTTAATGAAACAAACCAAACCCACAGGCCATCTGATCCATCTTCTTTCTCTGGCTGTAGCTCTGGGTTTGCCTCGTGTGCTGCTAGCCTATATGCCACCCTCACGGCTGCAGTGGGTGGCATTTCCAGTGGCACAATGAGAGCCCTCAGCAGCCCAGCTGGATGAGCCCCAGCCTGTTTATAAAGCCATGTTCTGGCAGTGTTTCCACTGGGGAATCACTGAAGAAGAAGAGGGAGACTTGGAGAAAGGGAGATAAGTACCTTTCTCAGGTATTTGATTTGACAGAGCAAATTTTCAGACCTATTTTTCAAGCAAGGCTGTGGAATAACCCAGAGGCTCATTAACAAGTCTTTAACTTTTCCACGTGGCTGATGTAAGATCTGCCATCAACCTGAAGCCAAGCAGGGCCTTTGTGACGTAGCAGCTCGCTGCCTGGTCCTGCCCCCGTTTCCAGCCACCAGCAACTGCCCAGTAGCGGTGTGGGCTCTTAAGAGTCCTCTCCTGGTAGCAACTTGCTTGCTTGACTTTCACAGATGCAATGAGTTGGGTCCTGTGTGCCACAGGGTTACAGGAAAGGATGGTCAGCTACTACCACTCAAAAAAGCTCAGGGCAACTTTTGTTGCCTGCATCTTTCTGAGGATGAGAAGCAGCTTCTGATTTCCTTCGGATATAATGAACACGTCTGCTTTGCCATGCCTAGGATGGAGGTTAACACAAATTTAATTGACCCGTGGCTCATTAATTATTTACAGAGAGAAACAGCAACAGATCTAACAAACCTTTAGCTAAATGCTAAAATTTGGTGGCAAGTTAATTAACATGTAAGGTTTCCCTCCTTAACAAACACTTAAGACAGTGCAGGCAAGGCAACATTAATTGTAACCATTAATTAGGAATTAAACTGATAATGGGTGCAGCTGCTAACAATTAACAACTAATTATGTGAAGCACTTTAACCCTTTCAGAAGAGAAGTGGAGGCTGGTGGGTGGTGCACGTTGAAGAGTGGTAGTTAAGTGGCTTTAACCTTCCTGAGATCTCTAGAAAAATCTCCTCCTATGGGTGTTTGTTGTGCTGCTTCATTTTGTCAGTAAGTTGGTTGTTTTGGCCTTGCTGACTGCTGCATCAAGAGAAGATCTGCACGAGGTAAGGCTGAAGTTTTTGGCTTTTGTTTGTTTTGCCTATCAAGTTTTTTGTATTTATATGTTCTGTGGAAGCACATTGGTTAGTGCATAGCTATCCCCCAAAATGTGAGAGCAGGGGGGGTGTTTTGGGCTGTGTGTAATATTTTTAAGTGTATTTTTTAAAAAAAATATGTTGTATATATGTTTGTGTGGTTTTGGGCAGGTGTGTCTAGGGTGCCTGGAGTGTGTTCCAGGGTTTTGTTCTGTGAAAAAAGGAGATGCTGAAGAATTGTCCATGGCAAAGTGCTCTCCTGCTCTTAGGGTGCTTCCATCTCCTAAGATATTGCTGTGGTCTCCTGTAGTCATAGCCAAGTAGCTGCAGTAGTGCTTTTTCTGTATTAATTACAGTTTGCTACCTGGCAGATCAAGGTTTAGGATGTATTGTATTGGATTGTATAGAAATGCTTTCTATAGAATTAGGTACTCAGTATGGAAACTGCTCTTCTCCAATGCCTTTTTGACTGGTTTTAGTGTAACTACAATTAGCAGAGCAAAGGTCTGGTAAGATAGACCAATGCCTCGGGGTTGGTTTAGGGTGTCCTAAAGAGTTTGTCTCTGCTTGACTGTGCTGTTACCTTTTACTTTGTGGTCTTAACTATATGTGAATTAACATAATGTGTCTCCCATGGACAGGTACCTCTTATGAAAGCTCTTATTTTTACCATTAATTTTAATGGGAACACATGTTTGCAAGGAGCTTTGTGCAGTGAAAACTGGCCATTTCTCAATATTTTCTTTTTTTTTCTGTTTGGAAAAATGCTAACAAGTTCATATGTTAAATGCCTTGGACTTATCTTCCTTCTAAATTCTAAAGTCCATGGTGTATCCAGTGCTGGAAATGCAGGAAGACTTGACATTTAAGGACAGTAGAGGATTCAGTTACTGCTGAGAGCCTAATGTGCCCCTCAAGGAGGGTCTGCCCAGTGCCTGTGCCTTCAACTTCATTTATAAGGGGGAGAAATTAATCTACTGTGCTTTTAGCCATGACAGAGCAGAAAATTATTTTACTGCAGAGCACTAGTGCTTTTAACTGACAGAGTGAACACTACAGGCTAGATAGAGCAGGGGTGTTCCAAAGCTTTTTGCCTGAATTTCCTACTCACGCTCTTGAAAAGCACAGTGTTAAAGAAAATAACACTACAGGGCTTTAATGTGATATTAAGACTTGGTGTAAATTACTGGGCATTATTGAGACAAAAAAAAAAAATGATAGATATAATGCAGTAGCAGTTTCAGGAAGACAAATTGTCACATTGGCTGTAAAAAAAAGGGATTCTATGAAGTGGTGGCACTGTTTTAAAAATGGCTCTGCTGTTCAGGTGCAGAACAGCAATATTTATGTCAGACCAGGTCTGCTGGAGGAAGCCTGCTTGCTGTCACTAGGCTGGTGGTATTGTGGGTTGGGAGGAAGGGGCAACCTGCAGCTCCCAGATACTGGGTCTTTCTTGTACACTGGAGATTGCCCCATGTTTCTCTATGAGCATGTTGGGAGGGGGGTGAGCAAGGACAGGAAAAACTGCTCACAGGCTCTTTTTTAGCTGGCTGCAGAACTTCAGAGTTTCATGGTGTGGAACAGCACTAAGGGTAAGAGTATAGGCCTCTCATAGCTTATGCTGAAGAGATTGAAAAGCAGTTGCTTTGGCATCCCACTCTGTCCCTCTCTGTTTTATGGGTGTCTTGTTAATTTTTATCTGAAAGTACCATAAAAATGTTGCTGTCTGGTATTGAGAGCTTTGAGTAATTCCTGCTGGATTGGATGGTTTTTCCCCAGGTCACTCTTGACAAGTGTTTCTCTGATTTTTGGCAGTCTGTCTCTAGTCTCAGCTAGTCCAGTACAGAAATGGATGCTGTGCTGGTTCCAGGCTTGCCTACCTTAGTTTGCCTGTGCAGGGCAGGTAGCAGGAGCACAAAGATGAGAGATCCTCTGCCCTGAAGAATAACAGGTGAATAAACAAGAACAAGGCAAGAGGTATATTTGAAATATTTTGGAACTTGTTTTTGTACATTAATGAGGGGAGAGGGAGTAAAATAAATAAGATGGCTTCCAGGTCCTCCCAACCTCTGCATGGAAGAATTGAAAAGGGTGTAAGGTGCTAAAATGAGACAGAGCTACTACCTGAAGTAGTAACCAAGGAACACGATGCTCTCTTGAGAACCCTGATTGGTTTCTTCTCAGTTTTTTCCTGTATAAAATGTAATATTTTTCATTGAAAGCATCTATCATGGGCAAAACACAACATTTTTGATTAGTCTGGGTGTTGGTTGACCTTAGGGCACTGCCCTCTGGGTTAAATAGAATGCCCTGCATTGTTGTTGCCCACTTGCTTTCCACTTAGGAAATAACAGCCTGTCAGCAGCCCACGGTTGTGTTTTGTGCTATGAAGAAGCTTGGATTTTGCCAGCACAAGACAATGAGATGCAGTAATTCAAGCTGTAAAATCCATCTGTTTGAGCACACTGGGTTTTTCCATGATTGCTTGTGCTTGCCATTTATATTTAAATTCATGCCTGTGGAGATACCTTCCTTTGCCAAAGCAGCAGAACCTCTAGTTGCAGGAATGAGTATATAGCTGTGTACCAGTACTATTGGGAGTTGAGAGCAGTGGTACAGCCTGTGTGTACATCAAGCTTGTTCTCCATCTTAGGAAGGCACATAAATTAATTGCTGCTGCCATTCCAAGACTTGCAGTGTAGCTTGGAAATGTCTTGTGGAGTTGTGGGGAGTACAGAGATCAGACTCTCACTGGTCCTCACTTGCTAGTGTTGATGGAAACAGGGAGCTATGAGTTGACTTGGGAGTGGTGAACAGGTCTTGCTTTTTTTCTGTTCTCATTGCTACATGCCTGGGGATTTACCACAATGCAGTAGAAGCAGTTTGCTTAAGTACAAATTGAAGGGGAAAAAAACCCCAAAACCCCACAGGGTAATCTTGTTTCTCATTTAAATTGGGTGTTGTAGGTTTAACTGTAACACAAATACCTGTAGGTTTAACTGTGACACAAATACCTGTAGGTTTGTGCCATCCCAGCCAAACTTAGGCACAGCCACTGTGTACTGTATGTGTATGGCTGACTGACTTTTCCTGGAGACCTTTGACAGGTTACATACATTGATGTCAGTGGATTGAGCCAAGCTGGCTGTGAGGACTTTGCAGAAAACGAGGCTCTCCCCTCTCCACTGCTGCTGCCATAGAGTGTTAAACCTATGTTGAGGCACCATCAGAGGCCAGGAGATTGAGTCTGCAGGATGGTTAGTTGTGATTCCAGGAGATCTGGTTTCTGGAGCATTAAAAAATAAACACATTTAGCTGCTTTAATGCCTAAAACAATGAGTATCTCTCACTGAAGCAGGAAGGTGGCATCAAGTAGAGACTTTTCTCTTTAGCAATTACTTGGTTTTGATGATCTATTAAGGATACAAAGCAAAACCCCGAATGCATTTCTTTCCCCTCCCTGTAATACTTTTTGCTTGCAATTATTTAACTCTTGCAAGCACTTGAATTGCTGGAGAAGCTCTTAGCACAGAGAAGAGCTTTCAGTCACTCTCTTCCAGAGTTTTTATCAGGGATGGGCTAGCTGCAAGGTAGGAAGGGGACAAAACCACCTTGTGACTGTGGTTATGAAGTTGGGGGCAGACCTTAGTATAAAGATGAGCAGCTTCTATGTTTCTCAATGTGGAAATCTATGAAGATTAGAATAAAAATTAGAAGCAGGCCTAATGCTTAATGTCAGTTTATAGGGAATATGGGTGTTGATATCAGTATTGAAATGGAAGCAGGGCTAAGGCAGTGCTAAACAGTAACAGGCCAGAAGGTTTGTTAGTAGCAAGTGTGTTAGGGATGTTTGGTGAGAGATGAGGCTGCTTCATGTGATGTAATGGAAATGTTTGTGTCACACTGTCCCAGTTGACATTCACAAGCCTTGTGCATGGAGCAATTTATGAGGGTGACTTAGATTATCTGCTGGTGATGTCATAAACTAACCTCACTTAAGTGTTGGGGACACGTTGCCTTGATGCAGTGTGCTCTTATGCCAGGTTGGGATATGGTTCTTCAAGCAGCAGGTCCTCAGATGCTTGCCAAAGCAGGGAATTTTTGTCTCCTCAGATCCTCTCAAACTCAAATAACCACAAAAATGAAAGCCAGAAAAAAAGCACTTGTAAACTCTTCATTGTGCCAGGATGGCACAGGACACACGTGTCTGAATTCCTTCTGTGTCCTGTAACGGTTTTGCATTTAAGATGGTTTGCAGTGAGGATATTTAAAAGAAACCTAGCCACCTTCTGCTCCCAGAATAACAGATTTGCATTCCTAATGAACTTCCCTGCTGCCAGAGCTGTGTTGCAGAAAGTCCATTACTGCATGGGCAATTTCTCTTCACACTGAGGCTCTCCATTAAGTTGCTGTTTACGTGATCCTCGTGGCATTGTGAAGCCATGGTGTTAGCCCCCCTCAAAGCAAGGGAGACCTTGAGTTTTCAGTTGCATATCATCTAATAAGATACATCTCTGTGCATGTGAAGTTTCCCTTCTTATTTTTAGTTACTTCAGTTGTGTTGGCAAAGGCAACACCTGTGCCTCAGACTGTTGGTCTGAAGCCTTGGTATGTGTACAGGCAGACAGGGGCTTGTTCTGCAGTAAATCTTCAACAGACCCGTGGTGGCTCCAGCCATAGAAAATGTTTCCATGGCTTGAACTGCATGTGGTCAAACAATAAAAAATATAACTTGGAGGTGAATGTGCAGCTGAAGTAGTATGAGCTCAGTTAAAATGAATTTGTGGCTGAAGCTGTCAGCATATTTAAAGATGCTTTGCAGCTTTGTGCTTAATATTGCCTTTTATCAGTATAATTTAAGGCAGAGATTAGGATCACTGTGGATGTGTTAGTGTAGTGCAGAAGAAGAATATATCTGTACAACATGACCTTAATGGAGCCAGCACAGGTAATACTGACAGTGCAGATGCAACCCTCCACAGTGAGGTGTGGGTTCTGATTCTTTGGATGCTTTTAAAACAGATCTCTTCAATATTGGGATACATTCTATTTTTCTTTCATTTCAACATTGCTAACAAACTTGTAGCACAGACACCCTTTGCACTTGCCTTCAGCATCCCCAGAGGAAGAGATGGAGGCAGATGAGGAGGGTATGTAAGTGATTTGGGAAGATGAGTGCTGCATGCTATGTTTTCCATGTGCAGTGATTTCTTTCTCATTATAACTGACAGTCTGATAATATCAAGCTGATGTAAAACCTTTACAGCAGTTGTAGAGTATTAACCCAAGTTTCAGGTAAGCACTAGCTTGAAAAATATTATATAGTGTTGTGTTTCTAGCATGTGGGCATGTATATATACAGGGATTTTGAAATTCTCTAAGAGCTTGGTGCTCTTAGAGAATTTCAGAACGGGAGGTGAATGTGAGAGGGTGATAACCAGGCCCTGAACAATTTCTAGTCCTGCTTTTTCCAGGACTAGTGGTGGGTAATATTCTTTGTAGTTTCTGCTTTGGAGTAGTGCCCATGCTTATAGGCACCATTTAAAATGACTGTTTCCCCCCTTGCCCACTCTAGCTGGGACTCTCTTGGAGGTTGTCTTGTTGTCTTGAGGATTGCTCAAACTGGAGCCACTTGCAAACATAGATTCAGAATTCAAACTGATGTGCAAGGGTTTATTTTTGCAGCCATGAATGTTTGCAATTATCTTGAGTGTGAACTCATGCTTTCTCCTCGTGAAAAGAAAGCACTTGCCCTTAATGAGATTTATTCTTCCAAGTCTGAAATAAATTAAACATGTCAGTGTGAGCTATTTCTACAGCAATGCAGTGGAGCTGTAAATATTTCTAAAATGATCTGATTCTTTCAGACTTTTCTCCAGGCAGTAGCACTTCCAAGTGTTTCCCTTTTAAAGCTTCTTCTACATCCAAATTCCTCTTCCATGCAGTCACTAGTGTGTTTTTTGGTCTTCTCTGTTGGCTAACCCCGGGATGATTCCCCTTGTATTTAGCAATTTGACAAAACAGGTTAAGCGTGAAGCTGGAGGCCAGAGCCAAGAGAGAAGTTGTGTGAAGGCTTTAGGGAAATCTCTCATACATGTGAGGTTCCTGGAAGCTGTAAGTATACTCTGGATGTGAGGCAGGGCTGCTGGTTTGTTTTTTTTTTTTGCATGCTTTCCTGTGTTCTCAGCCAGCTGAGTTGCTGTAGAGGTCTCAATGTTCAAGGTCTCTGACCCTCTCTCTGCTCCAAGGCCACAGGTCCTCAAGTTAGTGTATCTGCAGGCTGCTGTGCCCATCGTGCTCAGGAGAGGAGGTGGTGAAAGAAGCTCTGGCTGGAGGCTGAGCATCACCCCTTACCTTGTATGCAGTGTGTATCATCACCGGGGATGCAAGTTTTGTAAGCAGGTGCTAATAATGTGGTACTCAATTTCCATTTAAATGGAGGCATTAACCTCCCGAATTCCACGGAGGCCAGCTTGAGTATGACGTTGAAGACAGTCTTTATCTCTTCACTGTTTTATGCTGCTGGAGGCAAATAAATCCTGATAAGTCCTAATGAGTCATTTTCCACTGTAATGCCTTTGTTCTCTGGTACCTTCTTCCCACGCTCTTGAATCTGGAGCTGAGTGGCTGATTGTGCATTTCAGTTTCTTTCCTTGTGCTTTCTCTTCTCTGCTGGGGGTCTGAAGGTTTCAACAAGTATCTCTCCAGGTGTCTGAATCTTGCTAAACGGCCCTGAGTGTCCAAGGGGGAAGACAGTATCTGTGACAGTTATGCACCGTTCTCCAGCTGGATGCTGCCAGGCCTCCTGTGAAACCAGTGGTCACTTCTAGCAGCTGAGAGGTACAGGGTCTGCCTGTGACTCAGTAGCAAGATGGGCAAGTAGGTAAAATAGATGTAATGTGGTTAATTCCTAACTCCACTTAGCAAAGTCATTGAGCAGACTTAATCTCTCAGTGCAGGAGTTAATAGACCTTGTGCCTTTTTGCATTCCTACTGCTGCTGCTCTCTTTAGTCTGGAGGCATGATGGTGGTTTGGCTGACCTTGGTGATCTGTAGTCCTGTCTCCTGGGGATCTGAGATCCTGACAGCCCAATACCTTGTGGGCCTTATCCCACAGAGGCATCTGACATGTCTTTATGTGCCCACAGCATCTGCAAGAATCATACTGTACTGTTCATGTGCTGACACATGGGCAAACCCCACGTTGCTAAATAATAGACACCAGTGTCCCCACTTGTGCTCATTTGTGCTCCAGGGAGCTTGCCATTCTTACTTGAATCCCATGGCAGATGTTTTCTAAAAAAAGCCCTAACTGAAGCCAGCTGCTTGCCCTTTCCTTTAGTTTTCTCATTCTGATCAAATTTGGTTTGCTCTGGCACAAGTTCCCGTCCCATAACTACTGGCTTCACTGCCAGAGATGTCATGTGGAACTAACCTACCTCTGAGGAAAGAAACCTGACTATGTACTTGATGGTTGCTTCAAACTGTTAAGTGAACTTGGGTCTGTCAGAGGTTTTGGTTAGTGGCATAAGTATTAGTTATTTCCTTTGTTGTTTTCTGGCACTTAGACACGTAACAGTCTATTTTATGCAGCTGACCATGCTCAAAAGGTCATTTCTGCAGGCTCTCAAGTAGTGAATCATGTCTCTGAATAACCTGACCCAGAGCCCCAGTCTCTGCTTGTACAGAGTCTGCATTCAAGAGGGACTCCTGCCAACCAAGCTGGCTGTCCTCTCGAGTGGAGGAGGCTGTTAGTCCTCTCAAGTGCTGGCCCCGTGGTTTACACTACCCAAAGAAGGTAAAGTAGCTGTGTGGAGAGTGGCTAGGAGTAAGCACTGTTTCTACAGGGAGGAAGACTCAAGTGATGAATCCCTACTGCCTAGAGCAGTAGTTCAAGGAGGGAAATTGAGCCTTGAGGCTGCCCAGGTTGGAGTGTAAACCTTCTCTCCATCCATGTAGCACTCAGAGAAGCTGATTCCATACCCTGTGATTTTAGGGGAATGGAGCCACTCCACTGGTTTGACAGCTTGCAGGTTCTTGGTGTGGCCACGCTTCTTGCAGAGGATTGAGGTGCTTCCAAAACCTTTGGTATTAAAACCAAAAGACCATTGGAGCCAAGGCCATGGGATTATGCATGGCCTTTGTTAGGTTTTCCTTCTTGCTTTCTGTTTTATTCCTGGCTGTAGGCTGCCTGCAATAGACAGTGTCTTGACATAAATTTCAGGGTGTTTGAGGGTAGGGAAATCTCTCTCCTGGTACAGCTAAGGAGGGATTGTGGCTCTGTGTTTGCATCAGAGAAGACTGTGCATAAAAGTGCCTTTTGAGTTCCTGTGAGGTCTGATGTCTGTCCTGGAATAAAGGCTTGGGAAATCATGAGATGCTCTTGCTGTGAGGAGCTGTGTTGAGACTCTGATGCAAACAGAATGGTGACTCAGTTAAAATATAGCCAAGGGAGCCATTGCCATAATTGCTGCATTTCTTGAGTCAGTAAGATGCAGTGATCTGCTTATGGAAAATGATGATGGCTGTTACTTCTGCTGCAGAAGTATTCTGAGGCCCTGATGCACCTGGGGTTACACTGAGCTGAAAGACAAATCACAGTCTCGAAGATCTTACGGTCAATCCTCATAAATATTCTGGCTTTGTGGCACTTAAACCTCTTGTGGTTGGACTAGTGTCTTAATGTGCTTCCATTTTTTGAAGTCCAGGAGGGACTGTGAGCTCAGGTGAACTGTGGAGTGCAGGCTGAAGTTTCACATTGCCTTTTACCAGAGGCAAAAGGGTTAATTGCCTGTGATACTTGGCAAATGCGGTCTGGATGGCTTCACCATGCAAAATAAGCCTCTGCCATGCTGCTGTGTATGGTGAGAGATCATTGTGTGTTGTTGCTTTAGTGTTTCCCCAGATTAAACCATGTAAGTCTGGGGATATTGAGTAGGCACCAACAGTAAGTGTTGATGGAGAACATCAACATCATGTTTTGGCAATAACGGCTGTGTTATTGCCCAGCTCTTTATACACTCAGCCCTGCAGCAGTGGATCCCTGCTCCAATCCTGACTTGGAGTAGATGAAATGACACAACTGACCGTCCCCAGAGGCGGTTGTGGGGCTGGCCTGGGGCCCAGAGCTGGCAGGCGCTGGGTGTCACTGTTGCCTTGTTCAAATACCGAGGGTGCTGCCTCAGTCTGGGAGGTAAAAAGGGACCTCCTGCAGCCACGTATGTATTCAAATGGGACACGTGTTGGATTTCTCCTGTCGGTTTGGTTGTTGCTTCTGTCATTAGTGCAAAAGAGGAGTTATGTGGGATTGGGTGTCCTCCAGCAGGGAAAGGCATTCAGAGGCTTCTGCTTGGGCATATTTCATGGGAAACAGGAGAGTGCAGTTTGTTCACCCTGTGTGTGACAGTGGCGTGATTGGCCATCCCTCAAGATCAGAGGAAAGCTTGAGTGGTGGAGGTAGATGGATCTCAACCCCTCCTGTGTTCTGGGGTGTACCAAGATGGCCTCAGACAGTGTTTTGTCATGTATTTTTGCATCATGCTGGGTAGCCTGAGGACGGAATCCTAAGTCTATCAGTAAGGGCTGGGCTTTGATTTTTGTAAAAAGTGAGTCTGAGCTGATTGATGTGAAATGGAAGAGTTTGAGAAACACCAGGCAGAAGATAACCCGTGGAGAGAAAGGGAAATTATGTTTCCTTGGACTGTACTTAGGAAATTTGCAGGTTGTCCTCCACTAAGTTGTGAGTTTTGCATGGTCTTCACTGCATAGGTATAGCTTGGGGGAGAACTTTGGCCCTAGGAGAATCAACAATGATGACAACTCCAGAGATTTCACAGGAAGAGACACGAGTAGGAAAACTTTTTGTGAGATCAGCAAGTGAAAAGTCAACTACTTGACCTTCTTTGAACTTGTTCCAAATCCGTCAGGCGTGTAGAAAATTGAGTCTATAACTCAGGCTGCTCCTGTTGGTCAGGTTACTGTTTCCATTGTACTTGGCTGTTAGTCTTAATCGAGCTGGAGTCTGTTGTATGACTAACTGTTAGGTCACATTGGCCCTAAAATAACTGGGGTGCTTTTGGTGTGTTTTTAAACTTTTTGATAGCTTGAAAGTCCAGTTATTGGCACACTTGGTGTGGAAGTCTGTCTTTTCCCAGGCAAGTTTACAAGTGAGCCAAGTTCAAACTAACCTAATTTTTTATTATTGGGATGGCTACTTATAGTGCAGTGGTGCCTACACATAAAATGGTCCTGGAGGTTACTTTGAGCCCTGTGAGTTCTTTATATATACACACAACCCTCACAAAATGTAGGGGAGCAGATTGCTGTACAAACAAGTTCCTTTGAGGCTTAGAAGAGAGACCAGTAAAATCTAATATAGGTTTGTCAAGAGTGGACCATGTCAGATCCATCTAGTGCTCTCCTGCCCTAGGGAGGTATTTGCAGGGTTTTGAACTCGATGTGCCTCTGTTTTGAATGCAACTTTCATGAACTGCTGTTAGGAACATGGTCCCAACAAAACTATGCAGAGGTTTGCAAAACCAATTTGATCCTGAGAGCAATCTCTTGTACAAGTATTATGTAAGATCTACAGGAGTGGCATTTGGCAATGCTTTCATCAGCAGCCTTGAACTGGAGAGTGTATGGAGGGAAAGGTGAATTGCAGAGTGGCTGCAAATACACCAGGGAGAGGGTCAGAATTCAAAATAGTTTTGATAAATTGGTGGATACTCCAGGAGAAAAAGTATAAATTGAAAAGGGAAAAGTGCAGAATTGCCAGAAAGTGATCAAGTGACTGAGCAGGGGAGCAGTGGGATTCCAGCAGATTGTGTGTCCAGTGAGGCAGCCAAGTGGGTTCTGTTTTTTTTGTTTGTTTGTTTTTGTTTTGTTTTTTGTTTGTTTTGTTTTGTTTGTTTAAGAAAAAAAAAGCAGATGCTGGCCAAGAGGGGATTCTGTAAAGGTTATCAATCCATTCTAAAGGGCACTTGAGGCATCTTAGCTCCTGTGCTGCATCTCAGTTGGGGATGTAGCTTCAGGAAAGAGCTGATGAATGATCTGGGAGGGAAGAGAATGGAATATGGTGGTTTAGTAAGAAGATGGGGCTGACATGATGGCACCCTTCATGTATGTAAAATGCTACTGTAAAGGAGAAATCCTTTTTCTCTGTCCATGGTGGACTGCACAAAGCCCGTTTTGTGGGGCACTAATACCACCTTACTCTTTTGCCATGTTTTGTGGAAGTTGTTTGAATGGTATTTTTCAGACTTATCCCCCTCCTGTTCACTTGATGAAACTGGCAATGTGGGACCATGGAGCATGAGTACATTTTCTTTGTAAATTGGCTATAAATGTAACTTAGTTCAGACTGTGTCACTATGGATTCTGCTGGATGCTCATGCCTAGGGCATTGCTGTGAGGCTTGGGGTGTACAACCCTGTTTGGTCCCAGTGACATGGCTCACAGTGATATCTATCATTAATCAATCATGCCTGTCATCCTAGGAAGATGTCATCACATGGGATGCTCTAAGGGTCCTGGCCATATCTAAGCACATATGAACAATACTTCCCTAGCCCCAGCTCTTCTCTTTATCCAGCACCAACTGATGCCTCCTTGTCATCAAGGTCCATCAGGTCTAGTGAATGTGTCCCTGCCTGCAGCAGAGGGGTTGGAACTATATAATCTTTGAGATCTGTTCCAACTCAAAGCAATCTATGCAAGCACAGTAGCTATATGTAACCCCCTCTGCAGTTAAAATAAGGTGCCAGCAGGGAGTTTAGCAAGGTCTGGACATGAAAGTCTACACAAACATCTGGTTTTTGCTGCTTTCCTCCAGCCTGGTTTGTCACCAGTCTGAGTGCTTACTTGGGGAAAGCTGCATTCTTCCATGGGTTTTTGTTTCTATTTGCTTTCTCTGCTAGTACATCTATCTAGCTATTGCCTCAATAGATTGAGATCAATAGTAATGTCATATCTATGAAGGTATTTTAAATCCTTCAGACTGCTACAGAGTTTGAGATGACTTTGTCAAGCAGTGGCAGGACAGGCTAGAAGGGGAATAGCAGTAGCTTTAAAAGAGCAAAATAGCTTCTACAGCAGCAAGCAGAGAAGCAAGGTGGAAATCCATGTGTATTAAAGGTAGCAACACCAAATGCTATTGTAAATCTGATAGCTGGGATCTCAAAATAAGGATCTTAAAAGAAAAAAAAAAGAAATAAAGTAGATGGTGGGCTCTGTTCATAAATGAAGTCTGACATGCAGAATGTCTAAAAAAAAAAGGTCCAGTCAGGCAAAGGGCATTGGATGGGGGAAGCTGCTTAACATGAAAAGGGACTGTTTAATCCAGTGATATGGGTTGTTCAGTTCGTTAAACAAATACAAGGCCCCTCAGTTCCCTTGGTGGCATCCTCATGCCCCTGGGGGGGTGTTCTGCACAGAATGTTAACTGGGATGTCTATCAGAGAACAAGAGCAGGGCTGAGCAGTGGGTGTTAGTGTTGAGAGGACTTGGGCTGGGGCACAAAAGATGCTTCTTTCCATTTTTAATTTGTTATGTGTACATGCTGTAGAGTAGGTCAGCAATAAAGCAAAGAGCAAACAGGACCCTGAATTGAGGGGCTTGGGTATTTTGCAGAGGGAGTGCCTCAGAAATTACTGGTGAGGAGGAGGTTATAGCTCATCAATACCTTGGGCAAGCACATTAACCCAGTTGCATCTGCTGTTTGAGTGACCAATTTGCAGGAGTAATGTTGCCACAACAGGGAACAAATTGGGTACTCATGCCCTCCTGTTTAGAACATTTCTAAGAGTTCTCATGTCTTCCCCCTGATATCAGTTACCTGTACTCCAGCTACACATCCATACTTTAGCCAGCTGGGCTGATGTGTGATGAAGCCATTCTCTCTCCCAAGCTGTGTGCAAACTTTGATGGAGGCTTTGCTGAAATAGTAAAATTAACAAATTACTCCATCAGATTTGGTGTCTCAACTGGATGAGGAAACTCTGCTATCTCCACTAATAAAACCCCTCCTGCTGAGCTGTGAAGCAGTAGCTATGTTCTGATAAGTGGCTGTGTTTAGCTTGCTGCATCATGATTGATACTTGTTAGCATGATGAAAACTAAAACACTTTAATTGCTCAACCACTCTGTGGTGTGAAGGGGCAATATCAAGTAGTCCCAGTGGAAATGATTCTAGCAAGAAGTTGCCTGTGATGGTTTTCTGTGGTGAGTTCTCTAAGCTACATGCAGAGGAGAAATAGAACCCTTGTCTTATCTTGAGTGTCTCATTAACTAGGAGTTCAGGGTTTACAGTCTAATTGTATTGATACATATATTTTGCATGTTAGAGTGAGCTCTGGGCACAGTTCACCCCAGTTCACTGGGGTGATACTCTGGGCTGTCAGGTGGGGAAGAGAAGGCAATGTTTTTAGATGGAAGGTCTCCTCCTAGGGTAGACACACAGAGCTCATGCTGCTGGGCTCTGATGTTGTAACCCTCAGTACAGTTCAAAATCAGGTTTTGGTAGCTGTCTGTTCTCTTTGTCTGAAGCTTGCACAAGATCTGTGCATGGGTATCTGTTACATATTTTTCTTTCTTCCCAGCTTCCATCTCCTAAGTGCCAAGCAGGAATTGGTTCTTCTATGATTCCTCTGATAACAGCACTACAAAGTGCTACAACTCTGCTGAATTCTGACACATTTAGTTCCCAGATGTCTCTTGGATGAGCTGGTCTCTGCTGCTTTGAGACTTAGTAGACCTATTTATTATCTAGTGAAGCCTGATGTTATGTTTGGCCTCAGCCTTGCTATCTTTAGCTCTCCACTGGGAGAAAGAGTAAGACATGTGCAATTGAAGATGTGGGGAGGGGGAGGCAAACTTCTTGGGTTAGATGATGATCTGCCTGAGTAATTCTAGCTGTGGCTTCCCTCTGGGACTTGCTGTGTTACAGAGCAGCATGAGCCTCCTCCAGTCTGGCAAAGCTGGGATTCAGGTTGAGCCTGATTTCATACAGGTCACACTAAAGAGGGGAGAAGAGTTCAGGAGTGGTATTTCCATCTTACTGGTATTGGGATAGGTATTGTAGACACAATGTACAGCAATGTGACAGCTGCTGCATGGGACAGAATTTCTTTGCTTCTTAGATTTTTGTCCTTGTTCTAACATGCTCTGTTAGATTCCATTAGGTAGTTTCCCTCTGGGGTAGAGTTTGCAAGAGCTGTTGCACTACCCAGGTAAATCACTTGAGCTGTAGCTTGAAGTTGTCAGGAGTCCATCACAGATATGCAAAGGTATTTCATATGAAGGAGGCCTGTGATTTTTCTGCCTCTGAAGTACATAAGTAAAATATGATAAGATGAGCTGTAGGTGTCTGGACCCTTTCTGCTTTCTCTTCTTTACAAACCACTGTTTTTTGAATGGGATTTGGCTTCTCTTTTGTTCTGGGTATGCCCCTCAGCATTGCCTATGAGTTGTGGGCCATGTGGCTTGGTATTGGAGCAGCAGTCTCGGGGCTGTGATCACTGTTCAGCGCTCAGCTTAGTGGCTTGCAAGGTGAAATCCCCACTTGATCTTGAAGGACAGCCTCTAGGGATCTGGGGACTTCACATAAATGCCAGATGCTGCTCAATTCACCATGTTAGATGAGGGGCCTCACCTTGCTCCAGTGCTCAGAAGCTGCTCTCCATTAGAGACTGGCCTTGCTCTTGCAGCTCCCCACTCGACAGTCACGTCTGGCACCAGGGTACACATGAGGGCAAGAGCTGCCTGTTCTTAACAAGCCCATGATCTGAGCAGGCAGCTATTTCCTACCTACACACCCCTGGAGGCTTTGCAGTCAGTCCCATTGCATTTGTGTTCCTTGCCAGAAAGCTTGTCGTCTCGAGAGGAGAACGCAGGCTTCCCCAAGGCAGGGTTGGGGTTGTGGGAGTTATCATTATCTGAGTGCATTCAGGAGGGTTGAAGTGCCTTGTCTCAGTCATTCTCTTTTTTTAAATTATACCTTCATTTACAGTTATTATTACAACATGAGTAGCTAATGATCCTTGCTGTGACAGCTAGGATGGGATCCAGGCTTAGCAATTGGGGAGCAAGGATTGAGAAGCGCCTTGCTGTTGATTGCAATTAGGGAGATGTTACGGTACTTGTGGTGGAACCTCTGAGGGAGAAGGGGATGGACTGCTTCCTGGGACATGGGGAGTATCTGTTCTGAGTTTTTTCATTCACTGTTAAGTAATGAAAGATGCACTGCAGGATTCAAAACACTGTTGAGGAACAAGGTGTGGTAGGAATTCAGTCCCTTTAGTAAAGGCCAAAGTGTCTGTCCACCTCAAAGAATGATACTGGGTGTGCAAAGCACTCTGGAGAACGGTTTGTAGGGCTGAGGCAGGAGGAACCTCACTGTACCAGACCAGTTGTGAGTACTTAGGGATCAGGCTGCAGCATTGGGGAGCAAACTTAAGTGCTTGTGTCCTCCTCATGCTTAACTTCATTCCTGATCTTTCTCTACCTCCTCCCCTAAGCAGTCAGATCATGACACACTGCTCATCACTGTTCCTTTCTCATCACAGATCTGGAATCATCCTAAGCTTCCCCTATTCCAGCATTGGGTCCTTCCCATGAGAGTCCTCCACAAACTCCTCCAATGTGAGCCCTTCATGTGTGCTACAGTTCTTCACAAACTGCTCCAACAGGGGTCTCGTGCATGTCCTGCAGTCCCCCAGGAACAGACTGTTCCAGTGTGGGTCTTTGCAGGGCTCCACAGCTCCTGCTGGGAGCTTGCTCCAGTGTGGGCTTGCCCTGAGGTCCTGGCCTCTTTGGAGAGCATCCATCTGTTCCAGCTTGGGGGCTTTGGTGGGCTGCAGTTGAATCTCTGTTCCACCCTTAAACTCCATGGGCTGCAGGGGGACAGCCTGTTTCACCATGGTGTTCTCTAGGGGCTGAAAGGGAATCTCTGCACCTCCTCCCCCTACTTCTCCACTGACTTTGGCATCTGCAGAATTGTTTTTCTCCAATATTCTCATTCTTCTCTCTGGCCACAATTGCTCTTGGTGGCTTTCTTTTCCCCTTCTTAAATATGTTATTGTGTTGGCTCAGCCTTAGCCAGCAATGGGACTATTTTGGAGCTGGCTGACATTTACTCTGTTGGACATAGGAGAAGCTTCTAGCAGCTTCTCACAGAAAACCACCCCTTTAGTTGCACTGTTACCAAAACCCTGCCATGCAAACCCAGTATGTCAGAGTTTGTGAAGGTCTTGTGTTATGCCACAGGCCTCCTGTGGGTTTTTTCTGTGAGTTATTTAACCTTCTAGTACCGTTGTTTCTAGTCTGTAAGATCGGGATGAAACTCTGCTCTACTCTGCAGAAGTGTTACAAGGAGAGTGTAATTGATATACACAAAGCAAGTGAATATTCTAGGGAAGGGGAGGGCTGTGTATGTGCTGACTACTGAACATCTGTCATCTTCAACACTCAAAGTTAACAGTAATATATAAGTGTGAGATAATAATGCATACACAGATTCTTAAGGAGCTACCTACCTATTCACACAAAAGAATTTTGCACCTGCTGTGTGAAGAGTAGGGGCATTTATTCTGACAAATCCTTTTCTCTTCTATAAAGGATGTTGCTTTCTAGATTGTCATTTTCACAATTTGGTAATTAACTATGCTATTAAAAGTGAGTTAAGCTCACTGAAGCAAAATGAAGAGCACAAAGAATTAATTGAAATTACGTTCTCCAGGTAGGCAGCCTATGGTCCTAATGTCTATCTCTGGCACTTTGGATGAAGTCCCTTGCCACATCATAACTTCTGGGGTTTGCAGTACTCTAAATGGTAGTAGAACCATCCAGTGTCTCTTAAATGTGACATGACCCACCTTTTGAAAGGGTTTTGAACCTTATTCTCTGCTGTCAGGATGCTGCATCAAGGAAAAAAGTTTTGCAGTGCTCCCTCATGCTTTTACTGCTTGTTCCTGCTTAGAGTAAGGTGACACACAGGCACGTTGCACTTGGTACAAGATAAATGAGATGCATTTTGTTGGTCTTGGTGGTAGTTTCCACCTTGTCTGTCAGGACTGATGGCACAGAGCATGTTTTTCACCTGTTAATCTTCTCCTAATGTACTGCCTGTGTTTCCAGCAGGCCCTTCTGCTTTGGGATGTGAATCCATCCATACTTTCTGAACTCATTTCCTTCACCTTCTTGTTCCTCCCATCAAAATGACATACCTCCTGCTCCAGCCACCAGTGAAATCAGATGAGTTTTTCTGTGGAGGTCACTGAAAGTCAAAACAAGACCAAATGTGGTCAGATGTTCCTCTGGACCTGATATTTTTCTCATCATAGCACCTAGAAAAACAATCTATATTGGAATAGGTTTTCTGCAGAGCTATGTTGTTTTATGCTAGCTGTGAATGTTGGTCCATGAAGATATCCTAAGCATGTTGATTAATGTAATCCTATTCTGTAAGAACCTGAGCATCAGCTCCCCCACCCCACCCCAATTTATTAACATTCAGCTGAAGGAAGATAGGTCCTTTGAAGAGAACAAACCACAGAAGAATAGCTCACTGCATAAATCTTGCAAAAGCCATTTTGCCTTTTACTGCCCCCACACTTGTTATTTCAGTTTGATGATAAAGCTTCTCTTCACCCCCCCCTTTTTTTTTTTTTTGTCCTTACTGAAGGCATTCAGGAGCTAAGTGAAATGCTTAGAAACAAGAGCATGGGCTGTTGAAAGTGAATGTGAGTGAGCAAAATCTTCTGTGAGAAAAGAGGTCAAGAAATTATCAATAGAAAAGTCTGTTAAGGTGGCAGCTTCCTCAGGTTTGATGTCTAAGGATATGCCTTATCTGATTAGCTTTACATCTTCAATCTCTTACAGAAGTGTATTGTGTTGTGAAACCATTTTCCAAAATGAGAAAATGCTTTATTACTTTTCAGGCTCTTTGTGAGAGCCAGTGAGCAGGAATGTTTTGTATCTGGAATGAACCATGGCCTGAACTCTCTCCCGATGTTTAAGAGATTGTTCTCTGATTTGGACACACTTCAATGGATACTTTCTAATAATCTTTTTTTTTTCTTTTTTTTCCCTCTTTGGTCCATAGTCTTTTGTACATATTCTTTTTACCTTTTCAAGCCTTAAAGATAGTTTTGCAGATAATAAATTGGTTTTATCTCCTGCTTTTTGCAATGTAGGTATTGATTTCTTTTTTGTTGTTCGATTTCGCTGGCCAACTTGGCACCTGAAGCCTACTGCACCGATAAGTGGGGCTGAGGGAGAATGATGGATCACTGAGGAGGAAGATGAGTGAGAAAGCAGATGAGACTACAAGAGGACTAACTTGCAGCTCTAAAATGATTTTGTATGTAGTATGAGCAAGTAAACTGTTCAGAGCAGGTGTAAAAGCCTGGTGCTGGCTTCACGCAGTGTAGTCGGAGGCACAGAGAGCGTTATCAATGCAAGCAGGTACTTGGAAATACAAACCTTTTACTGACTGCCCACAAATGCCTGCCCCCCTTGTGGGTTTGATGTGGAATTCATCTGAGGTATATTTCTTGTTCATTATGTGTGTGTGTAGGGGGGCATTTTAGGGGCAGAAACAAGTATTTTGAAGTCATACTGATCAAGAGATGCTCAGCTCCTTCACTTTTAGATGTCTGGGAAGATTCTAGTCTTGTCCAGGTGAAGCAGTTGCAAGAGGGTTAAGATAACTGGCTTCTTCATACCAGGATTGCCATGACTAGTTGTAATTTGCCAGTTGCTGTGCAGAACCTTTACCTGTGTACATCTCAGCTGAGATGCTGGGTTATCAGCTTGCTAGACAGGTAGCAATGCTCTGGTGAGCTCTTCCCTTTGAGGGCTGTTCTGTCTTACAACATCAGTGTAGTACACTTATACTGGGGTAAAAAGCATTTTTTTCTGTTATGAACAATTTCAAGTGTGAAAACATTACAGACTACACTGGCAAAATGTTTTAAAAGTGTGTCTACATGAGCAGTATTTATTGGTGTGCTTATGTGCTTCTTTTGCAGTGAACTTGGTTAAGAATGTTTGAGTCTCCATCTCAGCATTTTGGTCCCTTAGATGATTTTCCAGGGAACCTTTCTTCTTGAGTGACAAGGATGATTATCTGTCTGCACATTAGGTAAAAATCTTCTTTAGCACAATTGTTGCTAATTCTAAGGTGAGAGGAGGTAAGCTGTCACAGCTCACCAGCATTGTCTCTGTTATGACATTTTAACAAAGCTACTGTAGGATCTGTGTACATGTTTTTGTAACAAACTGATGAGCATGTTAATTACATGCAAATTGTGTCTAAATATTTAAACCAAAATCAAAACAAGCTACTTCCCCTATTCCATAGCAAGCTTCAATCTTTAACTGTGATGCAACAAACATCTTGAGGAGATCTGGGGTGGGGTGATGCGTCGGAAGGGATGTGAAGGGGTGTAGGGAACACTACTTTCCACACAGCCTTCAATGATTAAAAGCCTTTGTTCAGAACAACATGTGGACATACAAAGCATGTTTGTCAGCTCTGTTACTGGATTTTTACAAGCCCTTGTTCCATATTGAAGTCTTGTAATAGCTATATAATGTTGGGGTGTTTTGTTGTGGGGAGGGGAGGTGTGAGGAGAGGAAGAGGAGATCAGAGGGGTGGCTGTACAGTGAAGCTGCTGCACCTGTAGTTTTTAACACTGGTGGGTGATGTGCATTTAGAGATGTTAACTACCTGCATGTACAGGGAGAAGTACATGCATGCACCAATAAGACCACAGATATTTTGGAAATGTGCTTCCTTCCAGAGAGTATTTTTTCTTATCCTGAGGGGAGAGATGCTTTTTTAAACAAAGGTTCTGAACATCTTATGCTGTAGCAAGATGTTTGTTCTCTCTATATCTAAATAAAGAAATACAGTGTGTAAGGAGCCACTTCAGGTCTGCATCACTGACAAAGAAAGGCACTTATCTTGTATATAAATTATGTAATGACTTAGATTTTATTTGAGGGGAGACATTTGTACCTCTTCAGTTTGCCAGCCATTGCAGTAGGCTAAGACCTGTGGCTTGCTTGCAGCATCTGCCTCCATTCAGCTTTGACTTCATGGCAGGTGCAGTGAAATCAAGTGAGGTTGGTGGAGACAACAGGCTGTGTCTTAAAATTGGAGACTAAAATGTGTGGCTTTATCATAGAGAAACAAACTTGGAATGTGATTGCATATTTAGAAAAATATTAAATGGATGAGGCTGATTCTTGCCCTTTTCCAACCCCTTCTTACACATTGAGGTGTAGGATGTTGAGAAAAGAAACAATTCCCTTTCCTTTCTATCCTTGTTTTTCGTGTGTTCGTTTCTATTAGGCCAGAAGCCAGGCATGGCTCTCCAGAGTCCTGCAAAGAGCTCCAGCTGTTAGCTCACAGCACAGATAGTTGCTCTGTCTGTCCATTAGGTCTTACTTCCTTGTAACTGGGTCCTTTCAGCTCCTTTTAGTGAAGTCTGTTTGTCAGGATCACTTCATCATTTGCTCTGAAGGTTGCTGGAGTTGTGGGCAAATGCCCTGTGTTATTCGAAACTTTCACTGGAAACACTGCATTGTTTGAACACAATCCTTACTCCTGAAGTCCTCTCCTGTCAGCTGGTGAAATAAACACAAGCAGTGGAACTTGGGATAAACTCCAAATGAAGGGTTTTCTTGGCCAAAGTGCAGGTGTGCCCTGCAACTTAACTCCAGTCTAACAGCCGTTGAGGTGAGATGTCAGATCAGGAGATGGAAGAGCCCCTGGATGGGCTTGTCGGGTGGCCAGGCAGGACACTAGGGCAGGGAATGACTTCTCTATCGAGGTGCTGGCTACTTAAGGTCATCAGCCTCTGCTGGAGTGTCTGCACTCCAGGTGTTCAGTAATCAGTCAGCAGCTGCTATGTTCAGCATTGCAGGTTTTGGGGCTTCATGTTGAAAGTGGAGAAAAGTGGATGTTAAATGCTCTCCACCCTCGCATCCACAGAAAGGTAACAAGAGCTTTAGTTTATTCAGCCAGATGATGCAAATTTAATTACTCTTGACCTCCAGTTCCAGCGTGGACTGTATCAATTTGTTTGTGATTAACTCATGACTGTTGTAGAATTAATTGTTTTTCTGTGGGGAGGGGGAAGAGTTAAAGCCAAAAGTTCACGGAATTCAGATTTTAAATGCTACAGCTCATTGCACATGCAGCTCCTGACTCATTCTCCTCCTGCATACTAGCAACAAGAAAAGAATTGTGTTTGTTGGTGTTTGATTGTTGATGTTGGATTGAAAAACAACAAATATCTAAGAGTTCAGGCTGCAGGTATTTGATCATGTTGTCATTTAATGAGTTACTATGTATCTGATGAGATGCAGTGAAAATTACATGTTGTAACCCTGGACAAACACTAGCAAATATGACTGAATTGAGCTTATGAGAAGTTTCAATTTAAGGCCAGTTGTCTCTCCTTTGTGATGGATAGAGATGCACATGAGCAGGTACTGAGGTTTATATAAGGTATGCAAATATGTTCAGCTGGATGCATGCCTGACTGTCACATAGGCTTTCATATAATGCAGGTATTAATTCCTCAGTAGGGTTTAGGCTCTGTGTATAATCAATTGATAGAAGGAAGCACTTACTCTAACTTGTTTGGGTGAGCATGCATCTCTATTACAGGCTATATGAGGCACTAAAGTCCAAAATTCACATGCCTGACTTGGGCACTATGATGAGGAAAAAATAAAATTCCTTTTAGAAAATTTTTGTTTTTTCCTACTGTGCTTTCAAAACTTGTATCAGCTCCAGCACTGGTACTTTGGATCTGCCTATCACTGTTACTATGCTTGATACCACAGGCATCCATTTGTGAAAAGAATATGGTACAATTAAAAGGTTTGGGTTTCTTATTTTGAGAAACCATCTGCTGATCAAGGTCAGTCAACTGGACACAATTAATGTATCTGGAATAAGGGGATGATTCGTGAACTAGGTCACTCCGTTGAATGAATTGTTCCACACGAGTAAGAACAAAAGAAGTTGCTCTCGCCCCGGTCCAGCATGTTAAAAACCAGCTCTGTACAATGTCACCACTGTCCTAGCTATGAGATATGGACATTAGGGAGCTGCTCCCAGAAAGGGTGGAGGGATTTATATGCTGGATTTGCAAGGCACATGCTGTATGTGTGTTTGCCATGTAGCTCAAGCAGCACTCCCATCAAAAGGTGTTCCAATTCATGGTAATCTGATTCGTGAGAAAAGCTTTTTAGACTGAAATAGAAGCTTCCTTTAAATGTATTCACTTTGTAGTTGGAAACTTGAAATGATAGTGCACATACTTTGTGTGTGTTCTATATTCAACATGCAGCTGCAGAGGAGTAGCAAAGAGGCCAGTGTATGACTTTCAGAAGGAAAAGACTGTGGGTGGTGCAGGAAGAGCTAACAGCACTGTGAACCCCACAATTTATCTTCCCATTTCATCTTCCTATCTCATTATGCTCTGGACAGAAGCTGAAAAATCAAGGTTTTGTGTTAGTTTTGAGATTCTCCAGTTGGGTCATCATTGATGTTGTTTATCCTTTAAAATGTTTTTGTGTTTAACTTTGATACATGGAATCAAAGAAAGAAAGAGGACCTATTAACACAGTGTACAGGTCATATAAATGCCTTTAATCCACCTGTAGGTTTAATTGCATTTCAAACTAAATAGTATTTATGTCATCATAATGTGGTTTCTGGTTTTCCTCTGATGCAATTAAGGATCTCCACAATTTGCAAGGGTCATGAACAAATTTGATGATCTGATCTGGACAGAAATTAATCCAATGTTTTCATACTGTTAGTGGATGAAAATGGAGGCAATTCTAGGTAGGAATATGTGCAGGGAAGAGAAACTTTTCAAGGATAGTTGCAGCCAGGTTCCCAGCATGAGTAAAAGGCACATATTCTTTGTGATCCAATACCAGATGTCTTGGTGACTTAAATGGTAGAAATGTTTTTTTAAGTGGGTTTGGTACCTCTGATAATCCTTGCACTTAACTAGTAGAGAAAATAAGATATGTGGGGGAAGAGAGATATTCTGTAAAGGAGTTATAGGTTCCTGTTCTGTATTATTGTATAGAGGAGCTTCTAATTCAAACTTGCTTTTAGCTGTTGAGCTTAAACTGTGGAAGGAATTACTCTATGAGAGTGTGCAAAATCCTCTCTACAGTGTCTGCCTCTTAATTGTGCAGAAATGTAGGTTTTGGCCTTCCATTTATTTATTTTGGCTTTAAGAAAGGAAAGAAGTAAAAGAAATGCAAGTGGGATGAGTACTTTTTCTTGGGCTGCATTGTTCTGCTGCCTTGATTGGAAAATTTTGCCCCTAGGAGGAGATTGTACTGTTCTTTCTTTGACAGTTCTCCTCCCTCCTTTTCACATCTCCACCCTTCCCCCTGCATCATATCAAAACTGCCTGGGGAGCTCAAGCCAAGCAAATATTGTTTCCAGAGGATTAGATTAGTTATGTCATTCTTGCTTGTCATGGGTTGATTCTCTCTGAAAGGTCAGCCCAGGAGTTGTTTGTGCAAGCCAGAGATAACAGAGCATCATGCTGTGAGTTTGCACAGGCTCCTGTGTGGTGACTGGGCCAAACCACCCCATGTCACTGAGCACTACAAAAAAAAACAACAAAGGAAACAAGCCCATAATATCACCATCCCTTGGATACTTCCCAGATGGATGGTGAATGTCCATTCTGATGAAGGGTAACATATAACAAGACTATCATAAGATGTCTTTTAGAGCTGTTACTGCCTTGAAAACAGTGAACACTTTATCTACTTGTGTGAACTGAAAAGAATTGAAATATTTCTAACTGATGAATTTACATTTATCTCTGTAAACCCTTTTGTGACACTGAAACCAGTGTCCTTTGCTCTTTAGCAAAAAAAAAAAAAAAGATGTCCTAGTCCTGTTGGGGATTCCTGTTCTAATTAGCATTCATAAATAAAGACCAAATTAGTTGAGCCATATCTTAAACTTTAATTGAAGATGTGTTCTGTGTATTTGGGAGTATTAGGGTTCTTATCTCACATGAAGCACAGCCTAATAAAGGTGTAGAGGGAAAAAAAACCCCAACCAAAAAGCCTCACCACCCCAATCCCCCCCAAACAACAACAAACCAGCTGGTGTCTGATTTCAGCTTCTTCTGAGGAGTCCACTGCAAATAGTGGGAGAAGCAGACACTTGTTTATACATTTGTATGGATCCATGTTCTGAGTGGGATTGTGCCTGAGTGACACTTAAATGGGAAGAAGAGAAACACATTATAATAATTCAAGAATCTATAGCTCTATACCTGTAGCATTATTCACCAGAGCCTCAAGACTTCCAGAAGTAACCATTAGAGAAATGATGCTTCATTCTGGAATAAAAAGCCTGTCACTTCCCAGTGAGGAGTACTGTTCCAAAGCAGAGCAACACCCCTTCTCGCTGCTGTAATAACCATCCGTGGTGGAGCAGTCACCTGTCTGTTTTCTGCAGTCCTTTTCTGCATCTGATGTGCAAGCTGAGTAAGGGACAAACTCTGCACCACGTGACAAGGTGCAATTAGTTCTTCTAGAAAATTAAGAGCACTGGGCAATTAGAGTGTAAGTGAAGGGCCTTGTGCTGACAGTCACAGACCTTGCTTAAAGCACCATGTTTTGTATGCAATATCTGTTAATGTAGGGAGGAGGCATTCCTAATGCACCCAAATGCACTTTAATTGAGGATCACTTTGCCCTGGCTTAAAGGAAAAAAATTCTATTTCAGTACCTAAGGCTGCAATGGCTTTGCAGACCAGCTAATGGGAAACTGGCAATGTAACATTAGAAGAAACACTGTTTATAAGATTAGATGGTATTTGTCTGCTTTCTTTCAGAAGAGGTACCTTGAAGAGAATGCTGCAGGGTATGATTCACTGTCTCAGCCCATGGAGCAAGCAGTGTTGCTTGACCCAGCTGTTGTGTTATGGATACTCAGATGAAAACCCTGTGTAAACACAGGTGGCTACTCCAGATAAAGGGGTGAAAGCCATTGTGCCCAAACAAATGAGATCAATAGCTTCCCTGTGTGTGAAGTGTGAAGGTCGGTAGCTGGGTTAGGTCAGCACAGATTCATTCTATTTCAGGGCACAGTCAAGAGGCAGAAGCAGGGTCTGTGGGCTTACAGTGTTCTCCATGTAGCCTAATTAGAAGTAAGTTAATTAAAAAGTTATGACTTAATTGCCTTAGCATTTTCTCTCTACTACTCTTCATAACTAAACATTTCAACTTTCTTTTTCCTATCTGAGGGTAAACTTAAGAGCATCATCTTTTACCCATTGAGTTACAATTTGGTACCTTAGCTGTGAGAACCCCCAATGATGGCATTTCTTTTCTCCTCCACCAGTGAGCCTTTTAGATTGTTTGCAAATATTTCAAACTAAAGTGTGAATTACCTTTGAGGAAGCAGGAGGGATACTGGAAATGCAGCAGATTTGGAGAATGGAATCCAGGGCTTCAACATCCATACTATAAGAAGAAAAAGATGCTTGCCCCTTGTTAAGTGTATTTTTTTGGAAAGACAAAAAGAAACTAATATTCTCTAGTGATCAGTTATGAATAGGGATTTTGGAATCATTTTGAATCTTTCTCCTGATGTGTTTTTTCTTAAACATCAATTGATTTACTCAGAGCTGCTGCCATAAAGGCTAATGAGGCAAAAGAGAGACTTATGGATGATGTTTTCCTAGCTCTGATATGCCTTTTTGAATGCCTAATTATTTTTGTATCAAGGCATACCAATCCTCCTGGAATCTGAGCTATTAAGAGTGAAGATTTTATTAATTTGTACTCAGGGCCTATGAAAACCGAGTCTTTGCTTGCTAATCTTCAGCTTTTCTGATTATCTTGTTGGACAGCAGGGTGCCAAGGTGCCTAGTCCTAGGACTAGGGATTTCACATGCCAAAATTTGGAACTCTCCATGTAAGATGCCATTTTATGAAGAGGGAAAGTGTGAAAAGTGAGATTAGTTGAGACTGAAAATAAGCAAGAGGTTGCTTAGTAGAGTATGCCTCTCCATGGATATTATGTAAGGGAAAGACTGAGCCAAATCACGATGACTTTGGGAAGCCATAAATACTTTCAATCCCATGAAAAGTAAAGTATATATGGTAAAGTTTGACAGCCTCATGCTGTATATAAACTGTGCCCTGCCATACCCAGAAAAACAGTGCAAAAATTTCCTCACAGTTTGTTTTTAAACAAAAGCCACGCAGAGATGTGAACCATGCTTTATGGCTTTGGCTTTTCTGATGGAATGTGTCTGTTTTCAAAGCAAGATGGTTTTAAAGTTTTTTCAGGAGATAGAAGCCTTTGGGCTTTGTAGCTGAAACTGTAATTAAGGCCATATTTATATTTAAGTAAACACTTATGATGAAAATGTAGAACTTACTCCTTTCGTGCTGCTGATGTAAGACTGGTGCAGCAATAAATATTTTGCTCAGTTCTGTATGTAGAGAATTCTCTTTACTGACATATGCTCAGGGTTTGTATAGATCATTAGCATTCATCAAAAAAGCAGTTGCCCCAGTGGTTGCTTGTGATTCTAATCCTAGGCATCACTCTTGGCAAATTCCACAACTCTGAGGATGCTTGGGAGATGAATCCAAGAGTTCAAGCTCAGGGCACTTCTCTTTTAAGTGTTATTCAGAAGCTGCATTTTAGTAGCTGCTATGATTTGTCATGTAAAATGCTTCAGAAATACAGCATGGAGTGGAATCTGGCCAAAGCCATTTGTACCTTATACTGTAATGGGAGCAAAGGGTGACTGCAACCTTATGGAAGGAGAGAGTTGGGGCTCTGAACTCATTCATCTGAACACCATGTTTTTGCAACAGCTGTGCCACACTCTCCTCCTGATCCTACATCAGTTTCATCACAACTGGAAGATTATCTGACCCTAAGTTTATGATAAACAGATAGTTTATCTGGACTTGCCTCTATATGCCCAGCTGGAGTTATCTTTTACTAAATCTATACAGTGTTTTTCATACTTTTCTTGCAGTGTTGCCCCTTGTGATGATCAGAAAGTGGTGTACTAGGAAGCTCTTTCTGCAAGCACCATTTGCACAGGGTTATAATTATAATACTAATTTCCAGGTCTTTTGTAAGTCTACAAATGAGAACCACCCAGTCTGCAAGGGGCTTATTGTCCTGGACATATTTTTATGGAGGTTGGTATGAGTGAGTTTGGAGAAGCATTGTTGCCTGTTAATGTGAGTTTTCAAAGAAAAGAGGGAATTCACGTCTCCAGCACAGGCTGAAATGTCTGATTTAATGAAAGAGACACAAGAAAAGTTGAATTAACTAATGTACTATTCCCTAAGGGAACAGAATTTTTAAGAGGAAATGACTATTAAAAAAAAACTTCAAGTGGAAGTGCTGATATTAATTACTGTAAGTGTTATGAAAAGGAAAAGGAGGAGAATTTATAATCCAGAGCACAGGAGCTGAATTCAGGGGGCTGAGTGTTTTATTTGAGGTGTTGTATAGGCTGATTTTAAGAAACAGGTACTTCACAGTTTTAATTAACACAGATTACTACATTACTTTCTAGGCTACCAGGCAGTAATTATTTTTGTAATGAGAAAGCTTTGCAGGTTTTCTAACTTGCACTGTACCTACAGAATGAAATGCAACAATAATGAAAGGAAGTCAGATATTTTCTGAGCTTGGTCTTTGAGATGGATGATTCAAAAATACATGCAAATGTTGATGGCATTGATCAGGCAAATTAACAGTGTTCAAAAGCAAATACTAAGACACCACTTTAGAATTAGTTTTATTTGGGGGTGTGGTAGAAAATTAAGGGGAGCAGTGTGTGTGTGATACAACCATTGTTCGAATGTATTTTGAAAGGAACTGGGACAGCTTAGAGGATTATTGAATCTGTGTTTAAACACTTGTGCCTGAAGTTGCTCAACCTGCCTAATTTCAGACACTTAAGTGAGAAGCATAAGGTATAGTGCCTTCAGGGCTCTTGAATGAACTTGTATTTCCCTTCTTATAAGGGTAGGAATATCCTGGGCCTAAATCTGACATGTGTTTCATTGTACATTGGAAGACTTGGCTCTTGTACTGGGAAGTGGAAGGTTTACTCCAACAAACTTGAATCTGCTAGAACAGGCACATTGGAGAGAGGCTGTGGGGGTGTGAACAGCTTAGCTCTTCCCTGTAAATTTTCAGGAGGGAGCAGCTCTCAGAGGATTTGTGGTAAAAGCTTTTGAGGATTAATATAATTTTCAATTCATTTTTTCTGTCTTTTAGGACAGCCTTATGATCTCTCCATATTTACCAAGTTAAAATGAGAAAGGTCTATTTGCCTGCCAATCACATATTAGATGTTTAAGAAGACAAAATAGTTCTGGTAATTATTAGGATCTTTGTGCTATCACAGCTTTTTAGAAACTTTCAGTCCAGCTTCCCACTGTGCTAGACGTGGTGTGTGTGTGTATACAGCATATAGTGTATGTACTTTATATATATGATATGTATGATGACAAAGCAATTGGGGAATAACAGGAGGTTGGAGTGCCAGGAATGTCCTTCCTTGCTGAACAACCCAAGAGAGCTCCAGCAACAGGACAGGGGGCAGTGGGGATGAGCAGTAACACATGGGGTTTCATGGCTGAATATCAGGAATCACTGTTTTTTTGCTTTGAGAGTGAGCAAGTACTGGAGCAGATTGCCAAGAGAGGTTGTAGGGTCATTGTTCTTGGGAATATTCAAAAGCAATCTGGATGTGAACCTGGCCAACTGTCTCGAAGCAGCCCTGCTTGGGCGGCAGGATTGAACAAGACTCTCTTCACAGGCACTTCAGCCTCAACTCTTGTGTGACTCTAAGCTCAGAAAACTGGCTGAGGAAAGTGAAGCTTTCTCCTCTCTTGAGGAAGGAAGCATATAGAATATAACTACCTAGCTATTCTGCAAGATATGATCTTTACAACAGAGAGGCAACTCCCAAGTTGACTGTCTTTTCCACCTTATGCAGTCTGTCACCAAATCTGCTGTAACCAGACGTGAGAGAGAGGGAAAAGCATGTGCTGAAGTTGAACTGTCTTGTGACAAAAACTATTAGTTTGTGGGTCTACTTTGATTTGTATTGCAGGACAAGGTAAGAGAGGCTGATGGAGGCACTTGCCAGGTGATAAAACTGTAATTTAGGCTTTTAAGCGTTTGTGCTTAGAAGTAGAGCTGCGAGCTGTGGCTGCTGGTCCACCAGTCAGGCTGACATTTAATGTAGTGACATGTAAGTCTGTTTGCTGCTTTACCCTGTTACACTTTGCAGCTGTGGGAGTGCAGAGCTGAAGGCTGAATTCAATTCCATAGTCTTGCTAGCAGATAATGGCTAGTGACACAAATGTAACAGATAAGGGGTGTCATGATTTCAAAACTGATCCAGAGACACAGTCAGTTGACACATTCTTGGTAGGTAAAGTATGTTTAGTCTCTAGTTTCAGGGGACCAAAATGACTAATGGAATACTTCTTACTGTGATGGTGCTCACAGCAGCACGGCACTTGGTTGTGCACTGTACTTTGCATAGTGTTGGGAAAACAGAACGAGATGAGCAGGCATCTCCCTTGGGTGACTTAGTTTGAACCAACATTGGTGTCCTGTCCTCATGGAGTGCCATGATCTAGCCTGTTTCGTGCTGCCTGATAAGTGAATACATACCAACAGAGCTGGCAATGAAAAAATAGATCCAACCAGGGGCTCTTTTCTGGAAGTTAGAGCAATTTTAAAACTCTTTGCTATTGTTCTTCTTCAGTTCCCTTTGAGAAGAGGCCAGAAGTGTGAAGTTGCTACACTTGGATACAGAGAAAGCAAACTAATTTAAGGGGAAGAAGATGAAAGAGAAAGCAGTTCTGTGCCTTGTTAAGTTTTCTGTGTTCCCTTGAAAGCTTTTATCTTCGGAGCAATCGCTCTCTTTACAATTGCGTAATCAGGATTCAGTTGAGTTAACAAGCTCATGCTGTGATATTGTTAACAAATCCATAGCACTTTGTATTTCAGGGTGATGTCTTTGAGATTAATTGATAATAATAGTTTCATATATGTGAAGGTTTCCAGAGGCAAGTGTCTGTAAAGCACTGTCACCTTTTCCACTACAACAGCTTACTGTTGCCATTTAAAGAGTGTATCTGCTGCCTGTGTGAGGGAGATGCTGCTGCTTGTGTTCATCTCTGCAAAGGACCTTGGGCCCTCGAAGCAGAAGGGAAAATGACAATATAAAGTTTCATTATGTACTTTGTTTTTAACACAATTGACAAGGGTGGGAAACAATTGTAACACAACTGCCAGAGGAAAGAGATGGCTCCAAGTCATCCCTTTCAGACTACATTTCTTGCAGGAAGATCAGCTCTGGTCCAGCACTATTTTTCAGGCTTAATAAAGAAGTAATTATCAGGAATTATGCTACCCTGTGTTAGACAGGAGGTCAGCTTAAATGGTCCGAGAATTTCTTTTCTGTCAAAATTGTGTACTTGGGTTCATAAAGCCGACAGCATCACTAGCCACATACACAAAGCCAGGTCCATTTTAAAAGCAATATTTGGGATTGTTTTTAGTACTTTCTTTCCCCCTTCAGCATGACCTTACTTTTTATAAGTGGAGCATGATGTGTTTTGCACTAGTGTGGCTAAGACAAAAATCAGTTCTGTTGGTATCTAGGCTCCCCAGCAAGAAGAAGCTATTCATTTTGTGGCTTACTAAGGGTACTGGGTAGAGTGGCCTCTGAGGCAGTGGGATATGTTTTTCACTATCACTGAGGTTTCTAACTCACTCTTTTGGTTAGGAGGAAAACAGAAGGGTGGGCACACAGAGTAAATAGTCTGGAAGGCCACTGTTACTGTTTAAACATCCCAGTGATTTCACAAATAATTCATATTGGAGTGTAGGGAAAATATGTGCGAGCATATAGATATACAAAAAACCTCTCTGCAACTAAAGAAAGCACAGAAATGAGGGATGTGTGGATTATACATCACTTGCTTTCCAACAGATAGTCAAATAAATACTGCAGTGACATCTTTATAGCCATAATAGAAAATGGTTTCATTTGGAGAGTGTTTGTCATAATCCAACTAGGCTTTAGGAACACAAAGCCTAGTTGGATTCTGATTCTGAAAGAAAGCCTTTTCTTTCAGAACCATCAAAGAGCATGAAAGATGAGGTTCTAATAACCATACTCATTGTCCCATAGAGCTAGCAGTCTCAAGCTGTAGCTTCTTATGGTCTACAGAGCAGTTCTGTGATAAGGTGTCAGATGCTTGCTGGAGTGAGTAACGTGCATGTTCTTGTTCAGTTATTTCTCATAATTACTACTAATTTCATGTCATTTCCCAAATACTACCCAGATTTTCCAATTGCACTGTACTCTAAGACCAGTTATTAATCATCTGCATAAGCTTAAACAAGCAAACAATGTTTAGATGCTAGTCCAAGTGGGAGGCTGGGAGGGATAAGGATGGAGCCCCAACTGACAATGATAGAAAGCCTGAATTGGAGTCTGTTACCCCCTGTCTGAGGCACCTAATTGGAATGTTGTTCAAGTGTTAAGTATTAAGGGGCAAGCATAGAGGTATTACACAACATTATAAAAAAAAAGCCTGCAAACTGGAAAAGGGGAGAAAACTAAGTGGGAAATCTGGACTGTATCAAAGCAAAATACTGCTTTATTGGAATGAATTCCACATTTTTCCATGGAAATTAGAAATGGATGAAATGCTTCTATTTCAACAATTCCCCCCCCTTTTTTTTTTCTTGGAAAGAGTTTGGCTGAGAAAGATGTTATCTCAGAAAAGACAGGGTTACATGTAATGCCTATTTATTACAGATGAAAAGAAACTGCTTTGGGCCTGCCCTATTCTCTATGCTGAGGCAGAACCAATGTTTTATTTCATTCTAGTACCAATCCATAAAAGTGTGATTAGGAAGTCTGGCTTCAAAGCTGCTATTCTGCAGATGTGCTCATTGTAAAATTAGATCTCTTGTTTATTCCCTGCCTGTTGTTCCCTTTGAAGCATATCCATTGCCCATCACCACAATGCAAACACAGGCATGGCACAGCAGATGTGGTACAAACACCTAGGAAGAATTGATCAGCTCTTTCTGTGGAACAGAATGGAGCCAGAACAATTTTATCTGCTCTCTTGGTATCTCATGGCTTCCCAGTGTTGTGCTTAGCTGTCGTTCTTGGGCAAGTAAATATGGTTACACTGAGAAGAACAATAGTAGTAAAAGTCTCTGCTTTTACATGGCAATTGTGTGCATCCTTATCAGCCCCTTTCCAGTGATTATTTTCCTTGCTCAGAATATCAAGACTTAGTCATCATGAAAAGAAGGCACTCCTTTTCTTGGCCTTTTGGCCAACACTGCATAGTTAAGCATAAATATGAAATAGAGCTTAATTTGCAGATGAATCCTACGAAAGCTCCCTCGCTTGGCAGAAGGACCATGTTTTAAAGGAAAAGGAGTTACTTGCAATCCATACCATGGAGGCATGGACCATGGGCTGGACTGTAAAATGCTGTTTTAGTGGAAAATCTTACAAACTCTAGTGAGTATCAAGTCCCCCTGTCAAGGCTGTACTGATGAACTGAGCTAATAAAGCTGTCTGTGCAATGACAGCGTAGGGAGAAGATAATTTATCCTTCTTGTTGTTTTGCTCTACTTCTGGCAGCATGTCAAAAAGGCTCTTTTTCAGGTCTGCTGGGACAAAGCCTCAACTATGCATAGGGCCGAGAGTTGGCTCCCAGGTAACTGTCCTGGGCAAGCAATATGCTGTGAGCAATGTTGTCATCCACTCATCATGGCAAGTCAGTAGCCACTACTGCTGATCTACAACAGGATGCATGGGAATGCAGATTGAAAACTTGAGGTTTAGCTAAAAGATGAAGCTTTATCGTTCTTTCTGGAGCCTGGCAACAATCAGAGAAGACTTATTAGTTAACAAGGTCTATCAGTGTCAGTGGACAACGGTGTCTGAGCATGCCTATGCTATTTTCTCTCTCCCACCTAGTTTAGGGGGGAAGTTAACTAAGTGTGAGATGAAAGCAGGCACTACTTCTTGGCTGTATGGTGTGTAGAGCTGTACTAATTTTAGTCCTCTGAAGGTCAGTTGCCTTATAATTAAAGGCTTTGAGCTGCTTATTTTTCTTTTCCTTCCCTCTGAGGTTATGTTTACCAAGAGAAAAATTGAGAAAATTCCTAAGACTGACTCTAAAATTGTATCTTTAGAAAATGCTAGGTTTAAAATGACCACGCTCCTGAAGCTCTTCCCAAGGCCCTGCCTTGATTACACTTAAGGGCAGCTCTATAAACACATACAAATAATGATGAATTTCCAAGCGATTGGGCTCTATCGTAGAGCACAAGTTCTGACCATCAGCTCCACCCTTTTGGCTGACCCCACGAGCCATGGCAGTTTTTCAAGATAGCAGTGACACTTCAGTGTTATATGCCTCTTTTGGCCTAGCATTGAACTTGTTAAATGCCTTTGCTGTCAGTGCTTGCTTGTGCTTCCCTGTTACTATCAAGCTTCGTGCTACAAACTACAGGCATTTTGACTGAGAGGGTCAGAAATAGACTTTAGACCCTTCTACTTCCAAGGTTGCTGGTGCAACCCCCACAGAAACTGTGGTGACTGTAAGTCATTTCAGCATTGCTGTGGTCTGAACAGTTTTGTGTTATGACAAGCCAAACTAGGGGTCCAGCAGCTAAAGGATGTCAGTCAATACCACTTCGTTCTTTGTGGCAGAGATCACTGAAGTGATTTTCACGTGGGAGCAGTTATGTTGGTGATACTTAGTCTGGGGACTGGGTTGACAATTATGGTATTCAGACAAGTGAAAGGCAGTAGAAAAAGAGTATAGTATACATTGTTGTTTGTACTAGCTGAAGTACAGCAAGAGTTTTGTCAGTGGCAACAGAGACTTATGCCAGGGATTGGGAAACCCTTTGCCAATACTAGAGCTGAACACTAGATGAATTGCTTAACCAGGGAACAGGATTAAGTGGGTCAAGGATTATCTGCTTTCAGTTAGCCCAGCATCTAGGCCATCAGAGAGGGAACTGAGATAACCACTTGCATTTTCTTTGCTGTGCCTGTTGCCTTGTGTGAGTAATACTCCTTGCTGCCTCTTTTGCTGGAGCACAAAAATGCTTTGCCACCCAGAAATTCCAAGTGCTGTGTCAAGTACACTAAAGCTAAACCATCTAGTCAGTAAAGTCAAGTATATCCTACAGCTTTAAGTCTAATCCACAGAAGTGTGTTCTGTGCTGTGAGTAATAATTTCTTGCCATAAATTGCCAAAGCAGATGAGTAATTGCCTTGCATTAGCACTGCATTCTCTAGTGAAATTATCACTTCATCTGTGGTGTAAAAACATATTTCATCTCTTCACAAAATGAAAATAGTAGCACCTTCTTATATGTTAATCAAGCCCTCTGTTAATCAGGATAATAGACCATAATTGTGATTACAGTTAGAAATCAATTCATTCTCTGTTACAATAAAACAATTAATGCAACCAGAGACAGCATGTTCTCGAGAGTCAAATATTTTTGACAAAGACACAGGTTTACTTGTCTCTTTCTTTTAAAAACACACAGAAGATGCCAAAGAAAGAACCTAAACTTTTCTTGCCAACCTAGATGTATCTAGAGATGTCTAGGGCTAAGCAGCAGTGCGTTGGCAAGAGCCCAAGGGCGTTGTGTAGCATATGTGACCATCTGCACAGCCCAAGGGGACTGCTGGTCCAAGCATCACTATCATTTCTACAATTCCTCCTTTGCTCTGCAACTATTAGCTTAGTAATTGAGGTAAATTTTACCTGTGTTGCCTATGCTTCAGTGCCAATGATGTTGTGAGCAGAAACTAGAATGATTGGAGTGTCTCTCTTTGCCCGGATCTTGTGGCGACAGAGGTTTTATACTAGGGTAGGACATGCTGTATGTTCTTGTGTTTCTGTTCCCTGTGGTCACTTATGCCAAGGTACAGCTGTGAGGTTTAAACTTTCTTCCTTATGATGGACAAGAATTGAAAGCCTGAATTTTTTGAGAGCCCTCTCTAAGGGTGCTTTTGGAAGTACAGTGCTCTCACCTAGACAATGGCTTTAGCAATTGTCAGGTAACCATTCAGATGCCTTTAAAGGCCTGTGGTCTCGACTTTGCAAGCCTTGTTTTACTTGGTAGTCAAATAGATTTACTTGTCTCTTCATTTAAAAAACATATTGATGCTGCTTCCAGAAACAAAATGCTGCAACTTGGTAATATAAATATTCCTTAGACAGAGGTTTGCTTCTGCAACTATTAGAGTGAAACATCAAATGTGGGTTTGGTCTCCCCTGATCCCTGGAACTTATTCCATTTTGGCATCCTGCTTCTCTGGTTTGCTTGTGGATTTTTGAAGCCTGAATAATAATCTTGTTTTACAGGGTCAATATTTAGTTGGATCTCTCTCATTCAATGTGAACATTTGCAGTGTGAAGGAGAGACACTGGTATCATCAGTAGCATGGGATTGGGGTGTGATACCGAGCTCGAGTAGATGTTTGTGCACTTTATAGCAATCGCTTGAACATCCTGTCCAGAACCTTCAAAGATTGGTAACAAAGAGCATCCCTCCTGTGTGTGCTCAGCTGTCTTTGTTTTCACAGCTGGCATGACTTAGTGTGGTCACCCAGAGACTGTGCAAGAGAAGTGTGCGAGATCCACTCTCATCCCTCTGCTGTGGATGAGCTCTAAGGTAGAACTTTTGGGATCTGTCTCTAATTTCTTGGTCAAATACATCTATAGCTGAAGCACTTAGGGAGTTTTGCTCATGAAAGAGGGGAATTAATGGTCAGCAGAAAAGGATGCAAACCCACCTTTCTTGCTGAGAGTAATTTTCTGGTTAGAAAGGGATTGGCATAGGTAGGAGCTGAAATCACCACTCTGAACTTTCCAGCCTTGACCACTAATAGTGAGGAGATAAGAGACTGATAGTAGCTTCCCTGAGCAATGACTGTTCATTCTCTCTCCTTGTGCTAATAGCATCTTAGTGTCTTGTGCTAATGACTTTGTCCCATGAGCAATAAGCTGATGAGAAAAGACAGAGCCCAAGAAAAAAGCTGAGCTGGTAACAATACAGACACTGGGAGTTTGTTTGGGGTTTTTTGGGGGGTGTGGTGGGGTTTTTTTCAGGGTTTTTTTACAAGGCAAAGCTATTTTCTTTCACTTCCCATTTTCTTTGTAAGCTACCAAAAGCAAATCCAATTGTATTTTCAAATCTAGAACTGATGAGCACACTCTGTTTGCCTTTCTTGCTAATATCTCTCCTTTTCACTTGCTTCAGTTAGGACAGCTGTTGTGTGGATCACTTTGCCAAAGTAATCTACCCCTTTTGGCCTCGGGAAGTGCTAACTAAGTAAAGATTTCCCTACCAGCAGCACCAACATCATCTGTCCCCTGCCAAGGAGCCAGATGGAGGTAGGCTGTAATCAGGCCACATAAGAAAAGAGTAACTGAAAGACTTGGAGGAGGCAGGAGCTGGGAAAGGCTATCACATCTATTTTTGATTCTTAAAAAGGGAAGATTAATTTAGATCTTCTGGTATACACAAAGAAAAAAAAACCTGCCTGAAGGCGAGGAGCACGGTTGTGACTGTTCTTACAGTCCTTGTTATTAACTGAACTGATGACAAGAGAATGCAAACTGCTCCAGCCCCATCTTTTAAGTGAACAGTTCCAGGCACAGGCCTTGGTTCAAAGTAAAATGGAAAGGAACAAATTCCTTGGATGCAGCAGGGGGCAGATAGAAATGCAGTGTCAAATGTGACAGATCAGGAAATACTTAAGTTATGTTGCCCTAAAATTAGTGTTGGTGACACACTATAAACATCAGTGACATGATGATCTCATTCCAGAATAAATGGAGCCATATTCCAAGGTTTAAGAATTCAGAGTCAAGCTTTGTGCAGCATGCAGACTTTCACCTGGATTCACCCCATCCAGAAGAGCTAAAGCCACCCTCCTTGTGGTGGCTGGCAAATCACAGAAGGCTGGTGAGAAGGGAGCACTGTGTCTGCTCAAAGCAGATGCTCCAAAGAGAACCAGACACAACAGCTGCATCTCTCCCTGCCTTTATGTTCACCTGCTCTTTCAGAGTTGCTCATGGAAGGTGGGAAGATTGTTTCAGCTCTTGGGTTATGACAAATGGCCATTTATTGGTTTCACTTTGATAGATAAGAAAGCTTTGGAGAACTTGAAACTTATAATACTTTTTAATATGAATAACTGCAATACAAAGGCTTAAATGTTTCTTTCTGTTGCAGTGACTCAGCATTTTTAGAGCCATAAAATCTTCTCTACCAGGCTGCTATTACTGATGTGTCAATTCTTTCTAATTTTCTGAATGCTAAAATTGAAAGGAAGCAGGGTTTAGGCTTTATCTATTTCTAGTTTAATGAAATTCAGCTTAAAGGCATAGAAAACCAGTACCTGGCCTGGAGTACTCCTGCCTTTAGAAAGCTCTCAATAAACCAGACCAGCAGGATGGAGTTTTCCTTCCCAATTTTGTCTTTTTCTTACTCCTTTATTACATGTTGCCCCCTTGTCCATGCTAATATTGTCTAGTTATGTTCATATTGTGTCTTACCTGATTTAGCTCTGCCTTACCCTTTTCTTTGGGAGGGTGGGAGTCATGAAGCTGAGGGAATTCCACTGCTACCTCTTTTGGGACCCTTTTGTTAACCAAAGCTTGAGACAGTTTTACAAGAAACTTGCCTAGGAAACCATCTAACCAATGCTCAATGTAACAGAGCTGAGGAAATCTCCCTGACCATCTGCTATTGAGGGTTGCTCTCAGCCAAGGTGATGCTCTCCACACTGCTTTGCAGAACCTTTACTTAAGACAGAAAGAAGAAAATAATCTGATTTTGGTCACTTGAGGTACTTGAAAGCAACAGGGAGGCTGTGGAAATCCAAGATCCAAATTATTACTTTGTATCCCAGAAGAGTTTAGAGGCAGCTCCTGCAGACATGGGGATTTTCTGGATAGATTTTTACTAGTAGTTGATTCAGATTGGTACACAAGCTTATTCTTCACTGGGGAGCAGTATTTTAAAAACTCATGATTAATGCTCCCCCCAAAAAAGCAGATGAAACTTTTTGCTTTAATCAAGCTGAAGAGTAGTTTCAAAAATGAAAAAAAAAAGTCTTAAACATGAAACAGTATGTTTGATCACAAAATTTTTTCCTTAATTCGGGCATTCTTTAATGCTTTTAGTTTGATAAATCAAAAAGTGCCCTCTGAGCATCTGTAAGAAAACAGTAGACCAAATAATGTCAGAAATTTGTTTGGATACTGCTGATGGAAATGTATGAGAACGGAGAATCTCAGAATAGTTTTATCTGCTAGAGGTCATATCTGCTTTGGTCACACAGTCTCACCAAAATGCTTGCAGAACTAATAAGCCATACCTGCAAATCTAGGGGAAAACAGCATAAGATGAGCTGTGATTCCCTCTCCCCCTTCCCCCTACCCCCTCAAAGATTAACTGGTCCATAGGTAGCTATTTCTTTACTCTCTCTCAAAAAAAAAAAAATTCTACTCTTGATGAAAAAGAGAAACAAGGAATTAGCTGACCTCCCATATTCTTTCCCAGCCCTCCTGGTGCTTCTACATTTGATTTTAAGTATTCTCAGTCAGAAAAACTCATGCCTTTCGTGTGTCCAGTGCCAACTACTCCACTAGTCTGTGGAGTAAAAGGAATAGAAGAGATTAGTTATATGTTTCACTTCCATTTATTTATTTTTTAAAACCCACAGGTTATCAACTGGTCTACAGGGGAAAAAAAATCCCAAGTGCAAATGACAAAACCTGCATGGAAGCAGCTTTAAGTGAGTTGCTGCTGAAAGCAATGCTGTTTCTAATAACACTGCAGATCCAAACTGAATCCATGTGAAGCACTTCGGAAGGATGCTCAGATGTTAATTAGCACACGCAGTGGTATCGTTACCAGTTCAACCAGAGTCACAGTAGTTGTGTACCATTCTGGCTGCCTGTTAGGAGCAGTAATTGAGTAGATTGAATCATCATGAGGATAGTGTACTGTCAGGGAGTACAGGATGCCAAATATGAGTCATTAGCAGTAGTCACTTGGAGAGGGAGAGCTGGGATAGAGAAGAGGGTAGTGTATGGGAAGGAGGAAAAAGATCATGATGATATCTGTCTGTTGTGGTATATACAATCCTGTGCAGGTCTTACTCATAAACCTGCACACAGTCCTATATATACATTCACCCTCATCCTTTGGTCAGCTCCTTTTTGTCACTGATGAAAACCACTGCAAGGATTGGTAAGAAAGGTGCATTTCTGATCTGAATGTTGGGAAAGTTGAGGCCCGTGCCGAGATGAGAGCGTCGTGTCCAGTTGGCAGCATTGCAAAATCTGAGAGTCTATAGAAGACCCATTTGGACAGGGAAGCTGTGAGATGGTGTCCTGCAGAAATGTGACAGGAGTCCAGGGCCATCTGAGAGCCTGGCAGGGCAGTCAGAGGGTAATTGCCTCTTCCCATTTTTGAGGCAAATGCTGTTTGCACTGTAGCCACCAGACACTGGGGCTTAACCTTTTGAACCTGCATTCTCTATCCTATATATCACATTTTATACACCTGTTTCTATTTCTTTACTCTATATATTGCAATCTATACTACTTCTTGGTCCAGAACAAAAAACAAACCTTTGTTATTTCCAAGCCTGCACTTCGAAGTGTGTCTGTGCATATAGAACACTATGTCCTATAAATTGATACTTATCAGTGTAGCATCTCCTGCTTTGATGTGATGTAAATCTGCAAACTTTAACAATCAAATTATGGAAGCTCAGCATAAAAAAATTATGCCTGTTCTGAAGCCACTGTGACCCTTGATGCATCAAGCTTTGGCAGGGGGCCAGCCTACCACTTAGTGTGATGTTCCTGGGGAATGGGAAAAAAAAAAAGGCACTAAATGACATTTTTCATATTATATCTGTTTTTTCCCCTTACTTGAGCATGTTAAATTTAACTTTGCTCTAGGCATAGCAATTCAGGTTTCTCTTTCCATTTTATGGGTGGGTTTGAAATGGTATATTAATCCAGAAAGACATAGAGTCCCAGTGTTATTTGCTAATTAAAAGGAAAAGGGTGTGTGTGTGATATCACTAATCCCACTATTGTGTTGCAGTTCTGCAGTGTTTATGTGGCATAGTTATGATGCTGGAGGTGGGGAGGAGAGATGGATCAAAAAAAACCTTTTTCAGTGTTCAGGATGATTAAATAAATGAGTTGGAGGAGTTAACTTGATATGAGGATGTGCAGGATTGACCAGCTAAATCTGTGAACAGTGTGATGGTCCTTGTGTGCAAGGTCTTAGTTTCTTGCCAGTGCCTTGTACCCCTGTTGGTTCTGCTGCAGGCCCCTTGGGTCATGCAGTTGCTGAGCCAGTCACTGCTCTGATGGTCTGGTTCCTCATCCAGGGCACTAGCTGTTCCTCCAGAACTGGGGTGTTTGTGGAACATGCACAGCTCAATGGTGGGATTTCTTATTTGGATGCACAAGAGCAGACTGGATAGAACATCTCCCAAACTCAAAGGAGTGGGAGACACTCGGGGAACCCTTTCCCATGTGAGTAATTTGCAGAACTGTTTGGCAGACTCTTCCCCTGGCAAACTGAATAAAGGAGGATCCAAAGGACAAATCCATAATAAGAGCCTAGAGCTGGGCACATCTTAAAAGCTGTAGTGTGTTCTGCTAATCAAAACAGCCTCTGCATTGGTTTCTGAGGAGATAGATGTTTGTGCTGCTATAGCATTAGTGCTCAGCAATAAATATCAATATACATAAATGCTTTCATTGATTAGGAAGAGAAAATTAAGATGCTTGGAAGAAACAGCAGCAGCTAGGACCTTCCAAACTTGTGGGACTCTTCAAGACAACCTAAAACCCATATTTTAAAATTGCACTTGCTCTGTGGGACCTTGTTTGAGCATTCCCTTTTGACAAGCTTAGCAGCTTTTTATCATCTCTTGCTTTTCTTTTGACTCAGGTGATGAGCATAGTAAAGAATTGTTTATATACATTGTTACAAAGGAAAATTATAGTGCAAAGGCCCTAGAAGATAAACCCTGGCCTTTGAATGGTGTAAGAATCATGTAACAAAACATAATCTCAGGTGAGGGTTTAGATCCAAGCTCAATCACATAGTCCCCAGATTTGTAAATGATGCTTTGTCACTGATCCAGTGTAAGTGTCATGGTTCAGCCCCATGGACCCAGGGGAAACAGGATATAAAATTGGTCACATCAGATCTGTTTGCTGATATTCAGCATCCTTGGTGATCTCTGCAGCAGTGTGCAGGTACTGAGGCATTAGGCAAAAGCACACTCCCACATGCTCTCCCTGTCTATCTTGCTGTGCTGCTTCTGAGCAGCAGGTGGAGTGAATTCTGACCCTAGACTAAGCAGATACGGATATTCCCATACTCTGAGTCTTTTATCTGACTTTTTTTTTTTCCTCCTCCTCCAGTGATTAGGAACAAGGGAGAAAATTCCTCCTCCATTGGCTCTTTGGTCTTGCAGTTAAGCTATTGCAGAACTGTACTACCTGCACACTCCTCCAGCACAGTCTGCAGCAGAGTTTCTCTTGTCTGAGTGATGATTTCACCATATTGCTATAGCAGAGATTGTAAGCATATATTTGAGCTGGATCAGTTGCTCTCTCTGCACAGCATTTGAACACGTGAAGTTTCCTCTTCTGCAGTCACTGCATGTAACTAATACAATGAAGCAGTGGTAAGAATCCATATAATTAGCCCAAATGCCACCATCCTTCAGCATGTTAGGTCAATTTTTCAGGACTAAATGAGGCTTTGTGTGCTTATTGCAGTGGTGAGTGTGATGTTGACAAGTCCTGCCTTCCTACACTGTGAGGAGAATCTTCTGGGTTCAGTGGCTCCAGTACACATGGTCATTGTGGTGCAGGGTGTCAATTGCCCCAGATCACACTGCAGTGTGAGCTACTGCTCTTCATTCTACCAAGGGACAAAACAAATTCATTAAGATGCTCTTTAGAATGCAGAGTCACACAGGATATTTTTCACAGGTGCTTCTCAGGGCAGTGTCAGTCAGACACTGCATTTAAAAAAAACCCAAAAAACAGGTAGAGTTCTTCAGCTCTAAATGAAACCAGATTTATTTCTCTAAGTATTAGACCCAAACTGAGTCTAAGAAGGTCACAAAGATGCACTGTAACCAACTAAGTGCATTTCTAAAGATGCTTTTCCTCATTAAGAGGTATTTCCAAGAGGGAGAAATGGTGTCTGCACTTGCTTACAAAGCCCAAGCTATTGTGTTTTGATGAGTTGTTATTTAAGTAGATGTGAGCTTTGATGTGTATTTTAAAGCCCTGTGGGAAGCAGTGGCATGTTGCTACAAGGGGCATGGAGTAGCTTCTGAAGGATGGTGCTTTTCTCAACAACTGCTTTGTCTTCAAAATGTGCTCTCACACCTCAGGGAAATGTTAGGCCACCTGCAAATGGGCCAGTTTGCTTTACTGTGCTGTTCCTAACACTTTAGTCTGGCTCCAGTGGGGCCTGGAGTTCACTCTTGTTACCCAGATATGTGAATGTAGCTGGGTGCAGGCAGGCTCCTCCTGCATCCACCAAACACAGCAATGATTTGCTGGGTTCACTCAAGGGCACAATTGACAAAATAGTTGGAAGTATCTGGAAGGCATCTTCTAAGGGTGTGTTGACACAGCTACGTGATGTACTGTCATATGTGTGTGTGGTTTTGGTTTTGAGGGTTCTGCCAGCTTTGGCTCATGTCATGACAACTTTCTTCTGCAGTTTGAAAGACCACTTGACATAGTAAAGAAGAAGCTGTCTGAACTGGGCTGAGTAACCTCCTGTAGTTCCTATGGCAACCAGATGCATTCTCTGCTCTCATAGGGACCTGCTTCAGTTCTAACAGTACAGAAGAATCAGGTGTAGTGGTAGGGGGACAGGTGCATTTCAGTGAACTGACTTGGAAACTGCCAGTCACACAGTCACTATCACACAGGCCAGTGCAGATATTTGATGCTGCTTCTTCCTCAGTGAAAGGCTGTGAAGATCCAGCAAAGGTTTTGAAACTCCAGTAGATGTGCCAATGCAAGGGTAGGGTTAGATAATGCTTTGTTCTGCTGTGTATTTACCCACTGATGCAAACCACACAGACTTGGGTAGCTGTCACGTTTTCAGATGTTTCAGACTTCACATGAGATGTCCCAGTTTTGAGGCACAAGGTAGAAAAAAATAGAGGAAAATGATGGACATCCAGTGGTGTGTATGTAGGGGGACTCTGATGACATATGGGATGATTGGATTCAAGACCCTGTTCTGGCTGACATAAATATTATGCCTGGTTGTATAATTACATAGTCAGGAAAAAAATGATTAAATCTGATTTTTCTCCACAGATTAGTTACTGTCATAATAAATTTATGACCAAGCTGAAATCTGTTGAAGTAGGCAAGAAGGATAAGATGTGTGAGAAAGGAAGGGTTCTGTATCCCACCATAGTGAGAGCTCTTTTTTTTGTGTTCATACATGAAGTATTTGTCTGAAGTGTTGTCATGGTTTAGCCCTGTTGGGGAGCTAAGCCCCCTACAACTGCTTGTTCATTTATCCCCAGTGGGAGGGAGGAGAGAACTGCAAGGGTGAAATTGTGAAAACTGGTGGCTGTGCTCACATCTGGGTGCTGCAGTGAGGGATCTGGCTGTCTGATGGCTTCAGGTTAGTGTGCTCTAGGGAGGGATGGAAGAAGGAGGAGGCAGTACAGAAGTGTTCATGCAAAGATTTCTGGTAGTAGAGGGATCTTCCATAGTCACAAAGAAAAAATTGGGGTGAAGAGGCTACAGTGTAAGCTAGACAAATTCCAAACTCATCCTGTACAAAGATGGTTTTCAATTATGTGAAATTGTTACATGGAAACATAGTGCCTGAAAAATGTGGTCTTTGTTCTGTCAGGAATTATGGCATTGATACTGGATGGATTTTAGCAGTTGCATTATGCAGCACATCAGAGAAAGTTGTCAGAATGATCCTGTCCAGCCTTAAAAATCCATGAATTTCCAATAGTGAAGAAAGCAGAGACACTCAGGCTCTTTACTGATATTTCAGGAAACCTTTTTTGTTCTGGATGTATTTTTTTTTTTTTACCCAGTGCTGTTTTCTGCTCTTTTCCATCAGCCCAGCTGAATTTCTCTTTGGGAATTACATAAGGAATAAAAATGTTTGCTGCTATTGTTCAAAGCCAGGACTTGTTCAGTCCTTCCCAGGCATTTCTGTGACATTATCTTTACACTGAGTAACGTGTTTTACAATGGCTGCACACTATTCCCTCTCAAACAGTTGATCTAATCTATCAGAAGTTTCTTTTAAATCTTTTGTTGGAAAAAAATTAGTAATTTCCTTGCATTTGCTGCCTTCTTGAAAGACAGGGGGTGGACTATTGTCACAGAATTGTAGTAACTGATCTATAATTGTTCCCTTTATGATAGGTGTTCTTAGTAATAATTCTCAGTCTATTGTGCCTAGCTAAAAAAGAAAGGCCTGAAGTAGTCTGATGGGACTGAATGTTTTATGTAAGTTACAAATTTCCCTAAAATGAGTTTCTATCTTGGTCACAAACATAAGAAACTGGATGTGGTTGTGCTTAAGTCTGAGAACTGTAATTCATTCCGGTTTCTTCTCTTGGAAATAAGCACTAAAGAGATGTAAAACAAACAAACAAACAAAAAAACCCCAAACAAACAAAAAAACCCCAAATAAAACAAAAGCAAAAACCCAACACCATACCAAAAATAAAATCACCCCAAAATGTGACATATTCTCCTTTTACAGAAGGGCAGGAAGCCTGAGGAGAACCACAACTGGAGCAGTAATCATTTATGTGTATGCCATAATTTCCTATGGAGGAAAAGAAACTATGGACTTGTGATCAATTTCAGCACATACCTCCAAGGATAACAAAGGAATTCTGCTGAGCTTTCAATAAGGGAGCAATGCACCACGTTATGCATTACTGAGCAATTTCTGGTTCAGTCAGAATCACTCACCACTTTGACCAAGACAAGTTCTCAGATCGCTTCTGTCATACTAAAAATTCTGACTTCTTCCTGTGTTTACTGCCCACAATAATTTAAGCATTGCTAGTACTTGATATAGAATCAAAATCATAAAATTGTGGACTGGTTTGGGTTGGAAGTGACCTTTAAATTCACCTAGTTCCCATCCCTTGCCATGGGCAGGGACACCCTCCACTAGGTTGTACCAAGTCCTATCCAACCTGGCCTTGAATCCTGTCAGGGGTCCAGGGGCAGCCACAGCTTCTCTGGGCACCCTGTGCCCACCATCACAGGGAAGAGCATCTTTCCACTATCTAATGTAAATATCAGCTCTTCACCTTTAAGGCAATTCCCCCTTGCACTCCCTGAGAGTCTCTCCTCATCTTTCCTCTAGGTACCCTTCAAGCACTGGAAGGTGACTGTAAGGTGTCCCCAGAGAGATAGGGCAGTTGAGTGCAGAACATGTTAAATGTGTGTTTAACTGGAGTTCCCCTGTACAAACAGAAGTTATTTGGAGTTGCTGTGATTAAACAATGTTTTTCAATCTTCCTCATCAACAACTAATTTTCTTTCACAGAAAATACTCAGAGCAAATGTTGCTCTAAAATAGTTTAATTGCTTTTTCTCATGCTGAGTTGTTATGCACGTCTGTCAGCATCGTCTTGTTAGATTAAAGCTGATTTTTCCCACTCAAATGATGTAGTGTGGATGGGATCAGCACTTCCTGTATTAAAAATGAATCAGTTTTTTTTCTGTATTATTAAAGTGTGGTAAAATAGGGAAAAAGTCTCAGTAATTCTGGAGTATGTTTGACTTTTTAATAATTTCTTGTTCATAAAGGCCACTAGATGCTTCTCAATTTAGACCTATGCAAACACAGTGAGTGGGGCACAATTATTTTAAAACTACAAAAAGGGAATCTGGCTTTTTTCATTGCCATGTTTAAGTAGGTTCCCCATAGCATTGTGCAACTGCCTGAAGTCCACAGCTACTCATAATATGAAATACAATCAATCAGCAATATTCTGGGCTTTGACCAAAATGGTTAATATTAGCAAAACCAACCAATTACCTTCAGGTGAATTCTGTTGGCACACAAATAGAAATCAGTATGGAATATCCATTAATTTTTTTGGTTTTTCAAATAGAAATAAGATAGAAAATAAGTAATAAATCTAGAGCTATGTCCAAAGTTATACCCAGAGTTAATGTTTTGGCATTTGGGTTTCAATAGCTTGTGGGGTTTTGATAAGTCTTCAGTAATTCAACCCCCTTTCTGCAGTTCTTAGAAACAAACTTATTTTGAACAGAACTTCTTTGAGATGTTGGGAGGACATAATTCATGGACTAACCCTACTGTAGTATATTTTAAAATGTGAGTCTGACATCTTCCTTTTTGTGTTTTGCAAGCTGAGAGTCAGAGCTGCTGGCTACAAGTTTAGAACATAGTTTATATACTTAGAATGAGACTCTGGGGCTGTGGGAACAAAAATCCTATCTCCAAAAGACCATGGTTTGAATATGGGAAGGATGGTTGTAGTAGTAATGTTCTCATGATCACTCAGTTTTCCTCCCTGATGCTATTAGAAACTCACTGCATTATCATAAGCCTAGTCTCTTGGTTAGGACCTTCTGTCTGTAAACAGTTGCCTTCATCTGGAACACCAGTAATAAAAAAATAATCTTTGACAAGAATGAGTTAAAAGCTTTTCCTTGTTTATATTTTTTTCTTTCCATTTCCATGAGGAAAGATAACGTTTAGCTCTCCTGAACTAAGTCAATAACTTCTAGATATGGTCTCATTTCAGATACTAAACAGAAATGGAAAAATTCCCACCTTCCAAATAAGCATGAAGTCAGTATAGATCTTAGTGGTTTGATGTAAGGCTAAGACAGGATCTATTAAGTTACATCAACTGAAGATCTAGTCTCTTGCTGTGCTACAGAACCCAGGACTGCAGCTTTTGGTGCTTTGCTCAAGGACATTGGCTGAAAGGGGTTTGTTGTTTCAGTGGTGAAACAAGTTGTCTCCCAGATGTGCTGTCTGACATTGATTAGACAATAGTTGTGCTGAAGCCAGTACATTCTGTCAAAGGCTTTGTGACTTCCAGTAGAGCACTTCATGTGTAAAAAGAAACAGTAATATATAAATTAGTCACAGGAAAAAAAAATTAATAACGTGAATCAGGTCATCCTGCTCTGGCAAGGGGGGTTGGGCTGGATCTTTTGAGGTTCCTTCCAACCCTTAACCTCCTGTATTATTCTTTTTTTGTTGAACTTGCAAAACATTTAAGGGCTCTGTGTGTTTCTCACAGTTACTAAAACACTTAAAGCTGTGTAATGTAGCACATACTATGTTTTGTTTGGAAACAATAAGTGTTTGATCACTGCTGTGGGAAAGTCTTTGTCTTGGCAGCCTTGTGCCAATATGGTATCAGAGATTGACTTGAGTGCTTTGCCTGTACACAGTGCTTGGGAGTCTATTAGAAAACCAGTAAGAGATTCTCTGAAGAGATATGCTTGATGGCTGACTTGTTTTCAGTGTTAGATGATAGATCCAGACAGCTGCATTTAGACTTCAGTAGGATCTCAATGGGTTTTCATTCTGGATGATTTCAATGTTTGAAACCTCTAGATCTGCCACAATAAAACCACCATTCATCTTTGGTATCTTCATCTTGAAAGCATCTGAAAGATCTTAGCAAAATGTACGTCAGGGATGGATGCCTGGTGCTCCCCACCAGGTTATCCATGTATATGCCATAAAGACATGAGTCTCATCTGCAGAAGAATTTTGCAAGAGTGTGGGAGGATCTTCCTGCTGGACTTCTGTCTTCTCTCCCCCTCATCAACTTCTTCTATGACCTTTATCTTAGTGTGCTAAAGGTTGCTATAAAAAAGCATAGACATGGTGGTGAAAATAGCTAACACCCCCATTGACATCAAGTCACTGTCTGGCATCTTTATTTAACAAAACTGCAAGTAAAAAATAATGCTAATTAGTGCCAACTCACATATTCCTGAGGGGTTAGAATATCATTAATGTGGATAATAAATATTTAAGCAATATTTCTAAGAAAGAAATAAGAGCCTTCATAAAACACAGACAAGCTTTGACCACGTTAAAGCAGTTGTAACAACGACACCTATGCTGAGATCAGGAATTAATGTTTTCAAGATAACAAGATGATTGTGCCCAAAGCCCACTTTTTACCCACAGGTTAGGTGTCCTTGTCTGTTGTTGCCCAGATTTTAACTCAAGTAGATATGTCAGGTTAGGTGAGGCAAGGGAGAACTATGCATTGCTGTGAACATGCCAACACCTATTAAAAAGCCAACCAAAATAACCAGTGTTAGCTGTTGAGTGTCAATCCACCCCTGGTTTCTAGAGTCAGATATCACCAGTACATGTGCTTTATGCTCTTAAGGAATTCAGCCTGCTGGAAAGCAGAGAACTTTCTTAGCTATAGTAGACCCCATCACCACAAAGAGTTTATTCTTTTATTATAAAGAAGTCTTATTGTACCCAATTCAAGCGGCCTCAAACCTTGGTTTCAGCTGTTTTCTGCTGCAGTTTGAGCAACTGCTCTTACTGGTCTTGATCTGCAAAGGATATCTCCAGAATTCAGTGCTTTGTACAAGCAGAGATTAATTTAGTGCCAGCTGCTGGTGCAGCCAGGCAGTGAGAATGCTTGTTCAGTCTGGAGGTTTCTTATGCACATGATTAGTCTCATCCATCCTTTATTTACATATCCAGTACTCGGGGTTGTGTCATCTGCTGCACTTTCCTAAGTCAAATTTAAGCTAAGTGGTCCTGATAGTGATAAAACATGGTCACATTCCATAGCTAGTTAAAACTGAATGAGAAGTTCTGATTTTTTTTAAATGCTTCAGAATAATTTGATGGTAACAACGCCTTCTCTCTCTTAGCCACTCAAGGTTTTTTCCATATTCAGTTAAAAGTGTTACAAGTGTGACCATGAACAGGATTTTGAGACTATCTCAGCTCATAGTTTGCTGAGAAAAAATGACTGTGGTCAGTCTGAGACAGGTGGAGATCAAGTCATCCAAATCATATGTGTAAAATAACATGAACTTTGAAGTTATTTTTAGGCTGAAAAGTTAATTCCTAAAACTTTCCTTGCTTAAGCACCATAGTTCAGGAAAACATAACTTCTGGTTATATACACTTGACTTTAATAAAGCTCAGTTTCTTTGCTTGGTTGCAATATCTTTTTACTTTAAATTGTTGAAGCCTTTCTGATTGGTTTAAATCTGCCCATGAGTATTCTGACAGCATGAGAGGACTGAGCTGTACTAGGGACTGTTCGTGTAAAACTCATTTTGTAAATTTTTTTAAGTTTTTTCAGTGACTTCTGAAGTCACAAAATGGGTTTGAGCCCTCCTGAAGACTCAGCATGTCATAAATGCATCACATTTTTCTTCAGCTTTCTAGTAGAATAGAGAAGACCTCATCATGGTCTCAATTCTTCTTCTGTTGGCATTGCATCATTTAAAAGGATAGCTAACAGAGGATTTAAAATATCTGGGATTGTCCCATCACCTACTATGGCATTTCTAAACACAAAAGGAAAGTCTGCAATTTGATTTTTATCCCAGCCTTCCTCTTGTAGTATGAAACACAATACTTAAATGCATCATTGTCATTTCAAGCAGAGCACCACGTGTGTCTAACAGAGAAAATAAGAATTTGAAGTGAATGAATACAGCAGTGAAAATCATCAACTGCATTATTCCTCTTGGGGAAAGAAGAGAGAAGTGAAGAATCCACTTGTGTACCTTAATGCAATTTTTAAGGAGCTCTGGAGAGAGTCACTAGAAGACACAGATCCAAAGCCTGTTCAAGTCTGCTGTAAGATCTTTATTGATGTGATTGAATTGTTATTGAGGCGCTTGAATCTTGGCTGGCAAGACACTTAACTGCTAATGCTGAGAGCTCTGCAGTGGGAGGTGCAGAAAAACACAGTGGGCTGAGATTATTTGAAAAGCAACTGAATACATTGTGTCTTCTGCACTTGGAACTTGCTCCTTCTGACAACTTGTTTTACATGTTCAGCATGAACTGGTCCTGTAGTGCTGTTTGGATTAAGCCAGTTGCCGTTGATGGTTGTCACAGGCAAAGCAGATTCAAGTTGGTAATAAATTAGACACATTTTTAGAAGTAAAACAGAGTAATGGGTAATAAAACCAAACCTTAAAAAGACATTTCCCCTCTCTGCTTCTTCACTTCTGATTTTTCTACCTCCTTCCCACCAGGCAGCACAGGGGCGACAGCAGCAGTGATGTCTCAAGGCTGGAGACTGTTATTAGTGACTCTATCATTAGCTGTGAGATTTTTATGTGATGTCTTGAAAACTTTGTGGCTGTTACAAGACCAAAAAGTGAAATGTAAGAAACAAAGCTTGATACAACCTGAAACCATTACATAAATATTTTCTTAGGCACATCCCTCCTTCTTGTGGGTGCCTTGCAGGTATGTCCTGTAGCCATTCCCACACAGGTGACCATTTCTCTTCCCTTGAAGCTTAGTACAACAACCAGAGTTTGTCAGATTTTTGACCACTGCTTTTTTTTTTATAGTGTTGTGCAAATTCAGAGTATTTGCTTTCAATTTAGACACTCAGAAAAGGTTTCTAGCTGTATGATTTTCCACTAAATTTGCTATTTGAGGGACTTGTAACCTTCTTATTACGTGAAGCAATAGATTTTTCTCAGGAATGGTTCAGAGAAAGCAGCAAATAGACAAACTCCAAAATAAACTAGGATAGTACACATTGTCTTTTGTTTCCTTTGATCTGTTTGTAGTTTCTCTAGAGATGTCCTGATTAAATCAGATTGGTAATGAATTGAAAGTGCTTGTGTCTGACTGCTTCAGGTGTTAAAGAAGGGAAGAGAAAAACATCCAAAGGACTAGGAAAAGATGGTTTACTCCTGCATTATCACATAAAACTGTCTTTTGCTAATACAGAGAGGACCTTGTCTTTAGGGATAAGTGTTAGAGTATTTTGTTAAAATGAGAAGTTAAATGCCATTTGATCTCCCATACAAGCTTGTTTCAAGAGTCCAGTATTTCCCAGTGAAATACCACTGTAGTGGAGAGCTCTATAAGGAGATGCAGAGCCTGGGGCTCCTCACATAAGCACCTGGTGCCCCTTGACCTTCATAGAAGGGCATTTTATTCCCAACATTCCTTTAGTTTTCCTGGTAAATGCAAGATAACTGCAGTGAGGATAGCACAGGCATGGCTGTTGGGAAGGATTGGGTTCTGCAATGTCTCTCCAAAGATGTGACTGCATCTTTTAGACTGTCCCCTGTTGAGGTGCCCCATGTGCTTAGTTAGCTTCCAGTGAGAACACAAAGCTGAGGTACTACTGTGTCAGCTCAGGGATGCAAATGAATGGGATGAACTTGTCAGGAGAGCATCTGAGGGTTTAAGCAAGTCCTAAAAATCAGCTGAAGTCAGAAGCATAATCTGTGTAGGAGCTGCTCTTGGAGTACCCTGACTGTTTCTATTAATAACTACTACTACTGCAGAGGAGGAAAATAAATCAGATCCCAGTGAGGTTTTTGATACTGTAAACATCAGATTTTTGTTTTGTTCTGTCTGTTTTCCAAGAAGTAATCCTCAGAGGCAAAGCTGCAGGGCTTCTTGCTTTCATCCTCCAGTGTTGTTTCCCCCTAGTTACACAATGGTGTCTGCAAGCTCATGGTGGACCCACTCCCAAGGGGCACAAAACTGATGTGTCCTGCAGTTGGTGGGCTCTGGCTCATCTCTGACACTCGTTTCCAGCAGGAAATTCAGGAAGCTATTAGTATGAAAGGCTTTGCTAATTAAACTACCATAGTGCAGTATTGGTCAGAGTATGTGTATGCAGATGTCATAAATATATATCAAATCCAGTATGATAGGCAAAGAGATTGAAAACAGTTTATTTTGTGCAGATTTTTACATTTATTTCCAGTGAACATTGCTACCTTAAGTGCCTGAGAGCTTTGAGATGTGCCCTGTTCATCTTAGGGCTGCTCTTTTTACACCTCAGCCAGCATAAGCCCTACTATGCATTACCTTATGTGCAGGTACATCTTGTTAGCATTCCTCTGAAAAGTAATTTTGGGTGAGTGTCTTAGTTTTCTTATGAAAGCCAGGGGCTGTTTAATTTCTCATCTGTAAATACTTGCTACCATGAATCTTTTCTAGCATAAACCTGTCAAAACCAGTAAAAACTCTTCAACTCTACGCTTCACAAGCTTAATCCTTGTTCTTTAACACTGTAAGAGCTTGTTCCACAGTTTATTCCTTCCAGACACATTAAATGAATGGGGCTGCACCACAGGATCACAAAAATGTTGATTTAATTTTTAGTCCTTATTTCCACAGTGTGTAACAGGTTTCTTGGCCCCTTGAGGGTGTCACTGGACACCTAAATGAATTAATTCCTGTGTTAGAGTAGTGAAGGGTTAATCCCCTCAGGAAAACATTACAGAATCATCAACAGGGTGCTTGAGGAAAGGTAAAAATACTGGCAGGTGTCTGAGTAGGAAGGATATGAATCCAAAAAGCTGAGAGAGGAACACTGTTGATGCCTAGAAGGTTTTCAGCAGAATTACATGGTGCTAGAGCAATGCTTAGCTCTGTCTGCTTTGACCATGATACAGAGACCTAGATAGGAATAGATGGGATGAGTATGGGAGGAGGGCATCTTGCTCCCAGGCAAGATAATATGAGTCTGACCCTGTACCACTCCATCAGAGCTTTGCATGGGACTGCTTCATCACCAGCCTCCAGGGCTTGGTGACACTTATCTATGCTTTGGCCATGGGGACTGTCATGGTTGGCAAAATGTTCTTTACCTGCCACTTGAATCATGCTTATTCTTCACTGCACAGTTGTTGCACTCATCTAAGTGGGTCAGTATGTGGTTAATCTTGAGAGAAGCAGATATAATGTGTGGCTGGCCTTGGAGCACTAAGAGCTTGAACTTCTGAGACACAGCTGACATACTTGCTCTTTGCACTAGGCTTTGAGAGCTGGTGAAGCCTGAAGTCCAAAAAAAGTGAGGTCCAGGTCTCAGACAGGCACTTTGATGCTTCTAGAATCTACACTGCAAAAATGCAGCAGTAGTAAACAGTGTTGTGGTGTACACTGGAACACTGATGTGATATTATTTGTGACAAATGGAGGGAACAAAAGAAAACAAAAAAAAGAGCAGAGCAATTTAATCCTTCCCACATGATGAAGCTTACCCAGCATGGTCTTCAAGGGCCATAGATAAAATTAATAAGCAATGTTGCAGTGTGATACTGTAGCATTAGCACATCTGCCCACAACATGAATATTTAAATCACTGGGGCCACCGAGATTCATTCATCTGACTTCCCCATTGTGGACAAAAGCTGTTCTTTTCTCAGCCACAAAAAGGCTCTGCAGGGATGATTAAGTTACTAGAGTTGCTTAAAAGCTGCCTGCATCGGTGAAAGCCAACTGACAGGCAGGGAGGGGAGGTCAGAGGTGGAGTTCATCACCTCTCTAACAAAATTAATCAAGGGGAGAAAATCAGAACACGTTTGTATTGAATGCTGAGTCAATGCTCACCGTGTAAAGCATCTTGGTGTGGTCCCAATTTAGAATCATAAGGGAGTGAGAAAGACTTGGGATAGGTCTGAGGAAAGAGAAAAACCTCTTTGTTTCTAGGGAGAGAGGTGAATGAAAGAGAAGAGGGAGAGAGAATTGGTTCAGAAAAGCCACAGGGAGAAGAATTATTGTCAGATCTCCCATATACTTTAACCTCTCATAAGGTCACTAACAGGTTTTAAATCTAATGGATTGAATTAGCAAATGAGATAAACAAATGCAACTCACCCCCACCCCACATTATATAATGCAGCAGCATGCTCACAGTGCCTTTGATGAAGTGACATTGGGTGGGCTTTGAGGTCACTTCCCCCAGATGATTTTATGATTCTATTTTACATGTTCCATAGGAAAATGGACTCAGTAGAATCATACAGGAAGAGATTATCTTTCCTCAAGTAGTTTTAGCACTGATAAACAGTTGTTGGGGATCAACCTCCTGCCCCTGAACTGCCCAGTTCTACATCCACTCTACACAATGCCTCAGATTTACCTGTTTTCTGGTTTTATCTTTGGCAATGCATCCAAGGATGAGGAGAGAGTGGAGAGTAGTAATGTATTATATATGTTTTTCCACATTTATACTGAGAAAATATGTAAAGCACTGTAACAGCTGGAGCCAATACTTCACTGAAGTGAGAACTCATTTTTTCTGCTAATGGTTTGCAGCACATCTGGGCAGCAGGCAGGGTGCAGGCAGTGGCTTCTGTCTGAGTGCAGATGAATAGCAGGTATCAAAATGCTTTTCCAGCTCACAAGTCTTGGTAGTCTCTGGAAGGGAAGTGAAACAAAACCCAGTGCCTTTGTGTGTGGACAAGGGCTGAACCAAAATCTTGCCTGGGAGTGGCCCCTGGTTTTCATGCTGGAGCCAGGGGAGCAGCTCCAGCAGCTGGTGGCAATGGTAGGCTCTTCCCCCAGTTTTCAGGCCACCAGGGGGGAGAACAGACCTCACCAGACAAACCCTGCAGGGAGACAGGAATATTTGTAGAAGCTGCTGTGTTTGTTTTCCCAGAAGGAGTGTTTGGACCACTGGCTACCATTTATGCACTTGGGACCAGTAATTCTGATGGCCATTCAACCAGTAGATTTGGCCCTCAGTGGTAATAATGTAATAATATATTGTACTAAAACTCAGTGCAAACATGCAATTTAATATCATAATAAATAGAAGTCTGCAAAATAAGTTTACCAGACATATAATCTCTGAGAAGTTGCTCCTCTGTTGCCATGGTTACTGTAGTTGTCTGACAATATTAGGAGGAAAATGTTCACGTCATTCCCACCCCCACCCTCTTCCCCCCTTGTTTTCCTTCTGAAACAAAATATGATACCTGAGAATTAAATTAATCCCTTGTATAATGGCATTATAATACCCAGGTTGCATGTATAGACTGATGTGTTTTTTCCTTTTTGAACCTGCCAGCCCAAAGAGTTACCTATATACCATTGCTCCTCTCTCCTTATCCCTTTAGCTGCTGTTTGTTCCATGAGAATGCTCATGGTAGCTGTAGGAGAAGAAAGATTATCTGAGTGATTGGCTTTTTTTTTCGGTATACAAGGTCAGCATGAATTATTTAAAGGTAAAATTTTAAACCAGTGTTGTTACATTGATGCTCAAAGGAGTGTGGAGGCTCTTTTTTAATTTCATATCTGCAATTCAAAGAAAGTTGTCTGGGAATCAATTTAAGAAGACTGTTAAGCTGAGTTGCCTTGTTGTAAAGACAGACATAATCATAGTAAGTGGAGCTTACCCTTTCTGACCTTGATTAT
>VXBZ01005965.1:401946-508446 GCA_013399135.1 Heliornis fulica
AAGGTCTCCCCGGAGCCTCCTCTTCTCCAGGCTCAACAGCCCCAACTCTCTCAGCCTGTCCTCGTAGGAAAGGAGCTCCAGCCCCTTGATCATCTTTGTGGCCTCCTCTGGACCCTCTCCAACTGGTCCATGTCCTTCTTATGCTGGGGGTTCCAGAACTGAACGCAGTACTCCAGGTGAGGTCTCCCGAGGGCAGAGTAGAGGGGGAGAATAAATACTCATGCATTTTATGAACCAAAGAGTGTCCCATCTTTTTAGTCACTCTTCCATCCTGTGAGTCAACTCAGCCCCTGTCACTGAGACAATTTGTGTCAGCATGAAAACTGCCTTAAGACAAACTAGCACAAACTTTCTAAGGTATGTAAGGCATTGGTATTACTGTTGCTGTCTGTGGAGCGTGGTAGAAGAATTGCTTTTGTCCTGATTGTTCTAAGCAGCTGGGGAGGGTGGTACCCAACAGCCACACACACAGCATGGGGCCTGGATATCTTGAAGAGAAATTCCATATGTTGTTATTCTTGTGCAGCAAGTGATGCTGTGTGTGTGCTGCTCACCCTCAGATTGCTCATCTCTGTTCCTACTGTGTTGAGTGTGTCTCTTGCTTTGTATCTCTCTTCTGTGCTCTCTCACCTCTTCACTTCAGCCTTTGAGGACTGAAACTTTCCAAAAGCCAGAATCTCCCTCCCTGTGATAAGCTCCCCATAGTTCAGTTTCTGATTCAAATCCCAAAGGCACCATTTGAGTCTCAAGTTAGTCTGAGATTCGTTTTCCTCATTAGACCTCACAGGTAGTATAGGAAGAAGCACAGGAGAAGTAAAGTTCAGGGATGGAGGCCCACATGGGTGTAGAGAGGAAGACTGATGCTGCCCTGATCAGAGCTGTCACAGGGGAGATTCTCTGCTCAAACACAAGGCTCCCATGCCAATGGAAAGAGCAGGCTTAGTTTCTCTACTTAGTAAGTGAAAGTCAATCTTTCCTTATTGGAATCTGATAATCCCAAAAGCTTCAAGTATAGAATGTTGAGGAAGAAAGCTTGCTGACTGCAAAAGGCTGTTCCTTCTGATCCATCCCACCAGCTGCCACCCATAACCCCTTTCAAAAACAGACAACAGACTACAGCAGTTACATTTATACTTCCTTGATCCTCTCCCATGAATCAGGAGTTCCATTTTTGCAGCTTACTTCTGAAATGGGGATAAGTGATATTAAAAAGCCACAAAGCTGAGGATGGGGTTGCTTAGCAATGCAGCACAAAGATGTCTTTGAATCATTGCTAAGCTCCAACACTTCAGCCTAGATGAACCTGATGTTCCTGTCACAAATTGGCATGTAACTCCTTCAAACATCACTTTATTGTTAAATTTAAATATTAAATGTTTAGATACAAACATCTTAAAATTCCTAGGTATTTATATTGATTAATTGATTAATTGTAAGGATAGTTCCACAGTTTATTCCTTTCAGATGCATTAAATGATTGAAGCAGCAACACAAGATCACAAATATATTGATATAATTTTTACTTTGCTGGCTGCTGTAGCAAATTAAAATCACCTGCTAGCAATAATACTTCTAACCTCAGGCTTAATGATGCCATGAGCACTGCAGCTGGAGGTTTTCCACGTTTGAGTCAATTATCCACTGCTAAATTTGATTCAGGAGAGAAAGAGCAATGTCACTGAAGGTAGAGAGAGGCAGAAAACAACAATAAAAACTATCAAAAACACCACACCTCCTCTTTGTTCTTTCTGATGATCCTTGAATTGTTGTTTGTCTCTGGGGTCACTTTTTTGTGGTCATGGGATAAAAATTCAGGATTAAGAAAGTCATAGTTAGATACACAACTTGCAAAGGCAGAACATCTACACAAGTTGAAAAGCAACCATCTCAAACCCAAGGTGTTGCTGCTGTACCACAGCATAGGACAATATCTGGCACGAGGAACATGGCACACATGGAAGTCGTTGGAGTATTTGAAGAGTGGAACAGAGTTTTGTGACTTGTCATGTAACTGAAGCACTGAGCAAAACTAATTGATAAGCAAAAGCATATTTCCTCTTGAGTTAGTGCAGAACTGTGTGCATGAAGACAGTGCTCCTGGAGTAGTGTGACACATCCAGTAGTCAGGGCTGTATGTTATTATATGATCGCACACGTATGGTGAGACTCTGAAAGGATCTATCAGAGGCTGCACTGCAAAATCTCAACAGGCAAGACTAGAGGTCAGAGAAATAATTTCTTATTCCTTCAGTTTACCAATGAGAAAATAAGGTGTACTGATGCAAGAGGACCTTTAAAGCCAATGCTGTGACAAGCTCAGCTGGAGGATTCTGGGATGGCTGATTACAGTCCTGCCTGCAGAGATGATTTTCTGCTATCTCAGTGGCTTCTGCTCTTTCTTTTTGCTTTTAATTTACGTTGCACAATTTAACCATTATTGTGGGCCCTTCAGGCTATTTATTCTTTGAGGATAGAAGATAAATGGAAGCAATGTGTGCTGGAGCTGTAACAGCTCATGAACACTCCCTACTGTTCTCGCTGCTGTATAACAAAGTTAAAGACTTCTCTAGCTTTTGAGACTGTACTGAGATAGGATAGAACATAGTCCAGCAACTGGATGTCAGAATAGGTGTTCAGACACCAGTGTGTTCTGATGCTGCCCTTTTATACTACCTGTTCTTTATCTGTCATGTCAGCTTAGCAAATTCATCTAACACTGTAGTTGGTTATGCTTTGAGCAGGGGCTTAGATGTAAGATCTTCAGAGGTCACATCCAGCCTAAATTGTGCTGTAATCCTAGGGATCATTTTCTTAGGGAACCTTCAGGTTAGAGAAAGCCTTTTCTTTTGTTATCTGCACAGGCTCATACCATCAGTTTTTGTCTCAGATGCAAGCCCAACCCTCCATCGTTCCATGGGCAGGAAGCCTTTCAGGTCACTGCAAATCTGTCTTGGTATTCAGCTCACAGGAGATCTGATCTCCAGGGACTCAGTCAAACCTTCTGTGGCTTTGCTTGGCTGGCACCCTCAGACTTTTGTTTTGAGCTGTTCTTTGAAGAGATAGAACACAAATCCAATGTCAAGACTGCTTCCAGCAACAGGTTTGCTTTCCCACCTCAGTGCCAAGTCCTACTTGGGATACAGACTCTAACAGGGAAAACATACCCTGTTATATAAAAGCTGTTTACTGTTTTCCTTACAAATGTATCTGGGGAGAATTAATATGAAAATCCATTGTGTTTTCTTCCCCCCCTTTCTGTGATATTTAAGCTAATAGTATTTCTTGAAGCAATGAGAAATGTATTTTAATGGAACATGCTCAGCAGATGGGATTTCAGTTGCTCTAGCTGATCTAATTACTCACCATCTCTGCCATACTTCTGTGGCATACTACATAGCCTTACACATTTCTTGTAAATTTTGTGATTTTTACAGCCCTAAGAAATGAAACAGCAACATTAATTGATTTGGAAAGTTGCCCACTGACTGCACTAATAAAGGTAGCAAGCAGCTAGTGGTCTTGGGAAATGAATGCTAAGAGGAATAGAGAAAATTTAAGCTCCAAATGCTGGTGCAGCCAGCCAGTAACTCTTACAACATCAGCAACAGCATCCTGCATCTGGCCAAAACACATGATCCAGAAACCAGAGAGTCAAACCCTCTAGATGGTTAATTTCAGGAGGGATTTTTAAAGCACGAAAAATTTGTGCAAACATTTTTTTTTTTTTATTTTTCCTCTGAAAACAACAGATGCAAGTGAAGAACACAAAAGGGATAAAAACCCCGTTGTTTTGATGAGTAGGCCTCAGAACTAAGAGTGAATTTCTGAGTGGGATCACTTGGCCCATGTGCTCAGAACAGAGCATCACTCGTGGCCTGAGTTGATTATATATCCCCCAAGACCGTTTCCCTTAAGCTTGGTCTTTTAATTAAAAATGGAACATATGCTCTATATCCATGATGTATATCCATACTGTAATGGCTAGAAAGCAGGTGCTTGGCCTGGGTGGAGGTTTATCAACTCTGACAGTGGCCAACCCCTGCTGCAGGATTTGTTCAGCAACCCAACGCAAATAACCTCCACTGGCAGCCAGCCTCAGCAGGGAGAAGCAGCTGGGGGACCAAGTGCTGTTTGTACTGGAATGACACCACCACACAGCTTAGCCATGCCTCACTGGAGCTTTTTATTCCAAGGGAGGCTCTCAATCCTGAGACAGAAGCGTTAATAAGACCTTGTAATCACCAGCATCACTCCACAAGACCTTTCCCTTCGCATGTCTGCCAGCTCTGACCTGCAGCAGAGTGCATGGGTAAGAGCCCATCATCCATTCTGGGCAACAAAAATCCATGATTGATTTATTTGTCCTCAGCATGTCTCATAGATGCTCACAGTGAAGTCCTAGGCTGTGGGTGGAATCTGTTGGCCCCCTTGACAATTGACATGATGGAGAAAATTGCCATGTCACCACTTATTAGGGACAGCATATTTCCTCACTGCTAGAGAGAACTGAGCCTGGGAAGATCCCAGGCAGTGACCAGAGAAGCTGGGATTCACCTGGAGCTGGTGTCCCTGGCTTGGGTGATGAATGTTTGGATAGATATGCTCTGTGCCCACGGGAGTTTGCTGGGGCATGTGGGATATTACAACGTGTTTTCACGCTTGACCTGTTCCTCACCTCTCTGCAAAGAGACACAAGGAACAATGTGCTCCTTTCGAAGTGACAACATCTCAATATTTTTGACTGCCTCAAAAGGGATGAGATCACAGAGGGAACTCACAGAAAACAGTTTTATTCCTAATTAGAAAGTATCACTGTCTTCCACCCGAACTAGACATACCTTTAGGTCTGTTCAAAAGCACTTGCTGGCTTTTGCAAAACCCCTTATGTAAATCCTGTTTTAGAGACACAGGACTAGGGTAAACTATCTTCAGCTGCAGCCTCTGCCACTCCCATTGAGTGACTATGGGGCATCATCTCTGTTTATCAGGTCCAGTGCACCCACCACTACTCCCTGCTATTAACTCAGACTTCTAATGACTACACATGTTCTTTTCTCTATTAGATAGCAGGCACTTGGAAGATAGGGAGGCAGGAGGCAAGTAACATATTGAAGTCTGCATCTCAATTAGGCCTAGGAAGCATTCCTGTAAGAATATATTACCATCCCACATGACTCATACTATAGGCAGTTACAACACTGATTACTCACAGGACTGTTTGGACACTTTTTTATTAACTTATTTTTATTAACTTGTAATTAACTTTATGAACTTATTGACATTAATTGTTTCTGTGGGAGCCTGTGACAAGGTTAATATTTGTCCTAAGAAAAGGAAAGCATCTCCCCTCACAACTGTCTTTGAACAGATTTATATCAGCGATGTGCTTGAGCATCTATGTGACTCCTCCACAGCTCCCATTGCTAAGAGAGGTAGAATGAACATGTCTGCTCCTGAATTTCATTGGAAATTACCATTATTCTTCAAAAACAGTTTAAATGTCTTACTGGGATCTTACTGGAGGGGCATTTTCCAAATTTTCTGTCTGTCCCAGTTTTCCTGGTTCCCAGGGCCCACTCACTTGTCAGAAATCAGGGTTTAATTTCCGTGACATGCAAACACATAACAACCTAATTGAGGGTTCAACCTAACCCCCTCCCTCATAATTAGATTTCTTGCCAAGGTGAAGATCTGTCCTGCATTGCAAGCTCTGTGGTAGGGCTGGCTAAACTCATGCTTTACATAGCCTCTCCCACCCTGTCCTCAAGGCACCTGAGAGGATGAGGGAACCCTGTATGCTGAAGCATCATGGAAATGTTGGTTACCCTGAGTGAGCTTGGAGGAAGGGCTGTGTGCAAGGCTTGCAGTGGGAGGAAAGGGAGGCTGGACAGGGAGGACATGCTGCTTCTGGCTCTCTAGAGAAGGTCTTTCTCAGTACTAGAGACATAGTGCTGATGTGTTCTGCAGCCTTGTGATGGGATTTTCTTTGCTGTCCTTGTCCTATCAACTTTAGCAGACAAATTAACTGGAATTTTAGCTTGCAAGCATCTGCTCGTTTCTTGGAGACTGTAGAGACAATAATGTTCATCAGGACCAATGAAGGCTGCAGAGACCATCAGCAGAAGACAGCTGCTAATGAGACATCTGGTTTTGCTTTCCCTTCCCAGTATATTTTCTCTCCTTTAAATTGTAACACAGAATACCTCCAGGATAATACAGGTAATTTTCTCATTCCTGCAGGCCCAGCCAGTGGAAATAAATAATTACCATCAACAGACCACACAGATTTAAAAGAATCTTTAGTACTTGGAGGTGACACTAACAGTCTTTACCATAAGCAAAGAATGACTCTTCTAGGAAGACTGGTGGCAGACTAAGTGCTGACAGTCAAACGTTATATCTGTGGTGGAGAGAGAGCTTTAAAAGTACAGATTGCCCTGGGAAGAAATATTTGCATAAATATTTTACTTCTAACTGATATCACATCTCCCCAAATCCAGCCCTGCCTAGGAAATGAAACCAGCTTTTTTGCATGCTATGCACAGCCAAGGTAATGTGAGATTTTCTGCTCTAAATAGAGATAGTAGAATCATATTTAGGAGGTGAAAAATTGCTCTTGCTTTCTCATAGCCAGTTTTGCTATCACAATTCCTAGATGGGAAGGTAGGTTTGTAGAGAGAGATAATCTCTCTCACCAGAAAAGTGTGACAATACTTTAAATATCAGGCCTAGAAGGATATTTAAGTCATGCAATACACCATAATGTGCAATACAAAATAATGAATTCAAATTAATGTTAAGCAGAATCAGCTAATGCAACAAACTCTAATACTGTATTTTTCCCCAGAACATTCTTTTTTCCTCTCTATTTTTCTTTGCCTTTAGTTCAGTTTGAATCCCTTGAGAACAGTTTAGATGGCTGTTGGTGATTATTTACAGATAAACAAAATGATGGAAGTTTTTGCTACTTACATCTTTTACATGTACAACTGATGGAGCAGATCTCTCTTGATACAGGTAGAGTTGTAAAATCCTTTTGCAAAACCTTCTGGTTTTTGTAGTTTGTCATTAGTAGTACATATTTGTTGTGATTTCAGTTCTTTCCCTTCTAAGATTTTTTTTAAAATGAGTTCTGAGCCAGTTGAAAATTTTTGTTTTGCATTTCAATATGGTCTTAACTGAAGTAAGAAGGTTAATGGTATCCAAGTGTTCATACAGACAGTGAATCATCCTGGTGATTCACCTAAAGAAACATTTTCAGGTTGCAGGTTCTCCCTTTACACTATATGTGGTAATTTCTCACTTATTTCTTTAGTCCTGCTGGGCATTCACACCCTGGCAATAGACTGGCACTGAATATTTCCATCATTGAGAGATTTTGTTTGCCAAAAGCTTGTTATTCAGGAGGAAAAAATGGTCATCCCATGGGAGTTCACTGTATTAAACTGCTCAGTGCTGTATAAACATGACAAGGGAAATAGAAGGAAATTGTAATCAACATGCCAACACACCTACTGCCATTTGAGTGTGCTCAGACTGGGTTTATACTTCTGATACAGTTCCTCTAAATTCTTCTCTCATTGCCAGAGTGTAATTACTTGACGTCAATAACGTATTAACATATTCCTGTGTACAAAGCAGCTCTTAATAATTACCCCAAACCTTAATTTGCTGAAACTCAATTATACTAGCAGCTCATTGACATTGTTAAGGTTAATAACTCAGTGATTCATAAGACAGGACACATTATAATCAAATTGATTGTGGTAATTGTTGCATTGAACCATATGAACAACAGTCAATGTGTTATTTAGCATTGCTGAAGCAATGACTTCCACCAATGTTCAAGTCTCTTGGGAGAACTGCTGTGGTCCACAGTTTAGTGCTATAAGTAGGTGCTGTTATAGTAAAATTAAGCAGTTCTGAATGTGAGAGTTTTTCCTACATCCTGGGGAATTTTGCAGCCTGGTTCCTGTCTCTGTGCAGGAAGACCCAGATTCTGAACCTGAACTATGTCTTCTCAGGGATGTAAAATCTAGAACCAATGGTAACTTTTCTCAACCCAGCCCTGGGTTGAGCCCTGCTATTGCTCTTCTACAACAAATTCCTTGCTGGGACAAATCACATAGATTATCAGTGGAGTTACCCTAGCAGTGGTTTCACCCTTTGCTCTGAACATGCCCATAAGTATTTATGCTTTTCCTTTGTGGAGTTGCAGAGAGGTAGGACTACTAGTCCTACTTCTCATTATTGCTGAATAAAAGGGGGATGGTTTTATGTATGTGTTGAAGTGACTTCTCAAATGAATCTTAATCATATAGGCTAATTGGAGTCTGTGTTTGTTAATCAGATGTGAATAGCAGTCTGATTTCTCTATTTAGATAAATGTCGGCTTGGAAAACCTCTTGGCAGATGGGCAAATGTTTGCTACCCACCAGTCTAAGTGGGTATTTTAGCAGGTTGCAAACATAATTTCGTAGCTAATTAGGGAAAAATGAAAATAGCAATTCTAGTGTCCACCACAGGATCATGAACTTTCATCAAGCATGATGAAAGGCAGTGAAATATTCTGTATTAGGGCCTGTGTTTGGTATTCCTGGCTCCTCCTTTGACTAGTAGTCATGAATTGCAGTAAGTTGATGCATATAACTGACAGTGCTCTCTCAAAATATATTGAAGTGAGATTTCCTGAATGCAACTCAGCCTAGTCATCTCTCAGGCTGGTGAGAAACAAGTTAAATAAATGTAGAACCTTGGGAGAGCAGTTGCAAATGGGAGACTGCAGCTAATCTTGTTTCTAACCAAATTTTTATCCCAGTTTACACTGTTGTGGAGTTCTTTAACCAAGATGACAGGCGCATTTACACTTAAAAGATCCTCAAGACTCTGTTGCTGGGGTGCAGATGATTATGGTGCTTTCTTTTCTGCTTCAGTCTCCCTTCATTGTCACCTTGTGCATCTCATCTGATGTGGTGGGTTGACCCTGGCTGCACACCTTGCAGGGACATCGTCATCCTACTGGGTCCTGCAATCAGCAGCTGCAACTAGAATGAGATTTGGAGTATGTTTGTGTTCCCTTAATACTGTCAATAATTACCCTGAAAAATATTAAAATATCTCCCTTAAGAATTGCACTGTTGCCTGCTACCAATATTTCTAGCAGTTTTTCTGGCAACAGAAGTGCTAAATAACCTGATTTTATCATGCATACCTGTGGATTACAGTGAGATCTTATTAAGTGCTCAGAACTGACACATCTATTTGAATAAAGGGGCTCATTTCTTTGCAGGCAGTATAACAGTCTTCCTATTATGCTGATAAATATAGGCATTTGCATAAATGTAATCAGATGTTGTTCCTTGCTGCATATGTAGCCCAGAGTTATATGCTTCAGTCTCGGGTGCCTGCTCCTGCAATGAGGCTGAAAGGATGTTCTAGAAAATAGTTATCAAATGGTTGAATTGGAAGGGAACTGGGAAACTAAGAACACTGTCCTTCCAGTAATCTATCTTGGCTTCTATGGGAGAGTATTATAAAGACATTGTATCATACATTTTCCATTCTATTTTATTATACATTGTATATGTTATATATTGTGTTACAGTTACGAAAAAGCAATTTTCTCAGCTTTGGTGGAGCTTTGGTCGCTCTGGAGTGTCCCTTTTGATCAATGGTGTACTGCTTTGTACATTTATAAAATATACAAATACAGCATCCTCAAAACCATGTGGCATCTGGCACTGGCATGTGCTGTTGTGCTATGTGCAGGGGGAAACAGGAGGGCAAAGTTCTAAGCTCTACATAACCATTCTTGTTGCTGTGGTGAATAACCACTTTTACTTAAGTGAGATGAAGAAACTAAAAAAACATTGTGCAGATTTGGGAACAGAAGCCACTTAAATACTGGAAGGACTTGTGATGACCACAATCTTCTTTGTATCACAAAAGGGTTTTGCAGACCTGCATCAGAGTGTGTGAAGCCTCCTCTCTGAAGCTGGTTTATTGCTCTCAGTGCTAGAAAGATGCAGCTTCCTTCCTAGCTGCAATAATATTATTATTGATACACGTGTATCCCTGCTTATCACTGCCCCAAGCTGCTGCTTCTCTTCCATTTCACTGTGTACTTTACCCTTCAACAGTACTGAACTTGCTTTTGGAGGGCAGAAAAGTGCTGTCTTCCCTTTTTAACACATGTGCAAATGCTTAGCAGATGTCTGCTTCCCTGTGTGAAGCCTCGATTGGACTGAAAACTGGGATACATTGCACTTTATTAAAGGGAAGCTGATTTGGTTTGAGATGCATAAAGCTGGCAGGTGAAGTCAAGGTACACTTTAAAGACAAAACCAGATGCACCCATTGTGCAGACTGAACCTTAAGCCACGTCTCCCACATTGCTTAGCTGCAGATCCCATCTGTACTTCTGGCTCAAAGCATTGCTAATTTTCCCTCCTGCTCTTCCCTGCCTTGCTTGCTGATGAGGGTTTGGAAGACAAGGCTGTGAATGCAAGGGCTTATGCAAAGTGTGTGCAGTTCTTCAGGCAAGCAGTCTGAGAGCTATTATTTATTCATTTGAATAACACTGTTCATACATTTCTAAATACTTTAGAGGCAAAACATAACTACAGGTTCACTGGGGTACTAGCTAGGGACTCCTCGTGCTTTTTCAAACTATTCCTAACTGCAGTTTATAAAATTATTTTAAAAACTGAAAAAAAACCCAAAACCTGTTTACTTCTAACTCCCTCTTCCCTTTCACATTGGAAGCACTTGACCTGGTATTGCTAGTTTGCTACAGTAGGGTGGCACACAAAGTCTGAAGTATTGGGATTGATCTCCACATCTCTGTGGAAGAAGTAAAATAGTAATATTTTTATTCTTGTAACAAGACAAGGAAGCTCCCAAGACACAGTCTGATAACTTTGTGCATGTCACCCTTTATTGGCCTTGTTGTGTGGTGCAGTGTCCCTTTATTATGTTATAGCTACAGGTCCTTCTGCTACTTCAGAGAGAGATACCTGCATCAATGTGCACTGTGCCAGCCATCCTCAGGAACCACCAGGGACTTGGGTCACTTGGAGGAGAAATGGGGGTTAAAAGAACTGAGCACCAAGAAATATTGTTAGTAGAACAGAGGGAGTATGAATAATGAGAACAAATTACACCTCTCTCCAGGACTGGGGAACCACTTTTCTACCACGTTCTCTTTTTAGGGTCAGTGCTGCTCCTGGCTAATATTTCCACTTGCCTCCCCAAGAGTAACATGGCTACAAACCTCTTGCTTCCCTTCATCTGCCTCGGAGGTCTTCTGATTTATGCATTTCTTTCCACATTGGTACCTTTCCCTGGTATTGTGAGTTTTCAATTTATTTTAAATTCCCACCTTTATCCACTTGGGAGGAGTTCAACCAGTAGGTTTTTCTAACAGCAGGCTGGTGTGTTTATTTAGAGGGGCTGTTTTTTCTCTGCAGGTCTGTCTTTTAGATGCCAGGAACTTCCCTTCCTCTTTCCCTGGTGCCTAAAAACAGCTAAATATAGCTCTTGGAGCAGGAACAGACTCTGCTAGTTGCTACTAGAAACTCCCTGGCATCCAAAAGAGCAGCCAGTGGCTTCATCAAGGGCATCAGCTCACAACCATGCCTGTGAGTCGCTGAAGGTGCCCCTGCCTACCTGATGGATTACCTCAATTTATGGTTATGTTCAAATGTTGGAGTCCTCTGCTCTCAAAGCAGAGCTAAGAGGATGAACATGCTGACAGTGTGCCTCTATATGCTGGAAAATAGTGCAAGAAAACTCAGTGCATGCTCTTATGGCAGGGGAAGGGGATTTCATTTTAATACAAAATCTCTAAGCACATCAATCCACTGACTTTCCCAACCCCATATTTGCAAAGCAAAATATCTGTCCAAGTGGTCTGTGCAGGATAACTTGTGGGCAGCACAGAGGTTCAGGTGCAGGCTGCTAAGTCCATGCTGTGTCTCCTGTTTTCATCTTGACTGGTGATGACAGACTAATATTTGGATGGGTTTTATGTCCTTTTGCTGTAGTCTGTCTTCAGTTGGCAACAATTTGTGGTGTGCTGCAGCCTTTTTTGCCTTCTTTTTGTTGTCAGAGTCCAGGGTCTGTTGCTGGGAGTCACCTGTAAAGGTGCCTTAGAAGGGTAAAGGTCTTTGGTGCTTTTTATCTGAGGGAAAGTGCCCTTTGTTGCCAATACAGACCATTCTTTAATGGTCTCACATGTACATCTCATCAGAACTTGTTTCATATCCATCTTAGTACTTTTGCTACACTCCATACACATATACCACACCATACACTTAAGCCCAAACTGTCCACCTGACAGGAACTTGACTCAGAGGGAATAGGACCTGCAGAAAACTGGTTGCTGCCATTAATTTTCTTTCCATGGAGTTAGTGTGGCAGAAACTGCTGCTCCCAGAGATGACATAACCACTCTACCTCTGCATGGAAGGCAGAGCCCATAGAGACATCTAACAGAGCCTGTTGTCTCACTGGAGTATGAAAGGAGACACAGCTGTTAACCCAGCTTGTCCAGTATGCCAAAGACCCCTCTCAACAGCTTATGTTCCTACTAATTAGAAATACTATTAATGCCTGCTGCTGTTTTCATTATTGCCATTGCTGTTGCAACACAAGCAAGCCAAGTTTGGTGTTAGTGATCCTCTCATTCACCCTACCATATACTCACCCTATCATATCTCCACCCAAGTTCTGCTAATTAGCCTTATTTTCAGCTATTTTCCTAATGAAGCTTTTCTCCCAGCATATCCTTCTGTAGCCAATGCCTTATGAGGACACAGAACTCCTGGGGGCCTTAGAAGCCTTATTTCAGGAGGAGCTATGATGCTTTCTTTCTAATACTTCGTTTTCTTTTTCCTGTGGAACTTGCTTTCTGTTCTTTGTTTATATAGCAGCCAGGACAACAGAACAGTGATCTGTGTTGCAGGTGTTACCACAGTCCAGATGTAGCTTTTTTTTACCTCAAGATAATCTCTTTTCTCAAAGACAAGCAAAAAACCTTCTATTTCCATACCCTGCTTAGTGTCACTAGTGTCAACCTACTCATGCCTTTGAGCTGATTTCATAGCCATGGGGATACAGCCATTTCAGGGTGGAAGTTTAGGCTTTCTAGGTTTAACTTCTCTGTTCAGTAGGGCCTGTTGTGACAGGACAAGGGGTGATGGTTTCAAAACAGAGGGAGGGAGATTTAGATTGGATATTAGAAAAAAGTTCTTTCCTGTGAGAGTTGTGGAGCACTGGAACAGGTTGCCCAGGGAGGTGGTGGATGCCCCTGGATCCCTGGAGACGTTCAAGGCCAGGTTGGATGAGGCCCTGAGCAACCTGATCTAGTTGGGGGTGTCCCTGCCTCTTGCAGGGGGGTTGGACTGGATGACCTCTGGGAGTCACTTCCAACTCTAGCCAGTCTATGATTCTATGATTCTATTGGAAGCAAGATGGGTGAGTCATAGCAAACTGAACATTTTATCAGACATGTGATCCCTGAAGTGCTTCTTGATCTTTCTATCTGCAGTGGGTTTTTTTTGCCCTACTTGTAGATTTTTTTCTGTGTGGCCAGAATGATGCCTTCCTTATTCCTCTAGGTGGAAAGGAGGGTTCTCTTAAACAGTGGGAGAGCTCCTGTTTGATATAGTATTGTGGTAGCAAAGAGGGTTTTAGTTAATATGATACGATCTAGGACACCTATGTTTAGGCATCCAACCTTGTGGTAGTGGCTGGGATACTCAGTAAAAGAATTAAAACAAGCTTTTTGTGTTCCTGGTTAATTAGGAAGACTGTGTTATTAAATATATTCTAGCACATTCTAGGAAGAAACTTCTGTGATGAGCTTGTCTCACTCAAAACAACTAATATGGGACCTTATGTACTTGAAATTGGCACAAATGACTCGGTAGACAAAAGATATATTTGAAATTTCCTTGTGCATGGACTGTACAGCACCATTGATGCTTTGACTTGGCTGTAGCTTGACCTCAGAACACCAGAAGCATCAGGTTAGGAGAAAATCTATCTTGTATTTGATATTTTGTTTGTTTTGAAGGAACTGCAAATCACCAGGAATGCTCTGGTGTGGCAGGGGTTTTGCCTCAGGAGAGAACCATTTGCTTTTAGGTGCTTGAGATTGCTATTGTGGAATGTGCATTAGTACCTATTTTTACTACTTCTTTTGGTAGGAGGCACAGGGAAGTGTAGCTGAGAGAATAGCACTTTTCCCCTTAATTATGATAGTTCAATGTCTTTAGGACCTGCCTTTTGCTGGTGGGGATTTCATGCCATTTCATATTTCAAGCTCTATCTAGGATGGTTGGAAAAAGCTAGGAGAAGACCTTTTATCTCTCAAATACACATTGCTCTTAACCATTAAAAAAGAAAAAAAAAAGGAAGACTTAAGAATATTCTTGCACTTAAAATATACAGCCTTGTTTCAAGGACTTTTTACTTGTTAGAACTTTCCTTTTCCTGCTAAGTAGCAGCTCTCTGTGTCTGTCAGTGCTGTGAAGGGAGTACAACTGTGTCTCCTATTTGGCATATGATTATTATTGGGGGATGGGACAGGATTCTTGGAAAAAAAAGGTGTTGCTAAAAAGAAAGGAACACTGTTAAGTGGCAAAAAGGCTTCTTGCCCTCAAGCAACTTAGGATCTTCCAGCTGCTGGCCTGCAGGTGCAGCTGTCCCAGCAGGAGCTGAAAAGCCTTGCTGCAGAGATGCCAAAGACGTGGTGCTTTGGCCAGTGGGTAGAGACTGTTAGCTCCCAGGTCCCCCTCTGGGTCTGCACTGCTAAGTAGATTGACAGAGAAGTAAATCAGATGAAGGGAAATTCTCTGAGAAAGGAAAAAGGATGTTTTAATGTACTTAAGTCTTGCAGGAGGGTGGTGCAGAAGGAGTGCTGTCAGGGAAGGGTTGTTGGAGAAAAGTTTAGTCCCAGTCTGCACTTTGCTAATTGCTGTGGTACCTTACAGGAAATACCCAGGTTGCTCTTCCAGGGTGGTGGGTGAGAAATCTTTCTTCTGCAAACAAGAATGTGATATCTATCCAAGATGAGACTTTCAGAGTGCATATATTATAGGGGAGAGAGCAGAGGAAACCTGCTCCAAAGTCCTCCTACAGGGAAGAGTATTTTTTCTATCCCAAATCTATACTCTAGACATATGCTAAGCCCACTAAGAGCCTTATGAGATGACACCATGAGCACCCATACTATTGAGTCCAGATCAGGTTTTGGCCTTGCTTCTCCAAGAACCAACTTTCCAGCTGCTACACTGGAGCCACCACAGCTACTAGTAGTGTGAGTACATTTCAGGAGGGAGCCTAAGCACAAGCAACAGGTTTGGCTTCCAGGGCTTTGAAATCTACAGTCTCTAAGGCAAATGAACTTACCTCAGAATTAAGCAACTGGTGGACTTGCCTCTGCTAGTTTTACAGTTGGACTTAATTACCCTGAGGGCCTTTTCCAACTTAAATGATTCTATGAGAATTGGTCCATGTGTCTTCTACATAAACGTGCTGCTGAAAGCATTGTCAGTGAGTTACACTGTCTGTTGTTGGCTTGTTGGTTGAATTTGGGATCTTAAAAGCATTTAGTTCCCCATCATTCCACCACCACAACTCTTCCTGTAGCAGTTGTAGGTCAAAAATAAGAGCAGCATTAATGGATGTGAAATAAAAACAATCCTGGTCCCCATGTCCCTGCAGAATTCGTTTCCCAGTCTGATGGAGAGGTAATTTATCCTAGAATTGATGACTTAAAATTTGGCCATTTGGTATGGTTCCAAGAGGCACACGGTACATTTGGCTTGGAATTAATACAGGAAAGGGCTTTCAGACATTTTAACAGCACAGAACACTTGAAGGAACTGGAAGGTATTCTTGAGAACATTCAATGTCGCCCTAAATTAGACCATAAAAAGTAAGTGCTTTTTAAAAGCAATTTTGCACACTAGGGTCTGTATTGCCAGAGCTTCCTAGTGATTTAGAGGATCTCCTTCCTTGCAACTCCTGCAAAAATTCCAGAAATGGCATTCTGGCTGGTGTGAAAAATACCCTTGTCTTAAAATATAGAAGAAAAGTTATATATAAATGTGATAAACATCCATAAACTGGAGCCCATAAAACTGGATGTCTGAGAGCAGAAGTGTGAGGCAGTGTCATGTGAAGAACAAGTCTCAATTTTAACCCTTTTTGTTTCATGGGCTGCATGTAAAAGTTGTTGGTCCTCTGATGCTTTCCCCCAGTCTCTGTGGTGGTACTTAGTTTTGTTGCAACATCACAGTGAATGAGATGAGCAAGAGATAATCCCATAGTACAGAAGTGGCTCATTTGTCATAAAGATACATTATTGTTCTTGTTCTTTCTCTTACATCATTTGAGTCGCCCTCAAAGCTTCCACTTGGTTTCCAGCATTTCCTGAGCTCTCAAGAAAAAAGTAGTGCCAAGGTTTAACAGGCTATTTAGCTGGAAGAAGGAAAGACGACAAGTGGTGTAGAGCCTGACTCAAGCGTCACCAAGCTGCATTTTTTGAGTTTGTTAATCCAGAGTTGGACTTTCCAGAAAGACACCCTGACAGGAAAGCTTTTGAAACAGAGCTCATGAAGTCTTGGGCTTAATTTTTCTGTGACCCTTTCCTGAGGAAGGGTGGCAGGGGATAACAGGAGGGAAGATATCCACTGGCAAAGAACTAGTGAAGTATATAGATCCTTGTACTTGTGGAAGTCACAACTGCATCCAACAGGTAGATGTCTACAACCATAAAAAAAAAAAAACTTCTTGAGGTTTAATATGAGAATGGGCCTTTCAGATTCCTTCTCCAGAGAAGACTGCTATTTTAAGGAGGAAAAAAAACCTAAAACACCTCATTAGGAGGTGCAGTTTTTGGGAATGCCTGGGTCACCTGCCCCAATCTGCAAAAGCAGGTGCTGCATGATAAATGCATAAAATTCTCTGAATGGCCTCTGAGCATGACATTTGTGACAGCAGATGGGATCAGCAGTCGTTATGTTTTGAAACTGACAGGTGAGGGTTCCCACTGAAGTGTTCTCACCATGGTGAGGCATGGGGACCAGCACTCCTATGATCCTCAGCACAAGCAGAAATTAACTAGGGCAATGAAGTGGATCTAAATCTACTGTAAAACTATTTTGCTATAGTGAACTGCTATAACTGTGAAGCCTCTGCCTTGCTGTCTTCATTTGTGTAGCTGCAGACACAGCCTGTTCCTGCTGACCCACTGCTGGACCCTGTCAACATCCCAGAGTCTGTGCACTTTCCTGTATCCCAAACCTTCAAGCTAGCATCTCTGAGCTCCTTTATTTCCCCTCTGTTACGACCATAGCTATCTCTAGGATGAAATGAAAGCATTTGTAACAGCTAATATTTGTGATTCAATAACTTAAGAGTTTTTTTTTCCCTCTGCACAAACAGAGGCCATGCAACCCCATGTCCTTACACTTTGTAGTTTAACAGAGAAGTGGTACTCACTGAAGTCTTCTTATTACTATAAATACACAACTTTCCCCATTGGATCTAGTCACAGGTGCCTAAAGCACCCTCTGTGGCCAGCATCTCTCTCCAACTGCCTTTTCCACAGTTTTCTTATCAGTTTAATTTCTCTGCTATTTAGTCCATTTTTGACCATCAACTTAAATCTGCTTTTGCCTCTGTTGTCTTTAGGTCAGCTCTTATTAGCTACAGTGTCTGCTTCCCTTGCTGTCCTGGGATACTAATACCAATAGGAACTGTCTCTATATGGGACAGCACTAAGGCTAAGCTCAGCAGAGGCTTCAGTGGGTTAAGAAAATAATGTGGAGAGGAATTAGCACAGGGCAGCAAGATTCTGGCCTTTCCCAGAGTCTCAATGAAAAGCCCATTCAGAGCCATTTAATTTCTTGTGTCAGTGGCCAGACTGGATGACTCGGGGCACAAGAGACCTCTTAGTTCTAGTGTATACCTTGTTGTTCTGGGTCAGCTGAAGGGTTTAAACTTTTCTGAAAATGTGCACACAAAGTGTTGGGGCGGGGGTGTGTGTGTGGAAATCAGCCTGGTAAATAACATTCCCTTCCCCATCGAGTGCTTAAAGGGAAGGACAAGACACAAACCCAGCTCAAAAAGCCTTATTCTAATCTCTAAAGACACATTAAGCTAACAATGGCAGGGGAGGGGTTCTTAAGAACAGTCAAGAGCAAAAGACAACTGAGTAGTTTATTTTTTTTTCCCTCAAGTACTCTTGTCATGTCTGCTAGGATAGCTCTTGTTACAGGAGTAGCTGTGTCTTATGAGTCTACCACTGAATCAGGATCTTTTCTGACCTGATCTCTTAAGTCCCACCTAAGGTCTAGGCACAGGCTTTACATGGGTAAATTAGTGTGAACTCGAAGTGTGCTTTACACGACCAGTTCAGGACATAAGTAACCAGGCAATCTGCAGACAACTGCAGCAATTAAATGCTTTCCAATGCACTGGCTTGTTGCTTGCTTTATCTCCTGCCAACATATCAGCAGTATGAGAGCTCCCCAAGACCTGCAGGTCAAAATGGGCTATGTTGGCAATGCCCTGGTACTGAGTTCAGTGGAGAGTTCACCAGGTACAGCCTTACTGTTACGACTTTTTGTGCTATTCTGCGATGCAAGTTGCCCTTGATACTTGCTTAAACTCTTGCACTTGTGTTGTCAGATCTTCTTTTCACCCAAGATTTTGCAAGAGAAAGACAGCAGGAGGCAGGGAAGGTACTGTACCCTCCTGGTTACAACGAGTCCCTGCTGAGAAGTAACTTCACAGCTTTATTTAAGCACCTGTTGCTGAACTCCATCTGGAAAGATCTTTGGGTAAAATTTTCTGGCCTGAGCTACTGCTGGTCAAGAAATCAGAATAAAATTACTGCAGCTGCCCTGTCTTGGGGAAGTCTTTTGGGAAATACTGAGAAGCAAGACAGGACCCAAGCTCTGTTTTGTGATTAAGCCAGGGAGCTGTAAAGAGATGTGGGAACTGTTAACATACTGATCTGCTACTACCAGACTGGAAAATCATACAGTAGACAAGTTATTTTAACAAGGTGGTGAAGGGTAGACAGAAACTCAGCAATTTGCATCCAAAGTACTGAGATCACGAAGAAGTCAAATTAAAAGTGTAAATTGGGTACCTCATCATTTAATCATGAGGGCTTGTGTAACCACAGTGTCCCTTACAACAGCTGTCTCTGCAATGACACTGCCTTGAAGGGTCTTTTCACGAGGAATCAAGATGAATTCTGACACCACAGGGCTTTTCCTTTTCCTTCTTCTTCTGGCTTCTGTGAACATTTAAATCACCACCTCGTTCCATATCAGAAATGAATCAAAGGGTGGTGTCCGTGGTTCATGTTTTGTGCCAGCTTTGCAGTGTTTTGATCGCAGAAGCTGCTCTTTTCCCAGCTTCCTAGATCTTTGGTTCAGGAGCTCTTAATTGGAGGTAAACAAAGTAATCCTCTGTCAGCCAGAGTTTCTCTGTTCATCTTGCCGAAAGCAAACAAACAAACAAAAAAACCCAAACAAAAGAGAAAAAGCCAGCATATACAGGAGACATGAATGAAATAAAACCTGACAGCAGCATCTTACCTTGCCCATCCTGGCAAGAATTCAGTATATATTTCTATCCCCAAGGCTTTCATACAATGCCAGCTTACAAACTCCACTCCATTTCGCCCTGCTCATGAGAGGTACGAGGATATGGACTCATTGACAGATCAGCTGCTCTGTGTCCTTGTCGTGGCAGGGTGTCCTGCACTCAGGTGCTGAAGGCTAAATACTTCAAGTAAGAGAGAGGAAGGTCAGGTTTTGAAGCTGTCTTCAGAAACCACTTCAGGGAACCCTGCAAGCAAATCCCTCTGCTGAAAGGTGGTGATTAGGAGTAAGCATGCGGTTTCTGCACAAGAAAAAGGTCCTGAGAGCATATTTGAAAGCGGGGCAGGGAGCAGTGGGGGGAGAAGCTACTTTGGATCTAGGTTAAATGTAAGTTCAGGTCCTACTGAGGGACCTGTGTAGTGTGATGAGGTCTTCAGAAACAAAATCAGTGCATATATTGACATGTGCTTTAAAATGAGAGCTTTAAAAACTGTGCCCTCTGTTCTAATGGTAGGGAATACAAATCTGATCAAAACCAAACCTGACAACTTGGAAGTGGGGCAGCACCAATTTATGTCTTTTTCTTCTGTACTGTTATTATAATGAAATAAATAGCACAACTATCAATTAGGCCTGAGGCACTAGACACACACCTATTAGTTTTGCTCGTCAAAGAAAGAATTGGGTTCAGATCTTGCTTCTGCCACAGTCTAAACCTTACTGAGAAAGGTAACTAACTACACCTGTCATTTAAGGACTAATAAAGCTTTTCTTGGCTAAGTGAGGATCCTGTAGTTTTGTAGCCTGCAATTTTAAACTATTATGGTGTCCAGGTGTTAGGAAACCTTTCTGCCAGGCAAGCCACAGTCTCTAATAACCGTATCACCTCTAATTAGTTCGGTTTTTTTTCTTTTTTTTTTTTTGTTGAAAACACTGAAATCTTACCTGTTGCAGAGCTGGACTTAATTGAAGTTTCACACTCTCAATTGTTTCCAGTTTAATTTTGGTCTGACCTTGATCCTGTCAGGATGTCATCTCTGGTGTGGTTGAGAGCAGTGCAGTGAGCAGCACCAGCAGGGATATCTTCCTTAACAAGGGAACACCTTTGGCCACCTGCAGCTTAGTTTACACTCCTTCCTCACTTAATTTTTTTAATGCCCAGCAGGATCTAAAATTGCACCATACTAATAATAATCTCCACTGCAATAAGCTGTTGGGTCTGCAGAGTTTGTGGATAGGAAGTAGCTGGGAGGCCTGTAATTCAAAGGTGACATCCCTGCCATTTGCTTACTGGCACTCTACAGCCATCATTTTTGACCAGTCTGTTTGCTGGGCTAACAGGATGCCTGAGCAGTTCTTGTTTTGAGGATGGTTTCAGAATCTTTCAAATAACCCCTGGTCAGATATGGCTCCTAAAATGCAACTCAAGTCACTTCCAGCAGACTTAGCAAGTGATAGGTTTCATTTGCATTACCATGGTTAGGAACTCAGTAACAAATGTATTGGATAAGGTCCCTCCTACCTCATTAGAGCCTCATAAAAACCCAAAAGGCATTAGACCCATTTAATGTATCACATCTTGCCGTGTAAGGTACACTGAAGAGCCGTTTATGAAGCTTTCCCATCCCTCATCCCTACTGCACTGTCTGGCTGCAGAGGGATGAGTTAGCCCTGTCCCCCAGGCATGTCACCGTACAGTGTAGGAGGGGCTTTGATACCCGGCAAACGCCAGAGTGCAGCATCAGACACAGCTGACATCAAGCTGTCTGTAGGGTGATCCTCCACTATCTGAGGAAACCCCTTTTCCCCACAGCAAATGGATTTTGCACCAAAGTTGCAGCAGAGAACTCTGCTCAGGGTGGAAAGAGCCTTGTTTTAAGCCAGGGAGGAGCTTTCTCTTCCAGCTGCCCTTTCAGAAGATGTTGAATCTTTATTATTTATTACCATATTATTTAATGTGAAAGGCCACTTCAGCCCTGGGCTCTAGCAATTAGCACTAATAGATGATTACACAGCAGAGGCAGTACACAGAGGCAGCGTTCATTATGTGTGAGCACGTGCACCACAAATTAATCTGCTGTCAACCTGCCACTGTCAACGCACAGTCACCGCTAATGCCACGGTGCAGGGCCACGAGACCCTCCTGCTCAGCACTCTGTGTGCACTCATCTGAGCAGTCAGCCCTTTTGAATTACAGCTGTGTGTTTTGCCTCTTACACACACGTGCATGAGCAATCACACACAATATAATATGAAGCCTTTGCTCAGGCATAGCTGAATCCCAGATAGCAGTTATTTATTCTATGTATTAAGTCCTCCAAGACATGGCAAGTTCTGCTTCCCACGCTGCTCTGCCTGGCAGCTCAGATGCTGACCAGGTTGAGCACCACCAGGGGGCCAAGAAAAATATTTTAAGTGCTAATACCCTCGTTGTGGGAGGAACAGGCTGTGGAATACATGGAAAAGGGAAAAAAATGTTCACAACTGCAGATACTTGGAATGCCAATCTTCCTTTCTATGTATGGCAGTCTTCCTTTGCTTTGAATTTAATTTCAGCATTGTTTTTGCATGAAGAAAAATAATCTGGCATTTAATTTATTAAGACCTCCCTTCCAGCCTTCATGTCCCCTCGATGCTTTCTGCTGGGAGTGGGATGGTCTGCTGTACTAGCACCCAGACACCTTCACTAAGCAGCCAGTTAAAGTCTGAAGCAGTGGTCAGTGCTTGAGGCAGAGGGGCAATGATGGATACACCTGCAGCCTGATGCTGTGCTCAGCATGTACTAAGGCTGGAGGGAAGGATTTAAGAGCACCCACACTGTGAGCTGTTACAGACAATTCTAAGTACCTGTTTATCTCCAGTGACTACATTAAACCTCCTAAATTAAGCTTAGAATGTTAGATAGCACCTTCTCTGTCAAGTTGCTTGTCTGTGTAGGAAGCAGTGCTCTTAGTAAAGATGTACCAGGACTAAAGAGGCTGCTGCCACTGAGGACCTCTTGCTGTGCCTGCAGAGTCCATGTAGCGAGGTGCACCACCAGCAGCTGATCTTCCAGCAGAGCTTCTTGAGACCAAGCTCTGTACTTAGCACTGTAGTGAGAACATGGCTTGTTGAATTTCCAAAAGCTTTTGTTTCTGAGAAAATCACTGCAGAACGTGCCAAAGCCACCTTCTTCTCAGCAGCTGAATTCTGTTAGGGAAATCTGTCCAGACCTTTGGAATGCCCAGGGTGGGAAATGAATAGCAGCTGACTTGAAATGTTTGCAACACTGGCTGGCACTGAAAGGCTCTTACCCAGCTCTGCTTTGACCTGCTTGTTGGTGTGACAAAGCCATGCATGGGTACCAGTAAACTGAGTGTAAAACAGGCAGCTTGCAGTGTGCTCTCAGGATAAAATATAGATTTCTGCTGGTGATATTAATCAGTCGGGCATTCCTCAGCAAGCCAGAATAAACAGTCATAAACAAGACAAAACAATGTTGTTGGCTGCACTGAGTAACTTAGGAAGTACCAAAGGAGGACTTTCTTCTGAAAATTCACCAGGGAAACAAATTACTTACATTCCTACTTTTCAGGCAAACTCTTCATTTTTGGATCCAGCAGGATCTGAAATAATTCTTGTTGTGCATTAGTGGAGAAAACAGCCTCATACACTGTGGTTTGGAACACGAGACACAGATCAGCTTTCTACTTGGGACATCAGTAAGTTAGTGGCTGCAGCAGCAATTGGAGTGGTGTCTTGGAGGTTTTATGACAGCAAAAGTCCAAGGGTAGAATTTGGAACAGGAAAAATCAGTCATCCTTTACCTGGTTTGTTTCTCATAATGAAGTGAGTTGCTCGATCTGTTGTTGGCCTTGAGATGCTCACAAAATAACAATGCACCAAATTTATAGATCATTGTTCAATATATCCAATTTTTACTAAGATAATCAGAAGAAACCTAGAGGGTTTGTTCTATTTTGGCTATAATCTCTCTCTCTGCTCCTGTTGCTTCCCACAGAGAAAAGTGTCTGGCAGAGCTGCTGTTTGCAGAGTGTCTCTGAATGCTACGGTGACCTATAGGCAAAGGTGGCAACCTAAATATGAGAATCAGACTTTGCCTTTAAAACAGGAAAATACTTCATACAGAGGACTCTGTCCTTACCCTGTGAGAAGAGGCAGAAATCTACTTACTCCAGCTGAGCCAGTGGAATGGATTTGGCCTTGGCTGGTTTATAGCTGTCTTTGGAACCTAAAACATCTGGAATAAGATCCCTACTCTGCTGGCTTTTAAGCCCAAATGAGGTCTTTTTTTTTGCTTTTGGAATCTAGCCTTCTCTCACATGGTTCAGAGAGCATCAACAGGAGCAGATATTGCATTTCATTTCATCCCATTTAGCCAGGTTCAAATCCTGGTAAAAATATTTCTTGTTATAACACGATTTGTATCCAGTATCAACTGGATCAACTGTCAGGATAACCATAGTTCAAAGCCAGCTATATCAAAATCACACACTCCAGTGTATGACTGCTTGAGAATGGTGATGTCCTCTTTCTCAAGAACAGAGATAAGTAAGTATATCTCCTCTTTGCAGCCAAATAGGGCTGTGTGAGGACATGGAAGCAATGCCTGTACTAGTTTTCTGAAGATAACATGGTTTCTTTCTTATAGGAATAATTAGGGAATTACACAGAGTGTTTATTTTTCTTTTACTCGATGTTTTGTCCAGGATCTGCTCTCCTCCTCACTTCCATACATATATTCCTTTACAGAGAGAACACAATAGAAGGCAGCATAGGGGGGAAAAAACAGAATATTAAGCTATTTAGGAAACCTCAGGGGATATCTCTGCTTTAACTGCAGAGTCATCACCAGAAAAATGGTGAATTATTTATTCTCTGCCTTCCTCTCAAAGTCTTTCTGTTTAAATATGTAATGTAATTAGATCTGCCTGGTTGTTGTTTTTAATTTTAACTATGTATCTGGAGCTGGGTTGTTAAGGTTGATGTCAATGATAGTTTCTTAATGAATGTAACTGTTCTGTCCTGAATATCACTGCCCGTTATTCCCCTTAGATTAATGAAATCTATTGCTTAAAAAAACCCAACCAACCAACCAAAAAAAAAAAACCCAACCAAAACACCCCAAACTTTTGGGGGTATTTAATAGATTTATTTTTTTTACTATACTTATTTCCAGGGATTTCTACCTAGGCTAAAGAGGCAATATTTTATTTACAGGGAGTTTGATAACAGGCAGCCTATGTGATCCTCAAAACCTCTGGTGTTTAGAAAGAATCAAGGAAAACAAAGTTGAGCAAAGCATTTTATTTGCTAATTCAATTAGTTACAGTAGGACTTCATACAGCAACTCTGACCTGAGAGTGCTCAGTGTGTGGAGCTACATAAACACAGAAGGAACATACATGCAGTCCCTGTTTCTATATAAAGAGGTAAAATAAAACAAACTACAGACATTATGAGTATATCCAAAGATATTTCCATAAAAACTGCCTTGCAGCCTTCTTGTTTATTTAGATGTATTCACAGAGAACTTAAAACTTACTGACAGAAGAATGGTTCTTTGAAGTAATGTGAGTCTGTAGGTGTAGTAGTCATTAGCAAATCTTTGATTGCAAAAGAGCAAGAACCAAGGTAGGAAAGGCTGTCACAGTGTTTTGAAGATGTCACTTCAGTGCTGACTTTTAAGGAGAAGCAAAGGAATTTCTCCCTTCTCTGGGTTTGTTGTCCATGGTGGTCTGGACTGAGTAGGTGATCTGGTGAACTAGGGTAGTGAACTGGGATACCCTGCTCTGGGTAAGGAGGCAGCAGATGAAATAGGTGATATAGCTGATGACCAAAAAAAGATCTACCATCTTCTCATGATGCTTTTCTCCAATTTTTTAGTGCTTTGCCTGTCTTCAGTCCTCACCTTACTGCTCTCCCCAGCAGTGTTCTCTGAAACAAATAACATCAGGCTCCAAGCTTGGCTGCCTGCTGACATGTGGCTGCATGATTCAGTGGGCCTGGGTCTCTGTGTTCTGTGCTATGCTTAATTTGTTTTATGCTCCCTAATGGAGTTCAAGCCAGGTCAGCAGCTACACCCAGAATTAAATGTGACACTCTTCATGTCACCACGGGGAGTTCTAATTCTTTATGAAATACCACTCCATACAGGGCCCCTTTGGAAGTGACATACTCTGCTTCCTGGCCATCTGGCCACTGCTGTCTGTGGATGTTGAATAATAAATATAATCTGCACATTTATTTTAAAAACTGCAGTCACACATCACTGTGTGTATAACTGCACTTCCTGGAAGGCCAGGGGTGTGCTGGTGGCTTCGTAGCCTCCAGACACCATCGTCACAAAACCAGCAAGACCCAAAGCTTACAGGGTTGCTGCACTGAAAATATATGTAAACCATCAGCCTTTGTATCCCTATGGATAAACACATAATAGAATTGGTAGATGTGTCTAACTTCTAAAACCAGGTTCTTAGGGATTTGTATGTGCAGGGGAGTGCAGAGCTACTCTGTTCCCTAAGAAAACATGGTTGTGGTACAGTTACAGCAGGAGAAAAATTGTCAGGGTGGGTTTTTTTTGATATATGAAATATAAGCACATAGCAAAACACTGTGCTTCTGGCCCCTGAGAGCTTTGGCAGGAACAGATGAGCATCTATAAGGTGTTACACACTCCATTAGTATTGCAAGCAAACAGTATAGGGAACTCTGTTTATGTCTTGGGATCTTTGGAAAACCATGGTTGCAGCACATTAATCTCATAACACAGTGCCAGTTCAGTCACATTTAACTCCAAGTGCAGTGAGAGGGATAAAAGGTGATCACTTTTAGAGTAGACTGATTAATAAAACCCGCAGACCTGCTAGATAAGCACTGTATCCACGTACCAGTCTTGCCCTCTCCACTTCCAATCCAACCTGTCACTTCACAAGTCCCCATGCTCATCTAACCCTCTTTGTTATGCAGCTGGCATATCTACCCTATTAAGTGGAGAAGGGCTTTATTCCTTTGAATGAGAGTTGCTCCACCTGCTCATCCTGAGGACTTTCCCCTCTGAAGCACAGTCATGATTTGCAGGGAGATGGCACTTTGTAACTATTAAATTAATGAGCTTATTCTAACATCACCCAAGCAAGGTAAAATCTAAACCACTTATCTTGTAAGAACTCAAGGACCTTGAGGTGATTAGGGCCTCAACTCAGAAAAAGTGTTTTAACATGGGTCTGACTTCAAGAGATTTGACAAGATTGCTTTAAAACAAGGAATGTAATAAAGGGGCTGTAAATGTGCTGCACTGCATACTCCAGGATCTTTTATCCCTTTCTGCTGGCAATGGTGTAGGTTTCTTTTTTAAAAACAAACCAAAACAAAATAACAGAGTGAAATAGGCAGAAAATTTTCAGAGAAATGGATATATGCTATTAACTGGAAAGGTTACTGGTGTTGGGTTGTTTTGATGACTGTTTGGTCCCCAAGGGGTCTGTTCTACTCCCTTTGCTCTCTAGTGCAAGTAGAAATGCTGGTCATGCACTACTAGATTTTAGGACTGGAACAAACTAATTGATAACCTATTTTTCAGCCCTGTAGGAAAAAGAAAGCAGATTCCTGGAGGGATCTTTCTGCACCCTTTAAATCTGTGATAATTATCATGTTGAGCAACTACAACAACTTCTAAGTTACAGAACCAAGCTGTGCTTTGGAGAGGCTAAAGAAAAGCTCATCTTTGACCTACATAACTTCAACCTCTTTTCTTTGCCTTATTAATTTGAACCAAACCTTTCTATTTGTTGCAATCAGTGCTGTGATGCAGCTGCCCTATCTCTCTTTGTCCTGCCTTGTGTCTGCATTGCTCTGGTTTGCCCAGCAAGTTGTCTTCAGCACATACATGTCAGTGTTTTTTTCTGCATCACTCCAGTATTGTCTCAAATCCTTCTCTTGCTCTATGATGCTGGTTATGTACAAAGCCTTTTCTTAATCCTTGTAGCTTTCACAGTTTGGTGAGTTATTTGAATTTTTCTTTAGGCTATCAAATGAAGGTACATCCTCTGACTCCTTACTCTTCCCCCTTCTCCTTACAGGGAAATATATCCAGACTTTCCTCCTCCTCAAAAAACAGGGCCTAGGAGAGAGAATAATCACAGAATCCCAGACTGGGAGGGATTGCAAGGGACCCTATGGAGATCATCTAGTCCACCTGCCCTGTTAAAGCAGGATCACTTAGAGCAGGTTGTACAGGATTGAGTCCAGGCAGGTTTTTAATATCTCTGGAGAAGAGCACTAAACACACCTCTCTGAGGAACCTGTGCTTTGTCACCTCAAAGTGAAGTTTTTCTTGAGATGGAACTTCAGGCTTGTGCCAGTCGCCCCTTGTCTTGTCACTGGGCGATATTGAGAAGAGTCTGGCTGGCCCCATCCTCTTGACATCTGCCCTCTAGATATTTAGAAGCATTGATGAGATCCAGTCTTCTCCTCTCCAGGCTAAACAGACTCAGTGCTCTTTGATTTTCCTCCTAGGAGAGATATCCCAGTCCTCTAGTAATTGCACGACTTTGTTATAGGAACAAAAAGGGTTTTTCAGAAGTGCCAAACTATGTAAACCAAATTTTGCTCACATAGAGATGAATTCTTCAAGAGTCATGTACCTCCAGCTTCATGGTTTTCTGGGTCAGCAAAGCACTGACATGTGACAGATCAGGTCTGTGCAGGATTCAGTAGTCAGACATGTAGGTGCTTCTGCAGTTCCCATTCATCAGTCACAAAAAGGAACAGAGTGTTGTGCTTTTCTGTCTATATTCCCCTATAGTCCTAAGGAAGAGACTAAATCTTTTTATGGAAAAAGAGATTACAACCATGCCACTGGAATTTTTAGCTCAACTTTTATCCTGGAACAGAACTGCAATGCACAAAGGCAAAATGTACAGATCCATGAGGCTGCTGCTGTTTTGCATTATGGAGTGTGTCTGGGAATCATTAGTGTACATGGCAGAGAGCTTCAGGACCCAAGTCCTGCTTGCAAGTTCTTCCCCACCCCCTCTTGTTATAAGGAACTCATTCTACATGGCTTCTTATGTTACATTTCTAAGTTTATTTCCTCATATTCCTTATACTCTGAACAATCCCTCCCTGGTGGGGATTAACCATTCTACCCTAACGTGCGTCGTTTCAGGGCTCAGTGAAGTTCCCCTAGAAAAGATGTTGTCATGTAATAGTTGTGCAAGTCTGCTCCCAAAACACAGGCTGAAGCTGCAGAGAATTTCCTCCAAGTCTCACTGAGGGATGTTGCTTCAAAGAGACTAATAGTGAGGAGAAAACTTTATCAGAATATCTGGAATATCTTGTGTGTCCTGGGATATCCCCATGTAATACAAAGGGATAAGAAAATCTGTTTTCTCTCCCTTTACTGCTGTGATGCTCCTCTGAGCAAGGAACTTGCAATGTCAGAAAGCACCACACTGATTTATCTGACCCTGGAAATCATGCAGTATGTCCTTTGAACTGTTTATGACAGCTCACAGCTCCTTCTGAGGAGTATGGGAAAGAGGAATACCTCCCCAGATCCAGACCTTGGTTTGCTGAGCTGTCATTTCACAGGTTATCCTATGGCATAACTGTCCCCTTGCTTAACAAGCTGAATCTTAAACTATGGAAATAAGATTTTACTCTCAGTAATGGAAAATGAAGAAATAGCAGCTGTTGCCTTTCTTAGGACAGAAGAAGAGTCATACTAGGTTTGTATTCTTGTGCTAAGGGGTAGTAAAGCCATAGTGCCTGTAGAGTAAGTCTGTAGAGGGCAGACAGGACTGAACAGGTGACTATCAGATGAGGTTCCTTTACTGCCTTCTCCTGCAGCTTACCAGGCTGGAAACACAAGACACCAAAGGAAAAAGTCCTGTTTTCTTCATAGTTTCCTCCTATTTTCTGTAACACAAGACCAGGGAGGAAGGGGATTTGAGATACTTATGTCTGTCTACACACTGTCTATTACGGATTTATTTACATATTTATATTGTGCTTTATTTTAGTTTACAAAGATTGCTTGCCTGCTCCAGTTTATCAAACAAATCTTAGCTGCAGTGGGAACTGGAAAAAGCCTTATCATTTAATTTTCTAGCATCCCTCATTTCTAATTTATACACTCAGCTCTATGACAAATTGAATTTGTATAACACAGTAAACAAAGGGGTTTCTAACGCTAGTTTCCTGTAATGGAATAACATTATTGGAAACACACATTAAGTGGAACAGACAGACTTGAGGAAGCTGTAATTCACATAGGGTTCAACCTGCTTATTTTGCCATAAAGCCAATAGGAAATTGCACATGGCTAATTATTCCCATTGATACTAGCTATTTTCCAAGTTTTATGCAGGCTTCTGGAAGAAGACAGAGAAAACCCCCTATATATACAGTTTAAATGTAACAGGCAATTCAATATTATTCTGGGCAGAAAGGTGGTGATAGGGAGTAATTGGTCTGGTTAGTAGCTGGAAAGCAGCTACTGTGACTATCCCTGTCAGCAGGGCTGTTTGTCACCGTGGCTGGATATTTCACACAGCAGCAGTCTACTGCAGACATGGCATTAGCCACTGGCACAAGCATTGATCAAATATGCAGTTATCTTGATAGGATTTGCTGTAGATGCAGGCCAGCTTGAATTGCTGCAAGAACAGGCAATCACAGGCTTATCTTTCCCAATGAAAGATAAGTCTGTGGTCACTTCCCCAGTAAAAGGCCATTAAATGAAATCCCTGGTGGGCCTGTCTTTACCCTAAATGAAAAAATTGCTGTGAAACTAAAATAGATGCCTCTGACTCTGTGAAGATTCAGTTCCTTATTAGCACTGTTGAAGTGTAGGGAGAAGCTGTCAAAAATCCAAGTCTGCCATGAACTTTTATTTAGATTCTCAGTGCCTCTAAGTCTCCAAAATGTGCCCATAAACTTCCCAACACGGATTTCCCTCAGACTGGGCTCAGACCTAACTTAATAAAAGTGCTGCTACTTCAGGCTCTGGCAAATTCCTCAGGAGCATGATGTGGGCCCAGATGGGTTGTGCAAAGTCAGGGCATATCTGCAGCTGATGGAGGTGAAATATAACTGAGCCCCACTGTCTGCAGAAGGGCTCAATGCAACCTGAATGTGCCCGTATGGCTTCCAGCCACCAAGCGCTCTCCCTCCATCTGTGCTTCCTCCACACACTTCTCCCGACAGAAATTCATGCTGCTGTGTCATTTATCTTTCCTCACCAGCATGAGGCTGTGCTCAGCCTTTTCAGAATACCTCTGTTTATTGTTATTCTCTCCCTTGGGAACAGCCTGATGGTGGCTCGGTTTCCTGAGAGTGAATGGGAGTCGCTTTGCTGGTTTCCCGATTTAGCACCTGGAAACAGGGTCTGGCTCAAAGCCTGTGTCAGCAACAGCCCAGCCCAGAGCAGCCCCCTGATGCTTCTGGTGATTGAGCTGGCAACTGTGTGACCCTAGGATGCGTTTTTTCCCCCTCTGTCTTCCTCCCATTTTTGTCAAAAATCTGTGCTGCTCCCACCCTGAATCTCTAAATGTAGATTATACAGGAGCAAGAGAAATGCTTGTCACTTCTTTGCATCCCAATACAGAATTCAGAGGAGACAAAGTCTAAAATTAGAGTGCATCACAGACAGCAGGATCTGAGTAAACTCATTTAATGTCGCTCCAGCAATAGCCCCTAGGGAGGCTGCAAATATACCTGGAGGCAACTGATAATAAATAACATATGAAGGCAGAAACAAAAATAAGCGAAAGATTCTTTTCTATTCATGCCCAGTAGCAGCTTTCTCCTGAGACATTCACATTTGCAGGTGTTTTGGTGGTTGAGGATAGTGCACAGCTTATGGTCTTAAAGTGATATTTAAAGAAATAGGAAGGTATGTGTTTGCCTGTAAAGGGCTTAATTTTGACAGCATATTTCTGTATCAGATTAGGAGAAATTATGCAAATTATACTACCCCTGAATTTAATCTCTTCTGGGTTTTATTCTTCTTTTGAAGCATTTCTGCCTCTAAAAGATTTTATGAGGCCCTGCCTTTGTTTTACCATTTTTGGATCTTACATAGCTGCTTCTGTGCTATAAGGGAGTCAGTGTCTGTCCAGGCTCTGCCTGTCAGTGAATAGAAGCTGAATAGTTACCCTTAGAGGTGTTATGGAGAACCCCTGTGTGTCAGCTTTTGCCTTGGTTGTGGTAATTGCAACTAAGGGTTAAAGAGAAGGAATTGAATGGCCAAACACAAAGATTCCTACAGATGTCCAAATATTTTGGTATAGGATGAGAGGGTTTAGCTGATTTCAGAAAACTACGTTTTCCATTCAGCATGAATCAGGTTAAGCAACTTTTTATTTCATTTTATTTTCAACACCTTTTTCTATAACTCAAAGAAAAGAAAAAATTCAGCTTCCCTCATTTCCTATAATTAGTTTAAGGGTAGCTGCACACAGAAATTGTATTATAGCATCTTCTGCAATTTATATTTTCTCCTGTGGATCCTTTTCCCATTGTGTTATTATTTTATTAAACAGTAATGCCAAAGAAATTCATTGCTTGGAGCAATGCCTTTTTAATTAATTGCTGGAAAAAATGTGGGAAGAGTTTGATTCTTATCATCTATTGACAAGGCTGGATTGTTAGACTGAATTCTCAGGAAGACTGAAAGCTGCTGGTCTAGAGAAACAGAAAGACTTTAGAGGACAGCTGGAGGGTTGGATTTGTTTGATTGTTTGAGGTTTTTTTGTTTGTTTTACTGAGGAAAAGAAGAGCAGGTTTGCACAAGGTGTCCACAGAATGACCAAGTCCCAGTGTAATTCCCTTATGAATCCTTCAAAAGAGTTGGGTGTCTTTCTTAGTATGTTTCCTGCAGGTCACTTGCTTTGCAGTTCAAGTTGAGATGAAGCCCATCAGAGGTGATAGTTAATGACAAAGTACCAACACATGGTCATACGTAAAGACACATGTGAGAAATTTCTCTTACAGGAATTCTGATAGTACCTTTAGGGCATAATATACCACTTGAGTATATGCTACTGGAAGATGCTGAAGCATCCCATAATCAAGCCTAGCCCTGAACATGGAAAAACTGCAGAATCTGTCAGATGTTAAATGCTCAACTTTAAAAGTACCACCTACATAGGAGGTGGAGGGGTGGGGGGGCAAAGAAATGAGGGTGGGAGTACAGTGCAATTTACTGAAAACTCACAAAGAGGCACAGATGCAATTATGCTTCAGCAAATCTAATTCTTAAAGCTAAGCACAGGTGGTTTAAAACCTCTTTTCTGCACCCCAAATATATGTTGTTCCTAGTAAATGGGCCGACATCACCCGATAGATAATCCAATCACTCCACAGTGCAGTCTGTTACTGTAGTCGTTATGGAGAAGATAAGGTTCTAACCAAGTTATGCTTGAAAGCTTCATGATGTAATTGCTGATTTAACATTGCTTCTTGAAGTAAGAAAGAGAGAATTTTTACTCGTGTCTTTCCCTTGGTTTCACAAAAATCAATGACCTTGCATCAGACAAATGGACTTTCAAACACCAAAGCAAAATAGGTTTGGGTTATAATTAGCACATGTTCAGTGCTAATGAGTTCCCACTCTCTAAGTTGGGTCCTGGTCCATGATTCCTCCTCTGTTACATGTACACAGGGTTGTTTTAGCGGATCTGGTAGCTGCAGATTATAACACTCCAATTGAGACACACTGGAAATTAGAAAACTGCTGGACAGCCTTTCTGTCATTGTGGTTCAAAAATTTCCACCCTTCCTGAAGTTACACAGTCACCTCTCAGCTAAAGGAAATCTGCTACAGGTACAGCAGCAGGTTTGCACCAAGAGATGGACTACTGAGGGATAATGCATGTGCAGAAACCAATGTAAGAGTTTGTTACAGCCTGACTGAATGGAAAGCAGCTGATGGCTGTTTGTTACACAGTCTGAACTGCAGTTCTGCTCAATCCCTGATAATGTAGTTAATTTCTGGCAAGAGTATAATCCAGAGCCAACCTGGTGCCTGCCAGCTCCATACCCCTTTGCTCAAATCAGTTGCTTTTGACTGAATGTGAGTTACTGGTGTCACCTGAACCAATATGTGGTAAATTGCAATGAGTCAATGACACAGAGCTTGTACCTGCAGCAGAAGAGAGTTATAGCCAAATCCAAATGTCAAGTCAAATGCTAGCTTAGAAAAAAAAATCTACCAGGATTTAAAATAGAATATAATTATTATCCAGTTTTTGTATGGTACCCAATTGTATTGTTAGCTCTGTGGATGGCACGTGGAAGAAGATGACATTTTTCTTCTCCGTAGAGTGAGGTTTTGCTCTTAAGATTGGTAGAAGTTTCCATTTTTTGGACACATAAATACTTCTGTTGCTTTAAATGATCCTAGTAGAGCACTCTTAGCAGGCCTACTGCATTTGTTACCTCTTTTACTGCTACTTAGACAGTTGGGACTTTTAATACTCTCTCTGGAATTGGTTTTATTCTTGTCACTTGTTCATGGAAAATCCTCGGTGATACTAAACGTTTTTGTTACAACCAACCCTGAAAACTTGGAAGATTTGCTTCCCATAAGGAAGGGTGCATGTGTGCATCCACACACCTCCTTGACACACACAACAGTGCTTTCAGAGGGACTGCTCCCTCTCAATGGCTTCCCAGTCTTTCTCAAATGGTCAACTTCCAAGAAATTAGACACTTGTAGAGTTGATTTCCCCTTTATTTTCAGACTGCTCTGTGATTCCTCGGGGGTTCGTGCCTCTCTGTGAGCATGGTTCTCTGACACAGGCCAAGGTAACTCTTAGATTTGTGGCAGGCCATGAGCACTGGGAGGCAGAGCCAGTTTTAAAAGACTGCTTTAAGGGTGTGTGGTGATTTACTCAGAGGTCTGTCTAAAGATACTCCAGTGTTACTCAACTGCTGTCAGCTGTTGGCTACATTCTGGCCATATGACAGCTGAAAGCTGTAACACGATACCTGACACATCTACTGCAGAAATATCCAAAGGATTAATATGACCTTTTGCTGGTTTTGGGGTTTTTAGTTTGTTTGTTTGGTTTTGGTTTTTTTTTTTTTTGTGTGTGCCAGAAGATGTTCTTTTGCAGTTACAGTACTGGTTTATCCCCTTTCTGATCTCTGTTATTTTAAGCAAGACATGCACATCTCAGCTTAAGGATTATGTGAGTTTATGAACACCTCTGTTGTTTCAGCTAAAAGTAAAGCAGACAGAGATCTTTTTAAAGAAAGCAGAGGAGAACCCCACTGCAGTGGCCAGCACTTTCTTTCCAAAATGTGGAAATGACTGTAGCTTTGCATGAAGTGCCTTGAATCCACCTTGAATAGCTTGTGCATGTCACCAGATGGTTTGGGGGAGCAGGACACACACACACACACGGTGGACATTCAGCATCAGTCTGAGATCCAGAGAGAGTCTTTGACCCATGTGGGTGCTCTGCTCCTTGAGGATGCTGGTTTTCCACCAGAGTCCCCACACACAGCCAAACTACAAAGAACAAAATCGAGCAGTGTTTTTACTGGAGCCTTTTGTCAGTCAGGCTCTGGGAGATTTTTTTTTTGTGCAATGCTTTCAGTCCTGTCTTTTTCTTATCAGTTTTTTCTTGTAATGATACTGTTCTTGAGTTCAGACACACATGGGCTGTAGGGCCAGATACTGATTTCACACAGCCCTCCCCTGTGTGTGCTGCTTGTCTTGGGGCATTACTTGTTACAGTCTTTCTATCAGCACCAGTTAGTTGCTTCTGTCCTCTTTGCTCCTTGCTTTATCATCCATGGCAAAACCGCCTGCGGTCGCCTGTGCTCTAACACAGTGTTATGAGAAGGGCTCATTCCTCTCCACTTCCATTACTGCCCACTTATTTTTGTCACAGATGTAGTTTAAATAGGCAGATTGTGTCCAGTATGTGCCCTAGTTAAGCAGCACTATTTATATAGAAACAGAAGTTTCAAAGCTAGCTGGGGCCCACCACAAACTATGTGGTTTCCATTCTCCTTCCATCCCTGCCATTGGCAGCCATCACAAATCCCAGTGTTGCAGTAACTCTCTTCTGAAGAGAGCTGAGATTCAAGTGGTGCTGTCAGCTACCACATGGCTGTGAGGATGCTTTGTCTTCATACTTTCAGGTAGCTGCTGTTACACCACTTAGTACTGTTGCATGGTGGAGGCTGCTAATCGAAAGAAAATGAAACAAAACCTTCGCTCTTTCTTTGAGTGAACCAATCATGAGGATTTGTGCAGCCCCTGAATTCAAGAGCTGGGCCTAAGTATTATGCTGAAGTCAGTGCTGAAACATGAGATTCCTTGGTGTAGTCCAGCAGAGTGGCCTGTTCGTGCCCAGAGCATAAAGCATCAAGATGGTGTGCACATGGAAATGGTGAATTCTCTAGCTAAAAGCAAACAGCAGCTCTCTGGTTTCAGATCTGGAGCCCATAGAGGTTCTATCATCAGTTTTTAGGCAAGATAAAAAACTTGAGAAACACATGGTTATTATACAAGCAAAGGAGCTACAGTTCCTTGCCAAGCTCTACCTAAAGTAGTCAGTGAATGAAGAGTTCAAATACGAAAGTAATAATGTCAGCAGGTTCAGGAGTTTTAAAATCTAGTAAGGACTATTACAGTTATACCATCTGAACACCAGTAAAACACAGGCCATTTAATTTCACTTGTTTGTACCTAAATTAACACAAGGAACTTCCTGAAGCAGTCTGCTTATCTTTGGGAAAGACATACAGCCATGATGTGAAGACTCCAGGAGATGTGGTACAGTTACTACTGCTTAATTACCACATGAAGGTTCTTGTGCCTGTGTTCATTAAACCTCAGGTATTTGGAGGCTGTCATTAAACCACCTTTTCCCTTTCCTATTGGTTGTGCACTATGTTAAGCACAGATGAGGAGGACTATTTCCATGTTATGATTCAGCCTTTAGTGTTTCCCTAAGCCAACCCTATCTTTGAAACAAATCATGGGCACTAGAACAGGAGTAAGTTTCCAGAAATGGTTTTGGGAATGATCTCCTCAGTATTTGCTTTTCCTGAAGAACCTGTTTTAGCCAGACAAGTGATGGAACATCTCAACCAGGCAAGTTTCACTTAGTCCTTTAAAGGGTCTCTAAACACTTTGGGGAATTAAAAACCACAGTGCTCCTGTACAGGGCAAGTTCTGCTGAGTATTGAGAAACAGAAGAGAAGTACTTATTTTCCATCTGTCACAAAGGAAGAGGGCAAAAAGGGTTAATGGGAACCACTTGTAATTTTAGGTTTCAAAGGGTGTGATTATAATTTGTCTCTATTGTGAAAGCTTAAGTTTGGAAATAATTGCTTTGTTTAACTCCAGCTCTGTTCCTTTTGCACTGCATTTAAAAACACTCAAGAATATCTTTAGAGCTGCATGTTCATCACTAACTGGCAGAATGACCACAGCAACAGAACTAGAACTCCTGAGTTCAGGCTGAGTCAAATACAACCAGTGGTGACAGCGTTGGAAAATTAAAGTATATATAGACATCAGCCCATCAACTGCAACATAGGGTAGCTAAGCTAAAGACATAAATAGAAGTAATAGCCTGAATGCAGGATTATGTCTGTTGAGCTCTCCTTTAACATTGCTTTTAGGAAGATGGAGGTTTTAGCTATGATGGCTACTGGTGGCTTCTGCAAGCACTGAATGTTTCTGATAAGAAGAAAGTTGCCATGTATTTTTTTGAGACATACCTGAGATTTCCTACAAAGGAAACAAGTAACATTTCTGAAACCTCATTCTGACTTAAAGGTACAAGTTATTCTTGCTCTAAACCTCAGTTTTCATTCCCTTTCCACTAGGGCAATAAACTAAACACATAATTTACTGATTGACTTTGTTACTCTGGCAACTGACTGAATATTCACCAATGACTTTTGCTTTCTCCCTTCGGTTTGCTGTTCTACTGTATTAAGTAAAGCCATTCATTTCAAGTGAGGGTCATTCCTGCTAATTAGCCCAGCAGAAGGCCTGGATACTAGAGGCATACAGGGCATACAGTCTACAATGACCCACTGTAACTAATTTGACTTTGTTTAATATATATAAATCACTGCTCTTCAGTTTTGAAAGAGCCAGTGCAAAGTCTTCTATTCTGTATGATCCAGTACCCCAGCATGTGATAAAGGCACATTCTGCTTCCACAGAGATCTCATGCAGATTTTTACTGTGCCTGTACCTACTTCATATGCTTCTCCAGAAGCCTTGAGTATGTTAAAATCTCAGTCTAAACTTCTATCAGAATTTGCAGTTCTGCTCATAATCTTTATTCCCTCCCACTGTCCTTCATCACACACCTGGGAACCCAGATTATATTGTTGCATGTCTATTGAATGCCAATGTCTCCTGACTCTGCAGTGCTTTGTCCCTTTACCCATCTGCCCTCAGTTCTGTGCAGGAGATCCTCCTTAGGGGCATAGCAGCCAGGTGCACATGACTGCAGCCCCAGCAGCTGGCTCAGTGGATTTATGTGTTTTCTTTGCTCTTGGGCTTGTTCCCATGACTGAGGTTGGTGCCAAGGGTACAACACTGGCTTTTGCAAATTTCAACCCTATTCTCCAGCTGAGTGTCCAACAGCAACAAAAGCCAACAGCACAAAAATGGATTAAAAGCATTTCTGTAGAATGAAATCTGGTTGCACAGCAAAGGTGCAAAATGAAGGTTGAAGGAAGCGACCGAACCTCAACGCTGGTCTTCTGCTGCTGACAGGCTTTACAGCAGGATGACAGGACCCCATAGAGCAGACAGGAATCTGAACTGTCAGCAGTGCAACAGGCTGTGCAGCAAAAGGTTTGCTGTCAGCATCTGGGGCCACAAAGGGCTTTCCCTGGGAACTGCTCTGCAGTACAGTGCACCAGGCACTTCAAAGTCCGCCTGCAAATATTAGTGAAGGCTCAAGACACCTCTCGTTTGTCTCTGTTTTGCAGATGGGTAGGATAGAACTAGACCTTTCAGGGACTCCCTCAGGTCTGTGCTGAGGCTCTGCAGTCTAACCAGGATTAAAAGACTTGCAGTTGTTGTGTCAGTCTGAAACTGTACTGCCTTGCTGGAGCAGGGAACAGAGCTAACGAGTCCAGTCTTTCAGCCCTCAGCTCTTCAGGGCTGACCAGGCACCCTTGCATATAATCCAGTGTAATTTTAGTTAGAGATGAAGCTTTGTCACCTTTGATGTTCACACATCACAGTTGCCATTCTTAGACCACTTCATCATTTCCTTTTGTGGATTAGGCCTATGGGGGCAATGCACTTTCTCTACATCTTTTCCTGTGACTGACTTGATTGCGTTTGGGAGAATATGTGTTGAAGTGGCTCTATTTCAAGCATAGATGCTGAATACAATCATAATTAAATTGCTAGAGCAGGGAACATACTTCCAATGGAGCACACGTAGTCAGATGCTCATGCTGTGAAGTTAACAGCACAGGAATCAGGAAGTCAAGCTACTGTAGACTGTAACTAACACATTTCTCTTCTCTACTCAGTGTCTATCTGCTGTCATTTAACACATTTGGGTTGTTGCCTCTACTGCATAACAGGCAGGGAAAGTGCCTCACTGCTGGTAGCATCTGTCTCTGTCACAGGGAGGAGCACTTGGCCTCAGTGAGCAAGGGAGAGTCTGGAAAGATATCAAGAGAAACAACCTACAGAAGACATATTAATGAAGGCAGTGGAGCAAGTCAGGATGGAACTTGGCCAACAATGTTGACAGGTAGTTAAGTCTATCCAAAAGTGAAATCACCTTTGTCCCCACCACATAAAAAATTATATTTATTTTTAGGGGTCAAAATCTACTTTGTTTTGATTTGAGCATGGGATGTTTTAATTGAACAGGCAAGGAGAAAAAAAATGTCAATTTAAAATGTCAACTTTCAGCTAAACATTCACAGGAACTAACACACATCTGGTGACCACTCCTGAAGGTTTGCTCAAACCAGTTCTGTCTGTCCAGAGTTAGAGTAATATCTGGGCTGAAAGGCTAGAGATGGGGGAACTGGGGTGGGAAGAAGAAACAGACTCTGCTGCTTACCTATACTTTGGATTTTTGCTAACAACATACCTATTTTACTAGATGTTAAACAGGCAATACAATACCTACCTTCAGTGTACTGGATTTTTCTCATGAAAGTATTTAGACACTGTGGAGCTCACAACTGGGTTTTTTACCCCTTTACTGTGCTCTCCTGCACTGTTTCTTCTCTTCCAGTGTGTATTCCATGGATGTGCTGTTTTGATTAACTGGAGAAAAGGACCATAAGCATTCTAATACTGTAACTCTTTCATGTTGTGTCTATATGTTTACATAAACCTTACAGCAAGGGAATCTTGATGTCTAGTTGGGACCTTACATAAATAAATAGTAAAAAGAATTATTTTCTCTTTTTGCCATCTTTCATTCTTTCCCATGGTTTACTACTTTTCTCTTTTCCTTTCAAATATACTTATTCTCCCCAGCTTGTCCAAATTCAGTAATAAATCTTCAGTTGCTTTAGAGTTCACAAGTGTTTGCACACTATGGGCTGCCTAATATTTTTTGCTCCATAAGCCAAGGGCTACAAAATCCTGGTCCACCATGTTAAGACTTGTCTGTGTAGAGCAATCTCTCAAAATCCTAAATGAATCCAATATTTGTTTCCATGCCCCTATTTTTCTGCTCTCTTAAAATTTAGATAGCATGGTAGGTCATGAGAAATGCATAATTTCTGCACTCTATTATTTGGGAAAAAAAAAGTTAATAATAAAACACTGCAGCTGTATCATAAGCCACAGGGAATTATATCCAAAACATGGAAAGTTGCATTCCAAAGTGAATGGTCTATTGAGACAAAGCTTTTTCAATTCCTTTGAAGAGATGCCTTCTGCTTTTATCCTGTTGTTATAACTGTATACCTTTAAGTTTATTATTACAGGTCTTAACCTGATTATAGGGCCTTTTCTGCCAACCATTCCAGTCCCTTATATACCAAAAGGAGTCACATCCTATACATGACTGCCTTGAAACACATGCAGGGAAATCCTTTCAAACCATCTTCAGTCATCTTTGTTGTGCCCAAAATTCACAATCTGGCTTCAGAAAAATTTGCAGCTACCAATGCTGAAGGTTTCCAGCACTGCATCTCACCGTTCCATCGTGAAGCCTGCTCGGTGGCTTCAGAGGACTTGGCCTGAGAACCTGAGGGAGTTTGTGGGGTTGCTTTTGGTTGGTTGGCTGGTGGTTTTTTCTACAGCTACTGCACAGATATATGTGCCCATCAGTTCAGGAGATGCAAAGAATGCACAAAGCCATTTAAAACTTCCTCTGCTAAAGGCAAAAGCTGCCATCACAGCAGGCCAACTGGGTAGGTGTCGTGATCTACATGCCTAGAAGAAATATGCACTGCTTTTGCCTACATCCCTCTTACTCAGGGGTCAGGTAGAGTGTTTTAATCTCTAAGATTGACAAATCCATCACAAACTTCCAGTTAAGAGAGAAATTCCAAGTGAATAGCAGAATGGCATTGAGACAGGTGCAAAACCAGTAACTGCCTTTTGACATGCTAATAAAATTGAGGCATGAATTTCTGTTTGAACTAAGCAAAGTAAATACTCATAACCCAGAAATACATGGAGGAAAAATGCCAAGAGACTCGTAAAACTATCACTGCAGTATTTGCATTGATAATTTTAACTGGCATTTTAGAGTGTGGCATTTCTTTCATGTGCTCAGGGCAAAACATATATTCCCAAGTCAGAAAACATTAAAGTAAAAAATTGATTTCAATAAAAAACCCACATATAAACCCAAGAAATAGCTGTAAATGGAATTGAAAGCAAACTGCATAAAGCTCCAGTGATCCTTTCTTTCCTGTTCCAGAAACATTACCTTTTGCAGCTGCAATGTGATCAATATTCATACCTACTTCCCCAAGAATTTACTGCTTATTGCAATGTTCAGTGATCCTTCAATCATAGGCATTTGTCCATTCATTTCCATATGTCCTAAACATTTAACCAAGAGCAGGTATTCAGCCTTCCTCTTCCCATGATCTGTTCTACCAATGCTGGAATGAGCAGAACTACAATTTCTAGATTGCTTAAGGGATGAAATGTGGGAAGTGGTATCAGAGGAATAGACCAGGTAAGGAAGAAAAAACCCCCCTCACTGGATACAGAACATTTATAATGGTTTGCATTCCAGTAATGAGTTCTGTGCCTACAGACACAAACATTGGAGACCACTACTGCCATATAAAAGTCAGCTCTGCTGTAAAAAATGTGAAGTGGCTTTTCACTGTGCTTTCTTTCAAGGCTTTGGAAAAAAAAGCAACAAAAGAAAATGGTAAATTTCACCCAGAGTCAAGGAGACAATAACTAGAGTTTACATGTGTGAATCCCTCGGTGATGGGGGATTTGGGTAGTTTCATACACTGTATCTCAGCGATGCCACAACTCCATGTTTTATAAGCCAAGGGGCACAGGGCAGAGCTTCAGCAATAGATTTCAGTCAGTTTTCAGTCAGTGGCCTAGAAAACTACATTTCAGTCCTTCAGGACCAAGCAATTGCCAGAGTGGGACAGACAAGCATACCAACTAGTCCAATAGTCCATCTCCAGCAGGACCAGTTGATTTAGAAGAAGGTGCTTAACAATTTGCAAAGGATTGTTTTCCAGAGACAAACGTTTCCTCTTTGGAGTTAGTGCCAAACCTGACACAGGGGTGAACACAGAGCTACAAATCTTTTGGAGCTATCTGATCTGCCTTCACTACCCCTCCCTGGCCTCTTCAGAGCTGTAAACAGAACAGGGCTTGGCCTCATCCATAGAAATGGAAATCAATCTCGCATAGAAAAGTCTGCAGCTGGTGTGAGGTCATTGAATTTAGCTGCTTCCTTAGCTCTCCCATCACTGACTCTGTGTAGGCCGGGGTTTCTCCTGAACTCTGACTTTTCTATGGAACAGTTGAGTGTCTTGCAGGCACATATCACCTCAACCTGTCCCTAGCTGTCTCTCCTGTGGGATAAGGAGTTGGGAAGGAGGAGTTGAACTAGCTTCATTTTCGCTGCACTGCTGGAACCTCAGATACAGTGGGGAGTGTTCTCTTAGAGGTAATTGTATGAGTCTATGCATTACCCAGGTGCAAGCAAAGTACCTACTGAAGAGAGACTCTCTTATGATGATTCCTATGTGTTCACTTAAACTCCATAATCCACCCTCTCCTGCTCTTAGTTCCCTCTATACTGCAATTTTGCTTCTGCAGTTGAAAGAGACTTTTCCAATGCCTGTCACATCAGTGGCTGAAGAGTTCCTTTATTTTCTACACTTGAATATAAACTATTTCCAAATAAAGATGATGCATGGTAAGCCTTAATATGAATGATTGCTTAGCTGGAAAGGGAGGTGTGAGTGTAATGGTAGTGGAGGAGAAGGCACTAAGTAAGTATCATGCAGGGAGAAAAGAGTTCTGATTTCCATTATCTCAGTAATAAATGGCTGTTTGACATTCCTTAGTGTTACTATATATGGTTTGATATTGGAATACACACTGTATAACTCAGTTTATCAATACAAGAGGCTGTGGTATCTCTCCAAAATCTAATATATTTGAATGAGTAATTTCTGCAAAGAACTCTTCTCTGCTGCTGTTAAGGATTTGCTGAAGAAATGGATTGGCAACCACTTACCTAGGGGGAATTTTTTAAAGAGTATTCATTTAATGGTTTATCTTTTTGCAGAGATCAACTAGAATGTTAAGCATGAAGTTAGTGCTTCTGTTAGCCTGTGAATATGAGAGAATTTACTGGAAGAATGTGTTGGATCCTGAGTCAAAAGAAGTTGATGCTTTGCTGGGAAAGAATTGCTTTTCAATTTGACTATTTTACTCCCCTTCTTTTCCATCTAAAGGTGTACTGAAAAATGGAAATGAGAGGCAAAATTGAAATGCACTCTATTAGCAGCTGCATGAGATGGAAGTCTTCTGTAATTAGTATTTGTGAGGGAGTTCATAAACAACCTGTTATAATTTTCATTATTTGTTTCCAGGAAGGATGCTGTAGGGATAGTCCCTTTGGACTGATGGTCAGACATAGTCTGCTGTTACCCTTATCTTTCCTGCAGATAAATACTTTGTACTATCATTTAGGTCACTGATGAAATGTTAAACGACATAGGCACTAATATGAATTCCCAGATATTGATCATTACCCTTTAAGTCTGGTGAGCCAAACCACTTTTAATCCACTTAATAGCCCATTCATGGGATCTATCCTTACCTTCTAAATAAAAATTCCTTCAGTGTAGGAAAACCTTATTAAATTACATCTTCCTCTCTTCCTTTAGCCTTACTGTCATGTTAGCAACTTTTCTCAGGACCCTTGGAGCCTCCAACCCAGCTCTGTTAATTCAAATGCATCCAGTTTCTCAAAATTGTGCCTGACTTTGGACATTAGAGGAGACAAAATCAGTCTCAGTGTTTTTTTCCCCAGCCTGCACGACTTATGGGCACAGGCAGCAGAATCCATGGTTTGATTGTGCTTGGATAAATATTTGAGGTGGATCAAGGACTCCAGGTTTAGGTCACAAAGCCATTCCAGACGTGCTTCACAGAGGAATTATCTTGTCTGGAATGATATTCTATATTTAACTTCCCAAGGCTCATTAACCACAATCCTGTACCTTGTTACCGCATCAATTTACTGAAGTTATTTTTCGGCTGCAGTTATGCTTCAATTTGGAATATTAATTTCTTTTAACACTTGCCCTATTAATCACTTTAACAATCAAATTAAGACAATTATTTTAATGAGTTAATGGATTATACAGAGCAGAAGATACACATTTATAACCACTTATGCCAGAGCACTTTTATGAAAGGAGCCTTGTCAATAATGTATTAGACCATAGATGTACTCCTATAGGGCTGGGGGAAGGGATGGGAGAAGTGTTCTCTTTGACTGATTTAAATATGTCTGCCTTATCTCTGTGGAGCTTTCATGTGCTCTGGACCTATTAAAATCAAGTGCCAGTCATTGAAAGGAAGAGCTGTTATTTTTTTCTGGGATATTAGTACTAGGTGGCAGGGTATTCTTTTTTAGATTGCCTTTTATCTGGCTGCTCTGGATATGTCATCAAGATGAAGCTTTTTTAGCACATTTTTCACATATTTTCTGAAGTAGGTGCTGCATTACAAAATTCTACCAGCTCTTCCTTGTTTCACAGCTTTCTACTCCTGATGTAGAAATTTTGGTCTGGGGAGGCAGGGAATTATGCAGGTATTGAGTCCAAATGTCTTTCATACTTTCCTGGTTAAAGGCATTATTTCTTGTGGGATTTCACCCTGATGGGGAAATTCAGATTGACATTTACAAGAGATGGAAAGACAGCAAGGTTTAAAAGTAGGGGAACCAAACCCAGCCTGTGCAAGAATTATCTAGACATGTTATCAGGGCAAGACAATTTTTATCTAGAAGTCTTCAGCTCCTTATGAGTATCAATGACAAAAATTAGCCTATACAAATACACCCAAATGAGTGGGATGAAAGCATATCAGTAATTTCTGGGTCCAAGTCTTCTACCCACAAGCATCAGGTGACTGATTAAATCTAATAAAAAATACCCTTTTCTGTGTTGTGCACATTTGCACAGAGAGCCCTATGCCACCCAAGGGAACAGTGCTCTCATCAGGATAGGCTGTTACCAGCCCTCATCTGACTGAACTAGAAAAGCATCAGGATTTCCAGACTCATGACACTCAAGATAGAAAACAATTGTTTGAAATGTCTTTCTAATAGCAGAGATATATCATCAAGATTTTGCATTCTGCAGCTGAATCCTATGATTGATCATACAATTTCATTGCACAAAAGTCTGTCTATATTCCTGAAGCAGTTTCTGCTAAGATACTTCAGTTATGTGGCCATCTATACCAATAAAATCTGGGGCTTACAAATCTCTTGGAATCCTTACAAGGGATATATGCTACAATGCTGTTGAGATAAATGGCATCTTTCCAGTTTAAAGCATTGATTTCCAGAACCAAGGTATGTCCTTATGGATGGGGTAGGATACACATCTGAAAGACTAAATCAAAATGATCAGGATGACTTGGGAGAAGCTGAAATACATGTTATTGTGACCATGGTTAGCAAGAGTGGTTTTTTCATGATGCTTGTATTTAGGGTGTGCAGATGGAAGATTCATTTGACTGTCTTTTAGTGAGGAACACTTGGTAATAGGAAACTGCCTGATGATGTACATCAGGTGATGTACATTGGTGTGTAAGGACCCTGGGACTCATCCCTAGATGATTGTTGCCAGCCTGAGAAACATTAAAGAAATGTGTTTAGAAGAACCTGGGCTGAGGAAGAGACCTTGGCTATGTCTACATTAGCAAGCAGTGCAGCCCAATAGCAGAGGATCTACAACATGAAATAACTGGTGGACCCAATATCCACATTACAAGCTTTGATGGCTCTACTACAGGCCAGGCCAGCTCTAGTATGGTCACATTAACTGAATGGCCAGCAGGCATTGCCTCACATGGTGGGACTCCCCAGGTGACATTTTTCCACTCATTTTCTTCTGAAAGTAGTCTAGGTTGCATGCTCTAGGACAGTGAGGATAAGTGCTTCAGAAGTGCACTGCTGGTGTGAACTAAGATGCTAGCTGAAACACACCTTCAGCTTGGGGAACAGGGGAAAGAGAGGGACTCAAAGAATGCTGAGGATTTTAAAGGTAGTGGCTTTGCAAGGCAAGTTCTAATCCTTTATTAGTTCTGCTTGATGAGTGGAATCTGAACAACAGAATGCCCCCTACCTGAGTAAAGTACTTAGAAAGGAAGGGATGTCATTGCTGCTTTGAAACACAGTGGTGTGATCACTGAGATTCATTCCCTTTAAAACATTTTTATGTCCTTGGTGAAAGGTACATTAGAAATACATAATTTAAATTCACAATCCATTAACCTACATGCAAAAGCAAACTCACAAACATAAAGTATTTATTGTTTGCCAATATTACATCTTTCCTGTTAACATGAACAAGAGTAAGTAGTGTTATTCTCTTTCTGGTTTGCTAGGCAGTTAGGGAATTAATGGGGTGAGGCAAGTAAATAATCAGGCTGTGAATCTTTCTTTGTACAAAAAGAAAAAGGCAACTTTGGTTTCTTGACATTTGCTGCTCCTCCAGCACATCAGAGACAGTGCAGTGGTTACTCCCACGAGCTCACCGAGAAGCAATCTCCAAAGCCTGTAAGGGAAGATGCTGCTTCTACATTTCTGAAAAGCAGCATCAATTCCTAGCTCCAAGAAGTTCTTGTGTTTTCACTTCCATCCCTGTGAAAAATGACTGTATGTCTCTGTGGGCCCTAAGGACTAGGTCTACCCATGCAGTCTCCCTGCTAATGGCACTGAGCACTCTGGGTGCTGTGGGCTTCTTCACCTCGCTTTTGGACAGGTCAGGTCAAGTGTGCACCTTCCTAGATAGGAGCTGGATCCTTTAGAGTTTTATTAGCATTCATTTTGCAAGAATACAGGGGAGATATTGTATCATAGATTTTAAGTGTCAGCTTATGAGTACAGAAATTCTAAGCCCTTAAGGTAGTTCATTAAATATCATGTTCCAAGACAAGAGTCCTTTTAGATCGAGGCCTGGGAAGTACATTCTTCAAAGCTGTTGTATTCAACACATGATTTATGTTCTAATATAAAACTACTATGATTGTATTCAGATGGATTTTAATTTCTGCTTTGGTCTTTCACACCTATTACTGTTTCAAATCTTAGTTACTTTTGAATAACTTTCTAATAGCAAAATCAATTTTCTCTAAGCAGAATTTCATTATCACTGAATTCTCATTAAAAAGGTGTCTGATATAAAAAGCAGAGGATGAGAAGTGCGAATCATTACTGTAGTTTTCTTCCAAATTGGTTTGCACTCTGAAGAGACACCCAGTACTTATACTGATACAATAACAGTGACCAGCAGCTAATAGAAAATTTTGGTCATCTAATTTGTAGGTTCTACCTTCATGTCATGTACTTTCTATCACTGGAACCAAGAAACAGAAGGGGCCTTTTATTCCATCAAGTCCAGTCCTCTGCTAAATCTAAACATATTTTTTTCACAAATGGAAACACTGGTGATTCTCACAGTCTTCTACCTGTCAGTTGGGATGTTAAGACTGTGCTTCAGGTGATACTGGGTGTACATATCCTATTTGGGTGAATCTCTTTGCCCCACCAGCTGTAGTATTTTCATCCTATATGGAAGTTCTGTGGCAACCAGGTATTAAGACACATGGCCAGTCCCACACTAGCAGCACCATTAAAAAAATTAAAATGAAGAAAAACATCCTAGACATTCTCAGAAGGAGGAATATTAATCTGGCAAATGGAATGGAGTTCAAGATTGAGGACATGATTATATTTTAAAATGGAGACTTAAAGTCTATTGTTACGAAATATAAAACTATTACTGTCTGCAGATCTAAAAGAACAATCTGAAGATTTTTTTTCTGAAATGCTAGTGCTAAATGTGGCACAGAAATGTATTTTTAAAAATTGATGAAATTAAATTCTTGGGGTACATATATTTGACCTCTAAATTGGTAACTTGTCAATTTAGCACAGGGCTATTGAAAGTGTAATTAACTGTAGAAACTTGTTCATTCTGTGGTGGAGGCCATGTCAGCATTAAACATTTGGGCCCAGACCAAATGAAAATGAAATGGGCAGAACTGTGCTCCAAGAATCTAGAAATGCTATTAGAAAGCTAAGTGCATTAAATGCTTTGCTTTTCATTTTCTGTCCCAAATGCTTCCTTAATTCCTACCAAGCACATTTGCTCAGAGACACTATATGGTTTATTTTATTGATACTGGTGCAGAAATTCTTGCTGAAATAAAAAAAAAATTAAAAATTGCCATGTTTATCACAAGTATAAGAGTGAAGTCTCAGTCATGATTTATTTCTGGCAACCCAAAAAAGTCAAGCTGATGCTTTTTCATTCTTGGAGCTTGTTTGCATGGTGTTTGAAGTTCCCTGTCAATATTGTTTTCTTCAGTTCCCTCAAGGGCCAAGATGAGGATGAAATAACTCCTCCTGCCTTTTCATCTCAGGACTGTCTTGCTGAAGAGAAGCTGAGAAAGACAAATGTTATGGTCTGATGCTTTTACTTTACTTAATAGGCATCTTTGCCATGTCTTCCAGACTACCACAAATTCTTATTACTAAAATGTAGTAATGGGATGAAAATGATCTGAATTTGAGGACTCAGTGTAGCATCTGTGGACCATAGCTCAGGAACCATTCAGCTAGACAGTGAGACACAATATCATACAGGGATCCATGTCCCTAATTCAGCTCTGTGATAAATGATGCCTCTGGAGAAAGCACTGATATTTCTTCACAAATGGCCCATAATTATGTACCATTCCTGACATAGAAGGAACAATGCCCACAGTCAACATAGCAGTTCCTCACACAGTGGTGGAAAGGAGAAATACACCTTAGGGAAAGGATGTTTTGGTGGGTTGAAATCTAACCTGTGAGCCTGAGGAAGAAATGTGCTGGAGACCTTACTCTTCATGTCAGGATGAAGGAGATTGAGTGAAGACCCAAGGTTGTGAGGCTCTAGGACTAGAGCTGCAAATAACTGTTTTCAGTTTATATTATGGACAGTTAAAGCTGATTTGAAGTAGGTGGAGGAAATGAAGACACAGTATATGAAAAACCAAAGATGTTATCCAGGATATGAAATTGGTGTCAAAGAGCAGGAGCAGACCAAAGAGAAAGGAAAATCCTGGTCCCAAGGATCACTTAGATGAGTGGTATGACTACTTTCCAAGGTAGCAAACTCTCTCATCCAACATTTGAGGTGAGCTGCATTTCTTGGCAATGAAATTCACTCATGAGGAGTCCTGTTCCTCAGAAATCCTCAAAAATGAGCCATCTTATTAAAACAAATTAGGAAATCTTTAGCAGACTCTCTCATGCTCCCTCACTACAAGCACTCTGTAGGCAAATGAAATAGAGGCTGTCAGACTCTCTCCCTTTTTATTCTTCCTTGTCATTAACTGCATAATAAGAAATATAATAAATGGGTATATATTTCATACAGACCCATTTAAATGGCAAACCATTATAACTAAAACAATAAACAAGGGCTGTATTTTGTGGAGTGTTTAAATGTACTGTGGCTATTCCAAGTCCACTGTTTCCTACCAGGTCAACAAGCTGCCAGGTGAACTGGACAGTCCCAACTTGTATGTGTTTACTAATGCTGGATATTTTTTGTTACTGGTATAATTTCTGTTCCTGTGATTTGGTTCAGTTTTCTAGAAGTGAGGACAATTCAGCAAACTGAACATCAGCAAGACTTAACACTTCTATACTTCTGGTAGCACATAGGCCTAATTAAAATAAATGGTAGATGCAGGTACAGAGGTTTCCATGAGTCTGAAGAACAAAGGTTAAAGCAGGCATCTGTCACAATGTGTCTGCCAGCAAACACATTTGCATTTTTCAATAAAATCACCAATAGCATCCTGGAGCCATGTATTTATAAGGGCACATCACAGTTCATTTTGTCTTTTTCACACAAGCACTTTGTCCTGCCCAGTGCCTGAGAACTCTTAATTTGATAGAACGGGCTCAGTCCATAAGGGCTACATTTACCATGGCCGGTATTATGGAAATTCATTGAGTTTTTTGCTCTCTCTATAAAATATTTAATTCATATAACTATTAATAAATCACTATTGGATTCCATATAGACTGCACACTTTGCAAATGTGGACCTCACAGTGATTTCACATTAACTGATTGGATCCAGTAATAAATTTTGGAGGGACAAGTGACTGGACTGACCTTTAGAATAAAATTCAACACCTCTATATCTCTTCAGTTCCATTCCAAGGTTGTCTGCAGCTTGTGGCCTAAGGCTACTGTCCAAGTGCTGCTGAGCATGAAAGAGCTGGTTCTCAAGCCCACTCACATCAATTCTCCTGGTTGTGTCTCATGGTCAAGAAAACAAATCTACTCTATCCAGTACATTAAATCCTGTGTTCTTTTTCTCAATTCTTTTTACTAAAGCTTGGGGGATTTTTTTATGATGTTACATACAAATTACAGATCAACTGTAGAAATAATGCCTCTGCCTACATAATGGCTTATGGAAAGTTAGTAGGATGGTAAAGTTTTATTGATCTTATGAGCATCTGTCCTGACTGCATACCAAGATTAGCATATAGGAATCGATATTGGATAATAAGGACGTATTTATCCAGAAGTTCTCCTTCAAATTAGAAGCAACTTTTTCTGTTGTTCTTGTTATTATAGTCTGCAGGGATGCTGCTGACCAATGCTAACCATCTCATAAAAATAAACTTGTGGTCTGAAGGTATGCTAAGTCACCTTCCCAGTCTGCCTCAGAGAAGACCTTGGCTGTTATGCTTGGAGACATGTTTAGATCACTCATCGTAATTTCACTATGGCTACAGAGTCTTGTCATCAATTCCTCATTTAGTGCCATTTACAGAAAAAAACACATTAGGCTAAAATCAACAGCAGAACTTATTTCCTCTGTTCTTTTTATTGGTAACTTTCCAATTGGAGTTCACAGTTCAACTCAAGCTGTTTGACTGAGTGCTCGTCCGTCTGTAACAGATCAGCCTGTTGATGAGCATATCCCCACTGGGGAAGGAGCTTCCCAGAAAGGCCCTGCTGGATGCAGACATTCATAGAAATGACTCAAAAAGGTCATGTTGGCTAAATGCCATCTCATAAAGTAAAACTGTAACCATTGCACAATATTCCTATGTATGGTCTTAGGGACTCAGCCTGCATGAAGAAAGAGATAGCTTGCCCTTTCTTTTATGCCTTCAACCTGAGACTCTTTACTGAGTTTAGTAGCTAAAAGTGTTTCAAGGAATCTTATGCTAATTCAGGTCCTCTTGGAAAAGGTCTACCTGTGAATATGGGCAAAGGTTAATTTTATACTTGTTGTGTGGGATAGAGGAAAAGAAGAACACCCCCCCTCCCTCAAACACGACAAATTAGGCTTAGTAACACTGTTGCCTCTTACAGCATTTACAGGAGAGAGTCTACAGTCTGCTAAGAAATGTTTTTGCTCTAAAGAATAAAGCATGGCTTTGCTACAGTTACTAGTTCATGATATTTCTTAAGTGCTTCATAGGAAATTCAACTTGTCTTCTGCAGTCTGCAGATTATTTGTCCTGCTGATTTGACCTAAGTGGAAATACAGGCATGTAAAAGTAAGTGGTTAGAATCAAAAGTGGGTTTGGAACATAGGGGCCCGTGGATCTGAGGCAGATATCTTCCTCTTATGAAATGGCAGACCACTTGAAACTCCTATTATCATTCCTTGAAGAACTGTGGATGGTTTCTATGTTTAGCAACAGAGGAAATGAGGCATCTAGCTGTGGATTAAGTCTAGAAAACTGTGGCTTGTGTCCAGCAGCATAGGCAGCCAAGGACTACAGTTGAAACAGCCTTGTCTAGAAGCCTGAAGAATTGGCTTATATTCCAGAGATAAGGCATTTCCTTCATCCTCTCTGGACAACATCTAGATTTAGTTGCTAACAGATAAGCTAACAGCAGCTCCTCCACACCATGTTACACACTCATGTCACATATTTTTTATCCCTTTTATTTTTTCCAGCTATATTGATTCTTCTCTGTGAGGAAGGCAGTGCCAAGTTCAGTGGTAGGTTGCTCAGCTGGTGGTCTTTTGTTTTTTTAAGAGAGCACTTGTGTGTCTCTGATGTCCTGTTTCACTGTTCAAGTTGGCCCTTTGGAGGGAAAACAGAAATCCTTGATTTCTGGATATGCTCCTTTCCCTCTGGGAACTGGCAAGCCAGGTCATCTCCTTCTGCAGAATCAGCCAAGATTAGTCAGAGCACATGTTTCCAGCTGGGCCTGGAAGTTGCCAAACTGTTGTGCCTTTTTTTTAATTTTTTTTTGCCAGAATAATGTCAGGCTACTGATGGAACCATCTACAGAGAAAGCTCAGAATAATTGCAGTCTGCCTTTAGATTTGCAGCAATGTAGATGTCTTCCTTTGCTCTATTTATTTCAGATTGTAGCTCCTACAGCTAGACACATTCTCTGGTTAAACCCCATCCTGGTCCTGCCATGTAAATCCTCAAATTACACTACTGTAGTTTGGCTCTGAGGAGCTTTCCCAGGGGAGATAAGAGGCATGGGTTAAGCAGTATGTATCAGATAATTTGTGAGGCATAATACCTCTTCATTGCTGTGGGATTCTTGAAGCTTAGATCAAGTTAGATGAGCCTCTATAGTGAGTTCTGGGGATTTCCAGCTTCTGGTTATACTATGACTAGTTTTTCTCAGGACTACTGGAGAGAGTCCAGCACAGGGCTACAAGGATGCTCAGGGTACTGAAGCACCTCTTGAATGAGGAGTTAAGTCTTTATTAACTATTGATAAGAGAGAGCTGGCACTTTAATCTGTTTAAGATAAACTGTTAAGTGAATGCTAACAGTGAGTGTATTTGATAAAGATAGGACAGGAGTGCTCAGCTAGAGATGCTTGTATGTGGTGTGCTATACTGTCCTTTCCCAAATGAAGCCATGGAAGGCTATTGAGCACTTATCCCCAATATTACACCTTGGAAGAAAACTATTGTCTCCTGCAAAAGATTTGCTTGAAGGTTCTTTAGCAAACATGTCTGATATGCCACTAAGTACTTGAGAAAACCCAGCACCCTGGGGTGGGCAGAATATAAGGGGCAAATCCTACCTCACAGATAAAAGGAAAAGCAGGGGAGGGAAGGAACTTATAAAAAAAAAGCAGCAGCATCTTAAACTGTTAAGCAAATCCTGCATCAGCTGCAAGATGAATTGACAACCTAGTGAGGGAATTTGTAACTACCAAGAATGCACATAACAGCTCTCATGGCTTGGGTTTCTATACATGCTCTTCTGGATGTGCTTTTTTTTTGCTCATATGCTCTTCCCACACTATCTGGTGTTGCCCAGGGCTGTCATCTTGAGTTGTATAGATGTTTCCAAGCAACCAGGTCTGCATAACACTGTGCACCCTCTTTCAGAGATACCACCATAGGCCCTGGCAGCAGTGTGGTGTCATTAGTGCTGCTTCTCTTTGGAGATAACTAGGGTAAATGCTGCAACCAGTCTGCAGAGCTAAGTCTCCTACAGATAGCTGGCACATCTCTGTACTGTTCTGGAGGCTGCTTATTTGGGGTGAAATCACAGCAAAATATGTTTAAACATGGATATACTGCCTAGCTCTTGCAACCTTTACTACCTATGACAAGAGGATATTGTTTTCTTTACTGAAGTACTGTCACAGCCTTGCTCTTGGGCTCTTGATTTCTTTGGGATTTACTTTTGAGGGGGAGGTAATGCTCCTGCCCTGACCTGAGAGTTCATGTCTGTCCTTGGGAGTCAGTTGCTTATTACAAAGTGATCTCAGGAGGGTTTTTTCAACTGTTTTGTTTATAAGAGCACAAAGGAAACAGGTTAATAATGCTCAAAAGCCATGCTGTAACTTCAGGCTAGCCCATCATTTGAAAATGTAGCTGGCAGTTAAGACAAACAGATCTTGATAAATTAAGGGGGTATTCACTGGCTTCTATCCTCATGTCTTAGCCAAGGTTATAACAGGGAGATAACCCTGTTTGGTTGTACATAGCTACTCTCTGTCATTCCTAGCTGCTTAAATCATATATTAAAAATAAACCTCCATCTGGTCTGTACATGTGAGTTTTCAGCAGGGCTTGAATTAGAGATGTTCATCATAGTCCCTGCCTGATGTGTTAAAGGAGAAGTTCTCCTGGGGACGCAACCAGAAGTGCTCATGCCATAGGTTAGAACATCATCTGCACAGCTGAAAGGAGCTGCAATTGCACTAAGAGTCAGATGAGTGATTTACCTGCACTGCAATACTCCATTTCTATCCTCTGCCTGACACTTTCTGTCTTTCTGTGTCTCTCCTTTCTTTCAGCTCCTGTTGAAATGAGCAGCTTGTTCGTTTTGCAGCCCAGACAGCATCTTGCTTATGGTCAGATGAAATCACAATAACATCCTTATTGCTGGGCTAGATTGGTTGGTGTTATGAATAAAACACTATATCATCACCTCCTTTCCTCCAAACACTTGATAGCTTCATCATCCAAGTGAGATGGGATCAGAGGGAATGTGGGATGCTTTCATTATGCAGCACACTCTGCTTGGTTCAGATTACTTCTGGTTTTAAGCCTAACGCCAATTTAAGTGTTTCCTTCATAGTCTCTTCTTTTTCTTGGACTACATTGCTCAGGAGTGACTTGCAGAAGCTTTCAGAAATAACTGATGGCCAGGGAGATCTGGGAGCTACGGAGCAGGTTTTCTTTCTGTCAGTTTGTTGCAGCAGCAAAGGCTGCCACCACTCTCCCTCCAATCCCAGAAGGCTGATGTGGTATGGACAAAACTCATGTCAAGAAAGGTGACTGAAAGATACAGCTTATGTTTCTGCTCTGCTGAAATGACTTCTGAACAAGATAAGTTTCAAAGGAGAACTGACAGGTGATGTTAAGTATTGGGTATGAGAGGCCCTTGAGCCCAGGTTCTTGGAGTTCCTTGTGTGATTATTCTAGATTTCAACTCTTCTGAACAAGAAAGAAAAAAAAAAAAAAAAAGAAAAAAAAAAAGAAAAAAAGAGAGTGACAGAGGGAAGTTGTTTCTCGTTTCCATGACTTGGAAGAGAATCCCAGATGTAAAACACACTTCATCTGCATTACAGTTGCTCTCTTTTTCCTATTTGGAGGTCAAGAAAATGTGGTTTTGAATCCAGGAGCCGCGACAGTTGCCAAGGGAGACTCAGTAATTTAAAGGGAAAACTGTTATTACATTTGCAAAACTTAAAGTTTCTGTAACAACTAAATGTAAAACAAATGGGACATAAGGAGGGGAAAAGTCTGGGTGGGAAAATGAGAAAATGAAGTAGAAAGTAAAATCAGGGTTGCTTAGCATGAAGTGCTGAAGTCAGCACCCTTTACAAAACACAATTGATAACACTGAGTTCCACACTTGGGGAACTTTGTGCCAAAGGACTCCCAGGGCATTGATTGCATGTTGGTCTAGTCTTGTGCAGTCCAGATGTGCTTGGCTCCCCTGCTACTAATTAAGTGATAATGAGAAGCCATGATAAAATAATATTGTGTGTCATAGACTGAGACAAGGGGCTATTTCAGGTCAAAGTTCTCGAACAATTCTGAGTTTCTAAATATAACAAGTACATTTGGGTGCTGTTTTCAGGCAGACATGAGCTAATGCTGCTTGTGTTCCAGTCTGTCAACCCCAGTGCACATATGGGGCATCTGCATTCAAAGGTGCTGAGCTCACAGCAATACTCCTCACGTGCAGTTCATGTTCTCCAAGCCATCTCAGGAGATGCTGTCACTGCTATTTATAGAATTATCATTAAGGTTTTTTATTTCCAAACAGGAGAAAATGGGTGTTTTGCAAATTGCTGGAAGGATTAAGTCTTATGTAATGAGAAACAGAAAGTGTTCCTCGTGCAGCCATACATACAATCCACCCACATACATAATACAGTCACTGAGCTGTTCTGGACAAGTATTTTCCAAGCAATGGAAAGCATATAGGAAGCTGCAGCACGACAGAATGAAATTTACTTCTCATTCAAAGTGTTTGCCAATAACATTACTGTCAATAACAGGCATGCAGGAAGGGAAGAATGATGCTTTGCAAAGTGACCACCCACAAGCTGTAGCAGCTCCAAAGGAGTAATCTTGTCCAATCTGTTTTTCTGCAGCAGTCCTTGTTTAGGGCTGGGTCTAGTGGCATGTTGCTGTCTTGAATCTTAATTCTTTCATTTTCCCAGTAGCCTCTGTTTTCTGATAGTACCTTTAGGAGTCAGTAGTCCAGGTGAGACTATGTAGGATGAAGGTGAGAATGGAGGAGTGGCCTCTCTGCTCACTGTGGCTCAGATCTCGGAGCCTGGGAGCTGGGGCAATCTACACCCAAAGGCAATAAGCTGAATGTACAACAGTATTTTCCATTCTGTCACGTAGCCCTCAATTGATTTTTCCTTGGCCACAAATGCTGTGCTTCGGGGTTGTCATTAGCTGCAAATTGATTGGTTTTGAACAACATCAGGGAGGCTGATGGGGTGGTACCACACACACACTCCGCACTGTTCTACGTCACCAGTGTACATCCATTTTGCAATTTGCCTCCTTTAGCCTGTCTTTAATTGATTATTGCAACCTCCCTGGCAAAGCTGACTGTCCCCACAGGCTCAGCTCTCTTACTGAAAAGAGCTGATGGAAGTGTGTGAGGAAGGGCTGATGTGAGCAGTAACGCTGGCAAGTGAGGGGCGAGCTCCCTCCTGTAGTAGTTTGTGTGGCACAACATAGATCATAGGACCTGCTGCTGTGTCCTTAGATGCTCTTCCTTCTGATGTGGGCTGGGTGAAAAGGCTGAGATTTTATTTGTCTTTCCTGTTATACTGTATAGTCTCACAAAAGCTTCTGTCTCTGTTGAAATCGACGTGTTTTAGAAATAGGTGTCAATTCTGACAATGTTTCGCATATACACAATAGAGGCAAAGTGCTTTGGTGTCAAAACATCCTGTCATGACGCTTTCAGAGTAGTTTGGGGGTTAATTTCAGGAGGCTGTTTCAAAATTAAAATTGTATTTTCAACATCAAATAAGTTTCAAAAAATTGACAGTCTGAACTTTGTTACAGTAGTTTTTAATTTTTTTTAAAAAACTTTGTCATTCCTTTTATGGAGTGCATAGAAATGCGACAGTTTTAATTTCTGCCATTTCTAATGAAATGGAAAATTAACCTCCCACACCTCCTTCCCCATGATCTGGAGCTAACTGCATCAAAAAACATTTATTGTTTAAAATTTTTTAGTTAACCTGTGCTACTAAAGATATTTTCCTCCCTATATATCAGACCACAGTCTATGCAAATTGATCTCTGGATCTTCCAAGATACAAAGAAATATTTGACAGCTGAGAACCAAAGAGATTTTGCTACCTAAACCCAGGTAAGTGTATGATGTTTCTAAGAATGCCAAGGTAAAAAAAATTGCATCTTCAGGGATCAAAATACCTCTGAAATCTACCTGTGACTCGCACAGAAATCTATGGTAAGGCTTGAAAGCTGTAACCAGATCATTCTAAGTGCACAGTTTTAAACAACCAAGCATTAGGCTTCCTTTGTTCATATGCAGCAATGACCTTTAGGTTACAGATTAAAATAAGAAGGCACTTTTATCTCATCAGAGACACTAAGGGAAATCACAGCAGCTCCAGTCTGATGGGGAGCAATCTGCTTTACAGAAATGCCAGTCACTTCCTTCCCTTGTTCATTATTGTAACAACAGCAGGTGGTTTGAGAGGTGCCTTTAATCCCTAAAAAGGATCAACTTCTAAGGTTACAGTGAGGATCAAGGGGCCACATTCACCTCTTGTTTTCAGTAGTGTTCAGGGAGAAGTGGGAACCCTGCACCTGCAGAGAGCTAGCTCCTTGTGGGACATGCACAGGCCTGGTGCTCCACCTGCACATGTCTTTGCTCTTTTCTAGTCACAGTTGTTCTTCCTGCTCTCCCTGCTTGACCCTAACTACATACAAACCGATTTGGCTTCAAAAAATGTCTGCTCATTGCAGCTGCATAAACTATATCACCCCTATAGTTGCACAGGCAGGTTAATTTTAGGCATGGCAACCAGCAATTGAGCAAGGAGACCATAGCAAAAAGAAAAAAAACAGATTGTATGGTTTCTCTTTCACTAGGCTTCAAATCCCCAGTTACTTGGCACAGATTGTTAGAGACGTTTTATGGCACAGATAAATAACTGTAATATAAAATCACAGCTTGAATCCTTAACTTGCTTCATCACCAAAGCTGAGGCAATTCATTGTTTAGTAAAATGTACTTAAGCCCAGTCACCTTTTACAGACTAAGCACTTTACATTCTCTAGATGGCCAACATTATGTTATGCTTAACTGACAGCTCTGAGGCATGAAGACACTCCAAGAACAGACACACTGATACAACCTGTGCCCATCCTCTCCCTGCCAGTGAGCATCAACCTGTTTGCACAAGGCCAGCTATATGCTAAAGGAGAGTTGTTGGCCTGTAGCTAGGCCCTGACCATCTGTGTGCAGATGCACAAGTCTAGTGGGGTATAATATTTTTATGGAAGGAGAATCAAAAGGTTTCTGGTGAAGAAAACAATAATTTAAAAAAAAAAGAGCTATGAAGTTTAAGTATTTTTGGTACAACAGTAAATTTAAAAAATTACTAATTGTAACTACAAAATTAATGTATGGTTTTAAGTAAGAAATACAGGAGAGGTAATACTGTTCCATAAACACTTCATTTGGGCACAGAGAGACTATTAATTTTCATGATTCTCCAAACCACAAGACAGAGAAATAATCGTTCAAGTCATGTATGATGAAATCTAATGTTGTGGTATAATTCCTTCCCATCGATCAGGTCCTAGCCTATCTGGGATGATTTATAGGAATAACTAGGGACAGGAACCTACTGGAGTATCACAAAGGCCAGTTAAGTTTATGTGCTGTACTGATGTTCAGAGTTAATAGATTTTAAATTATAGTTATGTAGTACTCCTAGTTATACAAGCTTGTCTTGAGTGTCTGAACAGAAGCTGTAGGTGGTGGAGCAGTGACAGTCACCTCACCAAGGGTATCACTAGTTGTCAGTACAAAAAGAGAACAATCAAAACAGACTCTGTTCATAGCAAAAAAAAAAAATAAATGAGAGGCTTTAAATCAGCACCATGTTATAAACCAATGGAGTTACATCGATCTACACTGTTGAGTGTCTGCATCAGAAATTTGAAGGTGAAGAGAATGTTCCTTTCCTTTCATACAGAGATGATTTATACAGGACCAGTGCTCTGGTGTCCAGAGCTGTTGAGCAGTCTTCAGAGAAACCAAGTTTCTGTAAGCTGAAAAATGGCACAGAAATTACATCCCCTGCTACCACCAGCATTCATGCTGTTACCACACTGTGGTGATAGTCTTGCTTTCTGCTTTTGGTTCATCAATGTTAAGATGTAGAGGGTTATAAGCATCTATACAGAGGCAGAGGTTCCTGTAGGGAAGTTTTTAACATAGTGCAACAAAAATGAAATAGCAGTTTGTATTTTTACCTGCTCTTTTGTTGGGGCTTAGCCATGCTAAATGCATAACTCCTTTGATGCAGTAGAAGCAAGAAGCTGCTTGCTTGTTTGAGGATTAGGCATGGAAGTTTTGTTTTTCCAAATGGTTCATTGAATATTGAAAAGAAACAAGCAAATACATCACAGCAAAAGGTAATTGTAGCAAATGAACATTTGTCCTCTGAATAGAAAGAAACAAGGCTTCACTTCATATGCAAAAGCAGAGAAAAAAGCTTTTTAAGAAGTTCCAGTGACTCTGCTGGTCTTCGATTCCTGTGTTAAGAGGTCACACATAATAGAAACCAGCTTATGGACCTAGCAACTGCTGTGTTTCTGACTCACTTCTGTCTTGTGACGATACAAAGGAGCTAACCTTTGCAGTAGGCAAAGATTATTGCTTCTTGGTTGCTCTGGCAGTGAAGCAATTCAGCAGTTACAGCTCCTGGCTGTAGTCAGACCTCTGAAAGGTTCAGCTGCTACTCCAAGATCACAGGTAACACTCATTTATCACTGGGAGATACAGTAAAGAGAGACAGGCTGATCTGGACTAAGTGAGTTTTTAATCTCTTCTGACATCTATAGATTAGATAGCTGCCAAGAAGATATAATAAGGTGCTTCACTGGGAGTTACTTTCTGAGCTCATCAGAGTCTTACATGAGACTGAGGGGAGACCTCATGGTGGTCTGTGGCTTCCCTACAAGGGGGAATGAAGGAGCAGGTGCCCATTTCCTCTCTTTGGGGACCAGTGATAGAGCCTGAGGGAACAGCATGAAGCTGAAGCAGGGGAGGTTGGGGTTGGATATTAGGAAGAGGTTCCTTCCTGAGAGGGGGAAAGCGCTGGAACAGGGTCCGTAGGGAAGTGGTTACAGCACCCAGCTGGTCTGAGGACAAGAAGCATCTGAAGAATGCACCTAGTCCCATGCACTGACTTGTCTGCCCCTGTGTGGAGCCAGGAGTTGAATTGGTGATCCTTAAGGGTCCTTCCAACTCAGGATATTCTGTGATTCTATGATACGCTGAAGCTGTTGCCAGTCTTCATCCAGTGGGCACATTCCTTCTAATGAAGGAGCAACACTGAACCTTTTCTGTGTGTTAACACAGACTTGGGTTAATGCACTAGGATTTATGGCTCACTAGCAAGAAAGAGCACACAGAAAGCATGCTTCAGGATGAAGCTTCTGGCAGGAGACATTCCCTCATCATCATCTGTTCCTGAGTTGCTGGAGGCAGCCGCTGATCTGGGTGAACGAGCCAGATTTGGCGCAGTGAGAGAAGCATCCGCCTGACTCAGGTCACCAAACAGCATCTGCCATTGGCATTGTCTCTGAGTGATGCCAAAGAAAGTGCAGGGCCCAAGGGTTTTCTCTTAGAACCTGAGGATTATCTGATTTGCCTCACCCCAGCAGCAGTGCTTTACAGCCATAATTATAAACAGTTACTGCACATTAAGAATCAAGCCAGCATGCCTACCTAGAGGGCAAATGTCTGGGTTTTTTTTCTCCACACACTCCCCAAAAGTATCAAAAAAGCTGCTTTATCTGCAGATCTGTCTAAGCACAGGCAGTGTGAGCTCTCAGCCAGCCCTGGCAGGCCTGTGAAAATCAGATCACCCACCTTTCTCACACCTTTGGGTGAGCAGCCTTTCTAGTTCAGAACTTCAGGGATTTCCCTCAACAATAATTTTTCCTGTAGCCTCAAATTGCTGACTAGGCTGTACTGTCCATGTAGGGCACAGAAGGGAAGAGAAATAGATGAGAAAAAAGCTGCAACCCCTTCTTCTGGAGGCACTGTGTAAAATATCCCCCTGGGATTTCCCACCATTAAGGAGTGACCCATTTCGATCATTCTGGCCTTGATTATCTCTTAAGCCTCCTTTTACATTAGGGCAGTGTAAAGAGGCCAAAGAATGATCTAGAAATGATCTTAAGGTGCAACTCTGCATGAGATGCCTTGGCATAAGGTCCCAGGAAAGATGGAAGAGGGAGACAATCGTCAGCCAGCATCTCAGTGGATCAGCATGCTGTCAACTGATTGTGGGAACACAATTTTTTCTGGAGTGGAGGGAAGAGAGCAGAGAAAAGAATGGGGAAAAAAATGTAATTTACTGTGTGTTTGCATCAATTCAAGTAAAACAGTCCCTCCAGGCTCACAGTAATTTCACTCACAATTTCAGGCTCAGAGCCAGACATTTCCTCTCAGACCATCAGTAGGTTTTGGATGGAGAGTCACAGTAGACAACAGAGTCTCACAGCTATTGTAGGCTTCATCATAAGGTGTCAGTATTAAGCCTTCTGACTACCTCATTCCCTGCCTGAAATATAATTTCCTTACATGGTGTCTGGTTACCCAAGTGACAAAACCTCAAAGGCAGTTCAGAGATAAGAGGAGTCAGTGTAGGTCAGTGCCTTTAAAGACTTCTCATCCTGTGTTAAGCTCAGTCAAAATTAATTGGGCCTGAGGGGTCAAATTGATGTAAACATGTTTAGGTACATAGTTAGATACCTAATTCCCAGAGTCATCTGTGAAAAACTCACTTAAGGCTTATCTGAAACCTTAGGTACTTGAACACTTTTAAATAACCATTCCAAAATCTTGAATTCTGCAGTCAGATAGAACACTTGAACTGTCCTTTACAAATCCTGTTTTTTTCCTAATAATGGGATGGGTTGAGGAGTTTTGCAGTAGCTTTGAGAAAAGTCAGCTTTGCATATACATACTTTTACCTCTCAAACTGTGGCAGGGATGTACAAACCCACCCATATTATTAAAATAAAGCCTATTTGTGTGAGGAAACTGAATCAATTTTCATTACCATCCCATACACAACCCAAACATGACAAAGGGATTCATTCCATTCAGTCACATTCAAGTTGCATTGATCAGTTGTCTGTTCTGTAGATTTCATGCAATTTCAAGGGCTGTGTTTGCTTCTTTATGGTTCAATGGCAATTTTAGGTAACCTCGTGCCTTGTGTGGTTGCTTTATGACTAAAATATTTGCAATACCTTCTGGCAACATCCTCTGATAGATGCCTGGAAACATGGCTTAATTCTTTTAAGACACACGGTGGCATTAAACAGCAGCAGAGTTCTCCAGGAAATTAGATTGCGGCTCGCAAAGGGAGTTGCAGAACGACTTGATGAGGGAGGAACTATTTGCAGGGAGATGTGGCTGAGAATAGGCTGAGATTATAGATACACAAATCAGCTCCCTTTGCTGGCTCCATTCTTGATGGAGTATAATGTGCTGTGCCAGCGAGTCTGCGAGTGAAAGAGGAATTAATTCAAACAAAGCTGTGAGGGTTTCCCCAGGTCAGGAGACGCGTTCCCAAGGAAACTCCGTTACGTGACCGTGTGACAAATCTCCTGGGTTATACATGGCATATGCAGTCTGATGTCTTCACTAGAAACATGTAACATGTGGCCAGCAATTGCTAGTGTTGGCCCAGCACACCAGGAGATGAGATTTCCAAAGCTGTTTTCCTGGCAAGCTCATTTCTGTAACCTTTCTGTGAGAAAGCTTCGCAGATCGAGGAGGCAGTGGGCCTCCCTCTTCCATGCCAGAAGGACTAGTGTGAGGGAGAAGCAAGAAAACAGGAGAGAGTGTGGAAATTCTTTTCAATTGGTGTTTTTGGAAGGGCAGGGAGAGGCTCTCACTGCTCCACTTCTGTGGAGCTGCACACTGCCAGACCCAGGCCAGCTTCTGAAGCTGCTGGTTACCACCTTGAGCAAAAAATAATTATTGTAAGCATCTTGTAAAAGTCTTTCCTGAAAGTGAAAGAAATGTTTTATTTTCTCCTGTCATATTGTAACCATATCTTAGGAGAGAGATAAATGTGTTTTGGCATAGTAAAAGGTCAGGCTGCATTTCGATGGTGCTGTTCACACTTCATCCCCGAGGCAGACTGTGCATTTGGAAGAGGAATGCAATTTGATACTGAATGAGAGAATGTGAGGAACATTTGGGTTTAACCTCCCTATCAACAGACATTTCAAAATACTCCTGGCAAGCTGTTCCTTTCTGATAGCAAAATACTATCAGAAGATTGTACACTGATGTTCCCAGGATCTATTTGTTGTCATAGGTCAGAGCAAAGTCCAGGCTATGCTGGGGCTCCTTGATAGGAGACAACAGCTGATGTTTCATGTACTGTGTCCAGCAGTGTGATTGTGCATGCTGTGAAAATCATCCTTCACCTCCTGCTCAATGAAATGGTGTGGGGAACTGCAGTACACTCTTCTCTTGTCCTGGCATGAACCCCTGACAGTGGTGTGCAGGTAACTCTGCACAGCCCAGTGATCTGCAAACAGGCCTCTCTCCTCATGCCCCCCCAACCTCCCCCTCCATGCCATCTATGGTACTGAAGAGAGATTTTTGTCCTTGCATGAATGCAGGGGCTGGTGGAGCTTGGTGGGAGCCCTGCTCAGCATGGGAGAACTTGCACCATGTCCCTCAAAGCTAATGTACTCTATATGGCACCATGCCTATGCCCACTTGAGCTACTGCCTGTAAGGAAAAGAAATGAAGAGAATGATCAGACAAAGTGTGCAAAGATCTTCTGTTCTCTTTCTCTTATTTATTGTCACCACCCTTTAATACACACAGGCTGTTGTCAAGAAACATGCCTTCTCTTCCATTACACTGCACAGTTTTGGAGAGCAAACAGAGCATCAACCCAAACTCCATAAGTAAGGAAAAACCTGCAATCATTTAGAGACTCAAATAAAAGCTTGGCATTTCCATGCATTGTCTGAGGGCAAGCTGGGTGCTTCTTCTTTGGGAATTTTAGGTGCAATCCATGGCATGTATTTCAAATACCCCTGGGCTATAAAAAGCATCACCCCATGGTTCCCTAGGAATGAATAACTGGATTGGAAGTGCCATCCAAGACAGTGTCATGCAGCCAGACATCACTGCTGCTTCACCACGACCACAGACCCCGCAGCACTGAAGAGGGTGACATGTCTGCTCTTTGCAGATGGCTAGGAGGCATTTCCAGTTTGCCTTAGCATGTGAGTGACAAAAATCCCATGGCTTCCCTAATCCAGACAATATTGCTGGTTTCTGCCAACATCATGCCTTTGGGAACTCACCCAAGGCTTGATTCAGAAGCTAAGGGACTGGAGAAGGTCAGTGAGCATTTCTGTGTCAAATATGGTGTGGGAGCAGGAATACCAAAGCACTTGTAGCTCAGGATAATCTACATCTATTAAACACAGTTTCCCATGGTTTAGGACCACCTAGGGCTCTGTTACACATCCCACTGCCATCCTTGCCTGGATCTTCAAAGCTCAGTTCCAGAAGGCACCATGTGAATATTAGCTACAGACATGGAAATACAGCTTTTGCACCCCGTTTTGCACTTCTTTGAAGTCTTTCTCCCAGAGTAGCCCTTCATAGAAACTAGAAGGTAGACCTAGAATTTAGACTGAAAAAAGTAGGTTATGAACATACAGGTCACCCTTGTAGAGTTCTGCAGGTGGACATCTGCACATTGCCTTCTCTGTAGCAAGCTGAACTGTGCTTTATCCCCTTTCTCTGCAGAAGAGATGCTAGCTCCTCTCTCCCTCCTTCAAGGCCATCCTTCTCAGTAATGCACTGTAACCCATGACCCCTTGGATAAAAGATGAGAATACTAATTGCTTGGAAACACTCCACAGAAAGTGGATGTTAAATGGAATAATGCTGAACAGCACTGGAAATTACAACATGGACATAATCAGAATCCATCACAACTAATGAGATTAGAGTAGATACTACAAGAATTCCTAATGATTTATTCTATGCCCTAAAGTTTTGTCAGTGCATCAGAGCTGTGTTTTGCTTTACTCCTGCTCTCTACTTGCACCCTTTGAAGAGTACAGACAAGGGAGGACCCCAGGAGCCTTTCATCCTACTCTGTACCTCTCTTATACAACCCTTGTTTCTAATTGTATGCAGGCACAACAGCAATGGCAATGACTTCATAGCAACCACCCCCCAATGAATAAATCATCCTAATTTCAAGGCAAAGTTAGCACAACCATCCACTGTGTCATTTCCATGAATCACAGTGATAAAGGGCCCTGCTTGTTGAGACATTGCTTATGCAAATGAAATACAGCACAAATGAATGTAAGCAAAGTCCTACAGTGTCAGGGCAAGGCAGGCTTGTGCCAAAACTCCTAGGAAGTGGCTGCTGCTTTGTGCAACAGAATAAGTGATGGGTTGGGGCAGAGAGGCTATCACATGCCTGGGACTGAACTATTCAGTTATTTTACATCCAAGGTTGTGGTCCTCATTCTTTAGTGATATACTTTCATACCAATAATTCTGATTTATAAGCAGCAAGTCCTCTCTCTGAGTTCCTGTAAATTGTGATAAGGAAGAGGGTATTCTGAGCCAAAGATCATCTCCTTTGTGATGAGATAGCAGCATATTTGGAGCCCAGCATAAAGCACTGGGAAGGGCCTGCACTACTTTGGAATTCCTCCATTATTCTCCAAAGCCTAATTTAATTTAACACCTCACAAAGCCCATCTTTGCTGAGGTATCTCTGTTTTCAAGCAGATTTAATTGATATTGTGTTTGTGCTGATATTTGATACCTTGATGTTATTGTTTGTATTGTCTAGAAGTCTATAAAGCAGGTCTAGAGCCAAACAAGTGTTAGTCCTATAGTACTAGATGATTTATCAAAGTGTAAGAAGAAGCCCTGCCATGAACAGGCAGAAAGGCAAATAGCTAGGTGAGGGATTGGACAGCAAAAAAAGGCAGAAAGATTTCCTTGAGGTTATACAAGTCACAGCATAAAACTGGGAACAGGCTTGATGACTTACAGGAAGGTGTGGTATACTGTCCCACTGATGCAGAGGTCTCCAATATTCCTGACTAATACACCACATCAAGCAACTATTTCATGCTCTGGAATTCTCTGGCACCAGGTAGCAGCCAAAAAGGGTCTAAAACAACGAATGCAACTCAATATACACCACCAAAGGTCTTCTGTTCCCCATAGGTACCAAGCACAATTGATTTTCTTTTACAGTTGCTTTCTTTGTTAGATGACCTAATGGATTATTTATCTCTGAAAACATTAAATGATATGAAGCACTTGATGAGTCACTAGGAAAAACAATCTTCAAGTCTGGCTGATGCAAGAAGAAAGGACCATAAATTTCCTAGTTTCTGTGTTTCCAAGACTTGAAAGCAATTGCATTGCTCTCATACAGTGAATGCAAAGAGAGTAGCTCTCACACCATTTCCAAGTCATGCAGTCAAGAAACTAGCAATTCACTGCTTGATGTTTTGGTTTCAAAGCCTGCCTGCCACTCCTTGCTCCAGAAATCAGCATTCAGATGCACCTTGGAGAGGTGCTATTCAACTGTGCCTCAGTGGGGTGAGGCTGGAGCAGAGGTTCTGTTCAGTCTTCAGGGAAAGGTGTAATTTTCTATAGCACATCACACTATTGGAGCATTGACCTATTAAGTTCTGCGTTGTCACAGCACGTGTTGGTGCTCCCTAACAGTTCTATATTTTATTAGGTGTGTGCAGTCTCCTTTACAACCTCAACACAAGGCAAAAACACACTGATAAAGGGCTTTTCACAGAATCATAGAATGGTCTTGGTTGGAAGGAACCCTTTAGATCACCAAATCCAACCATAATGCCATCCACTACTAAAACATGTTCCTCAGCACCACATCTGTCTTTTAAGTACCTCCAGGGATGGAGACTCCACTACTTATGTGGGCAGCCCATTCCAATGCTGAACAAATGAATGGAGACAGATGAATCACATGCCATTTCACAAATAGAACTTTAATTTTGTACATTAATTAGGGCGCTGGTGTTCGGAGAGTTTAGTTCTCATTGACCTACTTACGTTGTTCAGAGAAGGCCTAAAGAGATCCTGAAGTTTGCAAATAAATCAATAGGACAAACTGAAAAGTCAGTAGCAGCTGGAGCCCCTAAACTGAGTATTGGTGACATGGGAAATGCTTTATATAAAAAAAAAATCAAAACAAAATCACTTTCTTACTAGAGCATAGGAAGTAGTAGTATTTCAGTTAAAATACATGACCCTAAAGAAAAACAGGCACACTGAAGTAAAGGTTTCATGTGCAAGACAAAGGACAGGCTACAGATGGGAAGTCACAGCTCAGCTCTGGATCACCAAATAGTTCTCCTAGGCACTATTAAAGTTATGATGTTGAGATCTAACATCCTTTGAAAACAGCATTATGCTTGTGCAAGAGGAAAAAGTGTTATTTGGAGGTGCAAACACAATGACTAAAACAAAAGGTTTGTAATGAGGCTTGGATGTGAATGCATTATTAATACACTTTGATGAAATAAGATTTACTGGTTCTTCTTTACATGAGGAGGTGGAATGAAATCTGGAAATAAAACCAGATGGAGCTCAGCACATCCCAGCCATAATATAAACAGAAATACTACTAAGCAGTAGCTACAGGTGGAACAAGAAATATATTTATCCTAGAGAATTACAGACACTGAAAACACCTGCTGCTTTCCAGAAAGATAAAAGCCCAGGGAAGCTAATTCCACAAAACAAAAAAAAGAAGAAATGATGTTATGAGGAGGTTTTAATGCTCCATCGTGGCAACAGCAGAATGGCCTTGATCATGCTCTGAGGACCACTTTGTATATCAGCTAGAAGACAGCAAGGACATCCCTGCAGCAGCAGCAGCAGCATCCGAAGTAGGATTTGGAATACAGATGGAAAGTTAAGTTTTGTAGGTTGAATGAGAGCTTTAGGGAGCAAGGGGCACTTTACCGGGTGACACTTGCTATACAGTCTTTTTGGCATGTAAATGAGCTCTTCCCTCTTTCATCTCGGCATGCAGGAGGTAGTACACCTCACTCCCTGCTCTTTTCTGGTCCCTGGCACAAAAAAAAAAGACAAGAGTTCAAACCATGAGAATTTGCATTGGAGACCACTGCTGGAAAACACTGCAGACTGGAGAGTGGCATGTTTGTGATTCCCTCTATGTAGGGGAAGGAAAAAAAACCAGCTGCTGGAGACAACATGGTCTAATTACTCAGTACTCTGCCTGGTGTTCAGCTTGATTTAAGTGGCAGAAACCTTAATTGAGGATCTAAAAAGGCTTCCTAATAGTGCAGTTCATACTACTGGGAAAGAAATGTTTGTCTGGTCAAAGCAAACAGAGTTTGATTAGTTTCCCGGAGGGACCCAGAGAGAGAAAAAGGAATGACACAGAGGAGACACTAAGTCCAGCAGGACATGGCTGGATTATTCCTCTCCTACCCTTTATATCCCTTAAAACATCTGTCCAGACTGCAGTAAGCCCCATAGCCTACAGATGCAAGCGATAAACTGCAAGTGAATTCTGTGGAAGAAATTAAAATTACAAGCTAGATTCTCCTGGGGATCCTCATCTGCACAAGAAGAAGCCCAGCAGCTTGAAAGGGTTATTTCAGGTTCATGAAGCTGTAAAAGTATTTGAAAGAAGATCTCAGCAGGAAAATTATCCTGGATCATGGTCATTTATGGCAGCAAAATCTTGCAACGTCAGAGCTGCTCAGTTTAAAGCATCTGTCAGGAAAGACTTTTTGGAAACCTACATTTTATATAAGACCTTTAAAGCTTTAGCACTGATTATGCACAGTGCCATATTCCAGAGCATCTCAGCCATGCAGTAAGGAATACATGGGAAGCAAGCACAGGGAAAATGCTTTCTTGCTGCAGTGCTGAAAAAAAATAGCGTGCAGATAGTGGAAAGGAACCAGTTGATGCTGGAATGGAGATGATGATGATGTGAAAAGGAAATTTAAGGAAGAAATGACATCCTTAAACCATCATTCACATTGTTGTCTTTGATTGAAATAGACACTGGAGCAGTGCAAAGAGTGCTGACAGCAAGTACTACACAGGTGGGCAAGTAGAGGCTTCTCTGAGCAGGTGTTCCCCAAGCAACTGGTCCTGATCCTGCTGATTAGATGGGACTACAAGGGGCAGATCTTGCTCCCAGCAGAGTGGGAGATTAGGTAATAACAGTCAGCTGATTGCAACAGAGAAGTGTATATATATTGTTCTGCAGGGTGGCATCTGTTTGGGTTGGTTTGTTTTGCTTTTCTGGGTTTTCTACTGCTTGGCAGACCCAATTGCTACAGCTCTCCAGATGGTCTGAGCTCCTGTTCAAGCATGTGTCCACCCTGGTGTGTGACTGTAGGATGTGTGAAGTGATATTCCTAGAGGTGGAGTGGATATTAATACCTGACTCTAGGACCTGTGCCTCTGCCAAAACTGTTCTTCTAAGCTGTGGAAGAGCCTTTGAGACACCAGGTATGATGGGGTCTAGTGGGATGGCAAAAATGTGTCTTTGAGAGTATGCTGGTGGGGTTGTGATGGAAAGGGAGAAATAAGCAAAATGGTGTATCTAATTTACTGTTTCCAAGAGCCTAGACACCAGTGCAAACAGGGCTGTTTATTTTACCAAGTGTCTGTACACATAATATTCAAGTCAAATATTGTTTCTGGAGTAGGTGCTCATAAAGGGAGAGTTTTTTACTTGATAAATAGTTGGGGGTTTGTGGAATTTGTATCAGGCTCCATACAAACAAATCTGAAGTAAATATTTGCTGATTTCACTTGTAACTTTGTCTGCTTTTGTAGCACCTCTTGAAATGAGACAAATCATGTAACCTATCGTGGTCTTCACCTTGCAAGTTTGTATCTTCAGGCAACTTTCCCTTCTTTCTCCCCCCAAAAAAACTCCTCCTAAAACTCACCAAAACCAACAACTTGGAGGGAATATGTGAGTATCTTAGAGAAATACCAGTTTTCCTAACACAGAGTTACTGACTTCTTTTGGGTTCTTCGTGCAAAAGTTAGCAGAAAAGCAGGTTATAATTGTCTTAATGTACCAATTTACTAAAATGTGTGGAACTTCACATTGATTAAACAAAATACATGGCTTTAAGGCTGCTTGGCTGTTTTGTCATTTTGTTTAGAACAAGTGATACGTGATTCTTACAAGTTCATAGAGGAATCTAGAAATGTTCTGGAATTTCAGTGAAAGGGTTTGCAAAGGAAATCTGTTGTTGCACTAAAACTGTTATTTTTTTTCTTCTTCTTCATTCCTAATGATTACATTTATTAGGTCCTCTCTACCCACTCTACATCCATTTTTCTATACATGGATATATTAATACTATATATATGCACACACTATAAATATAGTTACTATTTTAACTGCCTCCTAAATACAACTGTTGCTAATTAGCCAAGGTTTTGCACAATGCCTGGGAAATATAAAATCAAAATATTCATCCAAAACCACATATGGCCAGATCCTTAGTTGGTGTTGATGCTTGCAGCTCTGCTCATTTTTTTTGGAGCTGGGCCACTTTATGCCTGCTAAGGATATGGTTCAGTACAATCCAAGTGAAAGAGTCTTTGGCTTCTCTAAGACATAGATTTGGGTTCTTTGGTTACTCCAGATTTTTTAGAGCATTTGTAATATGGTAGATGTTGGCACTGCTGCTCTGGTAAACAACCATATGTTGGAATATTTCCCTATTACCTCAAGCCCCATGAAGCAGAAAATGCAAAGCCTGTTTTCTCCCCTCTTGTTTATATTGGGACCAATAGCATTAGTTTTCAAACTTAACATATGTCTGAAAGTTGCCTGATTGCTGCAGCCAAAAGTTGCTGATGGCATCTCTGGTCTGGCATGGCTGACCTGAGAGTGGACTGTCCATGCAGATCAGAATACAAAGCAGTGCTCCTGGTGAGGACTAGGATACAAGCTGTTCCCAGACATGTGGCTAAATCTTTCATGTTTAATACCAGCACAGGTCAGGAAAGTGTGAAATGAGAGATCACCCTCAAGTTTGTGACATTATGGAGCTGACTAAAAATAGGAGTTGAACAGAAGATTATATGTGCAGAAGCTAAGATTTAAATGCATCAACCCCTAAAACACCTGGTCAATTCAGGTGCTGTATATCTTTACTTAAAAGAATACTCTCATGGCAGCATAATTTGGGTAGAGCTTGTTAGAGTGGAAGTATTATTGCCTGGCTTCAGACATAGGTTTTGCAGTTGTAGGAATAAATGAACTGTAGCTAAACTCAGCAAAAGGCATTTTAAAACCGAGACAGGAGGAAAAATGAAACCTAAAACAACAAATGTAAGGACAAAGAGTTATAATGCCAATGAAGCATGAATAGTCACATAATAATAGGTGCTCCTTGGAAAAAAAATACCCCTAAGTGTTAGCATGGGGGGGAGGGGAGGAGTGGCAGGGGAGGAGCACCACATTGAACCAGGTCTCTCGGAAGTTAAGGGAGCTCTCTTAGAAAGTCCTTCTTCAAAGGATCAGATTTTGGACTCAGATGTAAGAAGCTGCTTGTGGAACAGCCCCAGGGGTTACTTGGCTTTGATGCTGAGTGGCAAAAGAAATGCAGATGAGTTTGCTAAATACGAAGCTGTCACATCTAAGGGCTTATATTAATTGATTCAGTTGCTGCTGTGAAATACATGAAACCTGCTTGGTAGCATCTCTTGCTTCTTCCACCTGTAGTTGCTGGAAATACCTTTGTATGAGAAGAGCTGTACAGTCTCTTTCCTTGACAGTTTTTTCTCAGTTGTGTTTTCCTGTGACCATCAAAGTCAAGGGGGAATTAAAAGCCTTGGAGGTCATGGTGAATCTTGCTCTCTCTCAAGAGGTACCTTGACAACCCTTGATTATGTGGTTTGTCAAATTCTTAACTGGATGTGCTGTGACATCGCCCCCGTGAAACGGGGCAGGTTTAGCTGTCGTTAAAAAGATTTCATTTGGAAAAGGGGAGATGCCCACAGTGATTTATATGAAATGTACTCTGGTCTTGGGGATCCTGTTTGGGTTCTTGTTCAAATGTCCCAGAAGTTACTTGGACAAAAGGAGGCCTGCCTTCTCACCTACATGCCCCATTCAGAGCTCACTGTGCTTATTTTTTTTAATTATTTTTGCTTTCCTACTGAGGCTCCCTTTTCATACAGGAGCTTTTATGAGCTAGCCATCAAATCAAGGGAAAAAAATACCCTTGCAAGTCAAAAATTACTTTCTATTATCATGAGATATGTAAACATCTTTATCTTTGGGTAGTCACAATTTGGAAACTGCTTAGGGAAAGAGAGTTAGATGGGGGGGTGGAGGGTGGAAACCTTCATTGGGTAAATCAGTACAGCTGTCCTGAATCAGGGAACCCGTGTTGATTCATGCCTGCTGAGAGTCAAGGCATAACTTCTTTCAATGCATGAATGCACTGTTTGTAATGGGCAAATAAAACCCCATTTTAAGAAGGATCTAATTCCTATGAAGAAAAAAAAAAATGTAAGAAGCATTGAAAAATTGTTGCCTGTGAAGTTCCAATCTCTGTTATTTGGAAAGCACGAAATCAGGTTGCACACAATGTATCATTTATTAAACCAGTTTATTGTAACAATGCCAGTTTGGTCTTGGGGACAGTGTTGGAACGTGAGGTGACGAGAGCTTTGAGAAGGAAATGTATGAAGAGGAGAAAGGATATAGACATGTACCCTCACTGAGGGGCTGCTTCATCTTTCCTTTGGAGAATGTAAAGGGTGTAGCAAAGGCAGCTGCACTTGCTTTTTTTTGCCTGGAATGAGATTGCCTGGACCTTTGCAGAGTTTGGTGAAAGCCTGTTCTATAGGTATATGACCCAAGTAGGGCAGATGCTGGTATATGTGAACAGATTGAAAGAGGTGGGAGACAAGTCAGTGTTTCAAAACCTGAAGTGGAGTAATGGCTATATAAAAAGACCATGATCCTCATTTTAAATGCTGCAGGTTTTGAAGACTACATCCACTGTATTGTACTGCAAGTGTACATATGTGTTTTGTCTTTATCTCTGTATATGTATCATGGAATCATAGAATGATTAGAGTTGGAAGGGATTCCCAGAGGTCATCCAGTCCAACCCCCCTGCAAGAAGCAGGGACACCCCCCAACTAGATCACGTTGCTCAGGGCCTCATCCAACCTGGCCTTGAGCTTCTCCAGGGATGGGGCATCCACCACCTCCCTGGGCATGTAGATTATTATTTATATGCCACTGGGAATATACATCTTTTCAGAAAAGCAAAGCAAGTGATCTGCTTCTAATCTAAGTGCTTTGTAGAGCTCTTTAAGCAACTAATTTGGAACCCCAGCTTTTAGTGCTATTTCTGAACAACAAATGCACTGGTCCAATAGAAATAATTTATTTTCCTATTGAAGTTTTGTGATGTGCTCACTGCCAGCCTGTGGTAGCCATTTGAGGGTGAAGTATTCCACTGGAGCCTTTTTTATAGGCAAACTCCTCTGTCCTTTTTTTCCATTGTATGAGATGATTTATTTATTTTACTGAAGACCTTGAAAGGCAAGACCAGAGATACAGTACACGACAGGAGTCCATCAAACATACCCAGTGTGAAGACAGGTGCAGTACCAAGCAGTAGAGAATTTATGTATTTCTGTTTCTGCTGGACTGAATCACTAAGATGACCCTGTCTGTCTATGTCCTATCACTCTTTGGCTGAAATAGGAACAAGAGATCAACTGTTTGTGGATTAAGTGGTGAAAGAAAACACCTATGCAGAGCATGTGTCAGAATGATGCTGTTGGGGGCTTAAAGTGATGAGATGCCCAGGAGGGTTACTGCTGCACATGCAATATAAATTATACAGGCTACTAGTCAGACAGCTTGGAGGCACTTCAAGCAGCTGTAGCTGCAAGCCCCATTTTTACTTCCTTCATGTTCTGTCTGGAAGCCCAAGAGAGCACTGCAATGGGATGGATTCAGCCCCTGGTCCAACTGCAAGTGCTTACAGACCTTGGGCAAAGCAGCAGCTGTGCAAGGAGGCACATGTCTCTGGGCAGCAGCCTGGGAAATCTCTGCTGCAGAGAGGAGAAACAGTCCCTCTAGTGCACTGTTGCTGCCAGAGAGGGAGGAGAGATCACTGATGCCCTTTTAGCTGGAGCATTTCACAGATTCATAGAATGACGAGGTTGGAAAAGACCATTAAGATCACAGAGTCCAACCATCCCTGTCCTCTTCTAAACCACATCTACCCCATCTACCCATCTGTTAAATACACCCAGAGATCTTTGAGAAGCTGTGTAACAGGAATCTCAAGGAGACTTGAGAGCCCAAGCACTGGAAGAAAAGTAATTTCCACTGCATTTATCAAAGCACTAGAAATTTCTATTTTGAGACAAGTGAAACGAATAGGGGATGCCAAGCAGATCTGCAGCCATAGCATCTGATTAAACAGTGTGTGCTTGCCACTCCTTTCCCTGGCTTTACATCAGGCTCACACCAGTGACATCAGTGTGTTTACCCTTTGTTTTATAGGTATTTACCCTTTGTTTATTGCAGGCTAGAGAGGGGAAAAAACAAGCAATCTGGTTTTAACAAATCAGCCCAGCATCATTAGCTCCCATCAACTTGTTCTAACATGTCCAGTAAGTATTTGGCTAAGAAAGAAGGTAGCACTCACAATACACAGAGGAGGGTTTGGCAGTGGCAGTTTTCAGGAGATAACAAGTCAAAGCTCTATTGCCACAGAATAAAGCATGTCATAAACACTGACCTGTTTTTACTGTCAGCTACTGATTAATGCTGTGATTGCTGTGGCCATTTGCTCTGGCTCCCTTAGCACTGTCCACTTGCAGACTGTTGCAGCAGGAGCTGGGAAAAAGTTTAAGTATTTTTGTCTCCACTGCTGAGAAGCTTTTAAATAACTTTTCTTTTTTTGTAAAATTTTCCTTTTTCTGTCAGTTGAGGGGGAGCATCCTTACAGCCCAGAGAGAGTTTGAGTTATCACTGAGAGAAATATAATAATTTGAGGTAAAATTATGCCAAAACAGAAGTCATCTTCCTTTAATAAAATGTTTAGCCTGGCTTCTTCAGGCTGCAAGGTTTTTGTCCTGTGTGTTAGTGCCTGCCTGCCCCTCCTTTCCAAGTCACAGAAGGGAAAGCAGTCCTGTGAGAGCTGATATTGCCAGGCCCTAGAGAATTTGGAGAGGAGGCAGGCAAGAATATTCCTCTCTTGTTAGCTGAAGGATGAAGAAATACATCTGATGGTGAAAGATGAAGGAAAAAACCAAGAAAAACCTGCTTTATGGAGTATCAAACTTAAATCTGGAGGCTGCTTGTAAGTAATTTTTCCAAATCTTTATCTCTCAGCTCTGTGGAGCCTTTTCAACCATCAGTGCCCATGGTGCTACTGTTGTTGCTACTGTATGAGGAGCTTGACTCTCAGCTGGCTTAAGTCATGCAGGGAAACAGGTTTTGGAGCAGCACAGGGACAATCTGGGCACACCAGAGGTGCTGTGGGGATGGAGGAGTGATGAGAGCAGCTGTTGCAAGGATCTATGTGCTCCTTGGAGGATGCTGTAAGAGTTTGAGAGGAGCCATGGTAGCACTGGGAGGAGTCTCTTAGGCAACAGGGTGGTGTTGGAGAGAGCATTTTGGAGCAGTGTTTCTCCACAGTGGGAGCATGGGAGAAAAAGTGCTGACTGTCATGGTATCACTCCTACCTTCCATGAAAGGCAGCAGCTGGTGAACAGACAAGCATCAGTGATGAAGTTCTGTGTCTCTCCTTGCTTAGAGAGTCTGAGCTTATTGTCCCAGTTTAGACCAAAGGAAAGCCCCTTGTGGGACATGTGACTGGTAGCTCTCATAGGTTCTGTGACTCAGCCTGTCCTAGCAGTAGAAACTAGCACAGGGTGTGTTCAGATCCCCCAGTTGTTTGACATGTGCTCCAGAAATACCAAGGTATTCCTTACTAGTGGTACAGGGCTGCAACTCCCAGACAGCCACAATGCAAAACCTGGAAGGCCTAAACCTTGCCAAGGTGCAGGAGTCACAGGCTTCCTCTGAAGGGGTGTCTTCCCAGAGGTTTCCAAAAGCAGTTGAGGGACCCTTTTGCCTAGAGAGTGTCCAGCAGGTATATTGCTGTTACATTTGGGTGATGCTTGGTGCCATGGTGATGGGCAGATATGTGAGGCCAGCTGCATTCTGGTGGCAAGCCTAGAGCCTTCTAGAAGGACCAGCTCTCTATTGCAAGGTCTGGAATGTTACCAGTCCAGTGTTCCTTGAGGAAGTGGGAATGTTCCCATCCTATTACTAGGGAGGGGTAGAGAGAGCAGCTCATGTGGGGTTGGTCCTTCTTTTTGTTCTCTGATGCTCTCTGGCTGAGACACCACTTTGCTCTTTACCATACCTGGTCTGATGTCAGAGATGCTCAGCAAGTGGGAGGGAGGACAGTATCTTTTAGGATATGGTCCAGCACATGTTCCTCACCACCCCCCAAAGCAGCCATCTGAGGAATCCAGCTGGAAGTACGATGGTTGGCTGAAGAGCCACATTTTACTGGGGACAAATGAGAGCTAATTGTGTCTCCACTATAAAACACAGGAGGCTCCAGCAGAAAGGTCAGACTGCTAAAGGCTCCAGTATGCTGCTTAGGTAGGGGCTATTTTCAGTCTGATACAAGATTCCAGCACATTTCTTGTTGCTTTCTTGTTTCTATAGCAATACTGGGGCCAGGCTGCACTGGGCTGTGCAGGGACTCAGACAGCAAATAGAAATAGAGCCCAACACAAATAAGAGTATCACCACTCCAGACTGCCTGTCCCCAAGGGTGGGAAGGTCTTGGGAAGATGCTGCATGCTCCATCCTAAATGATTGTTGCAAAGAGCTGTACTGAGTTGAGAAAAAGGTTTAATTCACCTACCTGCCACATTGCAGAAAAAAAAAATGCTTCAGTATAAATAGAAGGCAGGAAACCAGGAAAGGTCCCAGAATGGAAATGCTAACTAGAAGTAATACAATCCTTTCTAAAGAGCTTTTTAAAGATACTGACAAGTGTGATGCTAAGGATTTAACTCTGAATAATTTTATTGGATGGTCCAAATGGCCCATAGAAAAGCAGCTACAATTTCCCTATGAACCTTCTGTATTTTCTCTTCCCTGCTCTCCTCTCCTGGTTTTTTGGTTAGTTTTCTGACATGACTCAGCAACTGCATGATATGTTACCACCCAAGCATCATTTGGGAAACTTCAAAAGAAATGGGAAAACCAGACTTTTTCTTAGGTGCAGACTATAAAACCTGTGTTATCTTACCACAGAAAATTCAAACTGTGTTGGGTGCTGTGCATTTTTGTAATGAGACAGTTTCTCCTCCTAAAAACATAGTGTGCAGTTAGGAAAAATCAAGCAAGACTGGGAGAAAAGAAGTGCTGCTGTGTCTGTCAGTTGAGGACCTGAGAAGCCCAGGGATTAAAGCATGCACAGGAATGCCACGTAGCCCCTGACAGCACAGATCATGTCCTAAAGCAAACTGATTTATCAGTTCCCAGTCACAGTTAGTGTTCCCCTGGTATTAGTGGCTAGAGGGAGAAGTTCAGTTAAATCTTCAGGGTTTATTTGGAAGTCAGATGGAGAATTTATTGGGATGTGTGTGTGGTGTGTGGTGTTTTTCCTGGTTTTGACAGTTATTTCCCGTTCAGTATGGGACCTGATATTGTTTTCCCAGCCTGACAGCGTTGTGGTCTCTTTTCTTGCATGGTTTTCTCATTACCTTCACCACAGTTACTGTGGGGGAGCTTTTGCAGCTCCCAGAATTTCAGACAATTAAGGGAAAACCTGCAGCAGTCGCATTGCTAGGGCTGACAACTGCATGAGAATAAAGACAGCCACATTTCACCCCTCACAGTACTGCTGCCACATGGCAGCTAGTCTGGGGAGCTCTCTGTTCAGCGAGACTTTAAGTAGAAGTCAATTAAAGATTCACAAACTATATTTTAACAGCTATAGCTAAGGCAAGGAAGCCAGATGCACATACTCCAGCTCAATGGAGAACAGGCATCAGCCATGATTTAGAAGGTTGTTTGCAGCCTCTTTCTGAGGTATCGCCTTTGCCCCAGTGCTCCCAGTCTAATGGGATAGTTGACAAAGATAACTGGTGTGGAAGGGAGTAAGGGGTGCATGAGGGCACTACCCTGCATGCCAATGGCACAAGAGCTCATGAGGTATCCAGGCACTGGGTTCTTTTGGCACTTTGAACTGATAAACCTTAAGATCATGCAGCTTGCAAGAAACCCACGTCCTGTCTCTGAGACCTGTCTGTCCAGCAGACAACAGTGATGGCTGCCTCAGTTTCCTCCTCTCCATCCTGTCATGAACTTTAGTGTTATGTTTTGTCACTTCTCACCAATTCAGCCTTCAAGTCCAAGCATATCCAGACACCAAAGGACCTTAGAAATCAAAGAGAAGTTTATCTAAAGGTCTGACTTAGATGAACATTGACCACTAGACTGATCACTCCAGTTTCCAACTGGTATTTTCCTGGCCTTGTGGCTACACACAAAGTCTTCAAGAAACCATGAGTAGTGTCCGTTGTTCTGCCTTTGGCTAACTGTGCCAGTCTCCAACCAGCCATATCCAGTGTTTCCATCTCCTGCTGTCTCAGTTGCTGCAGCTGGTGCCTGGGGTGAGAAAAGCGTGAATACAGTGGCCTTCACTGCTGATGCTGGTTAATTCATGCTCCTTGTTATATCCCTGAGGCTTGAAATGAACATTTTTCCATGCCTAGCAAAGCTAAACATAGCATTCTGCTCCATTCCCAGCTGATTCCCATTTTAATTTCCCCTTCAGCACTGCTTTTCTGTTTCATTTGCTTGTAAACACCAAGCACTTAAGATGATTGCGTGGGGGAAGTTTGCTGATGTTGGAAGAACCATCCTGCCTTCTGGCTTCTTCTCCTAGGGAACAACAAACTGCTCCAAGGCAAGCAAGCACTGGACAAGTTGATTAATTTGAGCAATAGAGGAAGGTGCTGGTGATATCTGGTGTATAAGGAAGAAATTGTTGCAATGGGTGTGGTGAAATGCTTGAACAGGTTGCCCAAAGAAGTGGTAGATGCCCCATCCCTGGTAATTTTCAAGGTCAGGTTGGATGGGGCTCTGAGCAACCTGATCTAGTTGGAAGATGGTCTGGTCATTTTAAGGAGGTTGGGCTATATGATTTTTTTAAAGATATTTTCCCATTTAAGCCAGTCTATAAATCTATATGGAAGAAAGAAGGTCTATGGAACAGTTCTTTTGCCTACTCTTGCACTGCACCAAGTGCTACCAATCTTCTGTGAAACAGTAAGACAGGTTCCCCTAGAGAATAATAAACATTCATGGGGCAATGCTGCTGCAGCTTCTCTTTCTCACTTTTAAAAACCTCCAAATATGACATCTGACAGCCTTGTGAGTTCTCTTGGTTACAGATGCCAGGAATTCCTCTTTCCAAACTATTTCTCAGGAATATGTATTTGCTTTGTATACAGTGCAGTCAAAGTAACAGATTTATCAGCTTTTACAATGCTTAACTGTAAAATTATTAAGAGTGTGAGGAAATCAGCCCTGCTGGTCTTAGAACGTGGATGGGACAAAAGATGCTTGTTTTTCATCAGAAAGTATGTGGAGGCCTTTTCCACAAATCCAGCCCTATGGTAAGAATCATCCCACCCTAATGAAACTGCACTGTAGCTGCTTAACAAGATTCCCAGTGGAAACAGACACTGAGGCATGATTTTGGCCCTAGACACTTTCACATTAGATGAAATGCATCTTAGAAACAGCTACTTCTCTCAAATGAAAATGAAGGCAGTCCAGACAGCTAGCTCAGGTGGAGACATCTGTAAACATCTACAGATGAACTTCTCATTCCCATCCTCTTGTGGCTATCCTGGCTTTGCAGCCCTTTGCCAAGTTCAGTTTTTAAAGCAAGTCCAAGTGGTTTCAGTTTTACAGGCTGTAGAGATTTTTTTGCCTTTTACAAGTATTTTTTTGAACACTGTCAACCTCTATACAGGAACTGTTGTTGGATTTAGTCCTAAGTAAAACAAAAAACCAAACAAAAAAACAAGGAAAGATATGCATGAAGGGAACTCTTGAAAAGTCTTTCTGTCCAGATCTAAATATAAAATTTCTTAAACATAATGACAATACAAGCAAGAACTTGAGGATGGCCTGATGAAATGCCTCTCTTTCCTCTGACACTCCAATCTGGGAAAGAACCATCGAGACCTTCAGGACCTGCTTTTTTGTTTTTTGCAGAAGCATACTAAAGAGCAAACAGCAATGCTTTGGAGAAATGCCCTTACACACACAGCACAAGTTTTTGAACTTAATTTCTGCCTCAGTTCTTGCTCCTCTTTTCAAGCTGTGTTTGACATCTATCCATTTACAGTCTGCAGCCAGCTGTGAGCACCGTCTGCCAGAGGCTGCAGTTCCCCTTCCTCACTGAGCACAGCACAGCCACACATCTGTCCAGACACTTCCCTGCTGTGGATCTTGGGGGTTTATGTTTCTTTAGGTCTGCTGTTATCATCACCATTTCTCAGTCATACCTTTCCTCATGCAATTGAGAAGATAACTGAGCGCTCTCTCTCTGAGCTGGCTCTTGCATCCTGGCCTGGATTGCCATTAATTCTTTATCCATGTCATTTACCTTCCACCCAGGCACTCAAATTCCCTAATAGCTCATTGACAAAGTTAATAGAAACAGACTGAGCTTTTGTTTTCTTTCAGGAGGAAAGCTAAGTGAATTGGGGTTTCTAGTTGGTTTTGTCTTAATGCACATACGAAGTGCAGTCATCATCAGGAGATAATGCAATTAGATAAGATCAGCTATCAGAGCTAATAAGCCCATACAAAAATGAGCTTGCACCAGCCATCAGCAGAACCAGATGAGGAGGTAACTTCTATCCTGTTAATTAATTTAAGCAAATGTGCCTCTGTATGTCCCTGGTGTGAAATCAATGGTGAGGAAACCTTCTCTGAGCCAGGTGCCCCTCTGCCAACCCCATGGGGCCCACCATGAGCTGTCCAGCCACTTGCCACATGTAGCTGCATCTGTTTGTCCACCCTGTCCACTGTTTCGCTTTGTCTGGGCTGCTCCTCCACCCAATATAGTTTCTTTTGTTCTCCATGAAAGCTAATTTTATTTATGGTTGGTGCTAAAACAATATCGAATCCCTGCAGGGGCTGATCTCCAGCTCAAGGAGAACAGTTATATAGAGTGAAAGAGAAATTTCCATCTGTCAGTAGTAAACAGAGTCAGAAAAGGCAAAAATTAGTGCTGCCTTTTAAGGCATTTGTGGAGCCAGGACTTCTGGCATTGGATTTTGCAAAATAAAACCCAGGGCTGGGTCAGTTTAAAGGCACCAGGGAGCAGCACAGAAGTGAAAGCATGTTCAAGAAGCATTTATGCTTCTGACCTGCATTTACACTTTAACATCTCTGTTTTGCTTTACATAAATTCATCTGATTTGGCTTCAGTATCGTTATCTGAAATAAGAAGCAAGAAACTTTCCAGAAATAAAAAAAATACTTTGGCTGAGAAGCAACAGAGTAGAAAATACAGTTCCGTTGCTGTGCTTCACTTTCCCAGAATAAAGTAGAAGTGAGTAACTTGGGCCACTATTATCATTACTGTTGATACAAATGAACTTTCAGGGTCCCAAGCAAAGATGAAATTACCCTCTAGAAGCGTGTGGTGGGTGGGGATCATGGATGTGGTGAAAGGGCTGTGGAGAGGCTACTTCAGTTGTGGGACATATTGCTTACCAGCAGTGACTGCCCTAACTTGCTCCAGAGTGCTACAGAAACACATATACATAAGAGAGGGTCCCTTTCTTTGCAAAATTATATGCTTTTTCTCTTGTTTTATTGCTCATGTTCCCTTGTCTTCTATTTTCTCTTTCAATCATCTGTTGAGATTATGAAGACCTGAATAGCCTTCCCTTAAAACTCATGAATCATTAAACCTTTATAAACTCATTTAAAGAGGTATTGTTAAACATGCACTAGTGGGGACAAATTTGGAATGTTGAGTCCAATTATGGTCTCCCCAGTTCAAAACATTTATATGAACTTACTGGAGTGGGCTCAGCAAAGGGCTGCAAAGATATGGGCACTGCCCCATCTATGAAACAGAGGAGATTGAGACTGGCAGTGAAAAGAAGAGCCAAGGGAATTTTAACCAACTTAGACAAATAGCTGATAGGAGGGAATAAAGAAGAAAACCATGTTTTTCTCAGTGATGAAAAGTAAGGGGAGAAGAAACAAGTACAAACTGGAACACAGGGAATGCTCAGGCAGGGGTGTTGAGTGATCTTTGGAGCTCTCTTCCAGCTCCTAATATTCTGTGTGATTCTGTGAATCCTCTCTCAACGTTAAACAGCCCATTTTCCTAATAGTGAGGTTGGTGATTGATCACTGGAACAGGTTGCCCAGAGAGGTTGTCCAGTTTGCATCTATGGTATTCAAAACCCAGCTAGGCAGAGTCCTGGGTATGTCTGTCTCTGCATGAGCAGAGTTTGCAGTAAATATTTCAAGGGGTTCCTTCCAAGCACATCCCAGTTTCTGAATGCAGTGCTCTGATGCTTTAATATTCAAGATTTAGAAGTTCATCAAACCAAAAATCCCAAACCAGGACCAGTGGCAGCTCATGGTCTCTACCAAGGCCTTCAGCAGTGTACGTGATGAAGTTGATATGTGCTGGTAGGTTGTAACTGTCATAAAAAAATCGGTGCAGCTTCAGCTTGTGGGATTTTTTTTCCTCAAACTCCCTATTTTGGTGTTGAAAATGTTATTTGGGAGATATATCCTGTCACAAATTCTTCTCCTACTCTCTTTGAAGAAGAAAGGTGTAGAAAAGTAAAAAATCACATCCCCAGATCTATTTCTTTTCCTGAGCAGTGACCACTCAGTTATTCTTTGTATCAAAATAGGTAACCCAAACCTAGATAAAGATGCCAACAACTGTGCAATTTCCTTGATTTTGCAATGAATATTCTTAGTAAGTTCAAGCATCCATGGACAGGTCTATGAGCCAAGTCTTTCTCTGGCTCTTATTCCACGGCATATTCTTTGGCTGTGTTTGTCTTTCGCCTTAAATTGTTGTAATAAATGAATTCCTTACCATGGAATTTGTAAGAAATCCATCAAGAACTGTGAGGTACAAAAACCCTACATCTGGATATCTTTAAAGCACAGCTCACTGGAAGCTGGGAGATGTGGGGACATTCTAGGGGGATTCGCTACTTTCTTGCCCTAATCCTATATTCTCCCTTAAGCATCTGCAATAGCTCTCCTTCCCTATGGGGGTGTTTTTTCTGAGTACAGGCCGGATTTGGGAGCAGAGGTTTCCCTGAGTGTAATGTAAGACACTTCATTATGGGCTGAGCAGCAGCGTGTGCAGAGAGTATTTTCAGTAGTACCTTGTTGTGGCTGAGCAACTGCAACACCCCTGCTCTAACTCCAGATTGCCCTCAGATCTTTATTGCTTTTCTCACTGTGGACCTTTCTTCCAGCCTCAGCTTCACAACAATACCCACACCTTGATGCTTGCACACACTTTGTCAAAATATTTCACCTCTTTCTTACCCTTGGTTTTATCAAAGCCTCTGTGTGCTTCCATAGCTGGATAAAATGCTGTGGCTGAACTGGACCCAAGTTGAGATTCATCCTTGGGTCTCTGTAAGGATGATTTTCATTACTTGGGCTTTCTCTATGTGAAACCTGCAGGTTTTAAGGTTCTCAATCCTTGCATATTTATATCCTGCCTCAACTTGTGGTCCTGTATGTTTGCAGAAAGGAGTGACTGTGAGTGACAAATTGATTTAAGTTGTGTTTTAATTGATACTGCCCAAGTCCAGCCTCCTTCCAGTGTCTCCCTCCAGTGGCTGGCTCTAAAAAGTTTTCTTAAAATCCCTCATCTTTAGGAACCTTGGTTTGTAATTGCTTGATAAACTTCTCTATAGAAACATGCTGTTGGTGTCCTTTGTCAACTCAAGTCATAGGATGGGAAGAAGCTTAATGTTCACACTCTCTGAAGAGTAGAAGAGACTGACCAAAGTTGTATTGACAGTTAATACAGGAAGTTTGCACATATGTAAACCAGCACACAATGGATGATAAGATCCAATAGTAGATCTGCTCCTTTACATCCTCCACACCACCATGGATAGCTATGGGGAGTGACCTGGATACCTGAAGTAGAGTAAAAAAATGGAACTAGGTAGCATCTGGGAAATGAAAAATCCATAAGCCTATATTACAGAATCATAGAATCATTTAGGTTGGAAAAGACCCTTAAGATCATCAAGTTCAGCCATTAACCTAGCACTTGCAAGTCCAGCAGTAAACAGTGCTCCTAAGAATCAAATCTACGTGTCTTTTAAAAGCCCTTCAAGGATGGTGACTCAACTACTTACCTGGGCTGCCTGTTCCAGTCCTTGACAACACTTTTGGTGAAGAAACTTTTCCTAACATCCAATTTAAATCTCCCCTGGCACAACTTGAGGCCATTTCTTCTTGTCCTGTCTCTTCTTTCTTGGGTGAGGAGACCTATACCAATGCTGCTACAACCTCCTTTCAGGTAGCAAGCAGAGAGCAATAATGTCTCTCCTTGGCCTCATTTTTCTAGACTAAGCCACCTCAGTTGCCTCAACCATCCCTCAACACTTGCTTTCTAAAACTGTCATCAACTTTTCTCTTCTTTGGACACACTCCAGCCCTTCAAGGTCTTTCTTGTAGTGATGGGCCCAAAACAGAACACGCTATTGGAGGTAAAAGTACCCGGTATCAATTCACCTGAGTTTCTTTTTTAGCTTGGACTAAACTGTCTTAGTACAGGTGAGAGGTGAATGCAGAGGGAATAAAACATCCCTAGTTCTTCTCCATGAAATTTCCACCATTTCACTGAGTGCAGTTTGATACAATGCAGATGACTCCTCAGCTGGAAAACAAGGGCTGGTGCTATAACATTTCAATTGAAAGAAGAATGCCCTTATCAACTTGGCTGGTCTTTAGTCACAGGCAGGGGAAATTGGCAACGTTGATTCATTTAGCTCAGGCACATTCAGGTCAAAATCAATCATGTTGAGAATACATCACCTGCATTCAATAAGTTTTTTAAAAAAGGAAACAGAGATATAGGCTACAAGAATAAATCAGAGCAGAATGGGGCTTGGTTTGAAACAAACCTATCATTTTCTTTTAAAGGATAAATATGTTGTTCACTTTGAATGTTTCCCCAATATTTAACAGAAGACTTGGCAAACAGACTAGGACGTATCTCAAGGTCAAAGAAATGGGATTCAGAAACCAGAGGGGGGTGGCAGGAAGCCAGGATCAGCGCTCATCCTTTTCCAGACATAGAGCTCCAAGCTAATGCTTCTCCAAGAGACTAGAATGGGACCTTCCTGGTGGGCAAGGCTTGAAAATGAAGAGGACTGTTTCCTCTAACACTGCATGGAAGTGGTGGCTTGTGTAAAGGTAGTAGTTTCCCTTGAACACTATGGCCCTAGACCTTCAGAGACCCAAACCACCTGCAGCAGTGATGACTCCTCCATTGTCAGTGAGTGTGTCTCACCACAAGGCTCAGTTTTCAGGCCAAATAGCTGTGATATGATTCGCCTCTGCATGTCTCCATTACACAGCAGCTTTGCTATGGGAAACTGGACCAAATGTAACTTGCTGAAAGCTCGTTCTTTTCCTTACAAAAGCAATGGATGCAAAGCAGTGACCACAAAACACTCCTGCAGACATGAAACAGAAAGCTATTGTAGCTACTCATATGTGGTCAGAACTGAGAGAGTGTAAATCAACACAGCTCTGCTGATACTGCTACAGTTCACCCAACCTAGATCAGCAGAAAATTCCATCCCATTTTCATTAGATAAACACAACATTATGGAATCTCAAGAGGAAAAAACCCAACTGAGGGCTACAATAAAAAGGATTATGCTGAGGCAGAAGTGCTTAAGTTAAAAATAAAGAGTGACAACTCAGACAGTAGCTGAGGAACCAAGTTCACCATGAAATAGAAGATAAGCTGAGGACTGGGACTAGTTCCTCCCAAGACAAGATTCTGAATTTGCAGTCAGTTGTGGTTAGTAGTTGGATATTCAAGGGTGCAGAGATGCAAGGCAAAGATTAGAGAGAACTAGAGTTGTAAAAGTAGTTTGTTTACTGAGGACAAACTAATTCTAAGGTCTCATTCTGAATTTTTAGCCAGCTACTGGTTCCTGTCCTATTGGCTTCCATGTAATAATTCCAAGAGTAGAGACAAGCAGCATATGATGCTGCAGCCTTTATTGTAGGAGATTGAAATCTCCTTGCCACAAGCTCAAGCATAGAGCACAGGATCCAAACCAAGACTATTATTAGGTCTCTTCCAAATACTGCCTTTGAATTTTCTTGATAGCTGGGGGTCTGAGCACCATTCCCATCTTCTGACAAGTTTAGATTTTGTGAATGTATTGAGCACAGTCCATATCTTACATGTGACCACCAGTGAAATTACACAGTAAGAGTAACCCTGGGTGAGTGTGATCTTCTCCTGTGTCTCATCTTCCATCAGCAATTAATACACAGGCTTTATTTTATCAAATGTGTCTCCAAGAAAAGAGCAAACACTTCTTACAGGAGTTACATTTCCAGAGTAGCAACTCACTGGGGAACTGTGCCCTAGTTCAAGCATGTGAACCTAATTGCCAGGTAGGGATTTCCACGTGGAATCAAAAAACAGGCTCTGGGAAGAAATACTTCCCACCTCAGCATTCCTCTAAGCTTAGGAAGAATCAGGGAGCTCCAGTGAGAATATCTCTGATGTTTTTAATTTCACAGATGGACAGGTGAGTATTGCACCAGAAAAGACTCTTGTAACACGAGTGAACTGTTAGAACTTGTTCTTCTCTTTCCACCTATTTCAACTGCAATGAAAAGTTTGGAATAAACAACACGTGCACTTGCAAGAGAAAGACATCATCTTCAGAACTTATGCTCGACTTAGGCTCCAGTTCTCTTCAGTTTAAGGGATATTTCTATTGACCTGGTGCTGCCAAGTTTCTGTTTTTAACCAGTTTTCTGAATTCAACTTGCCAAAGATCTCACTGGTCCTTAAGGCAGATAATGCCTGACATTTTTCTGGAGTAGCACAGTTGTAGAGCAGATACTGCCCCGAGGGCAGGCATGAAGTAATACACTTGATAATAAGTCTGAAGATAGCCCTTGCAAAGGGTTGTAATGTTAGTGGGAGTGTCCTAGTTTCTGATTTGCAGTGAAGAATTGGTTAATTGCTTTGTTTTGCAGTAATTGCTCACAAATCAGAGATGTTTCTGGCAGTAAGTGGATGAGCTAGCACAGTCAATCCCTGTAGGGATAAAGAGGAGTTCTGTCGTATGTGCCTGGCTCCTGGGTTTTACTGAGCTAGCAAGTCATACTAGGAGAAGCAAATAGCCAAGTGATTCAACACACATACTTTACAAGGCCATTCTTTAAAGCTGAGCTCAGGAAAGGGAGGAACAGGTGGTCATGGCAGATGCTCAGTATTTTAAAAAAAGTGTAGAGGATGTACAGAGTACCACCAAGATCCCACACTTAGGATATTTTTGAGGCCATTTCCAGATAACCTAAATTCTTCCTTGTCCTCTGTGTTTATAAGGAGCATTACCCTCTCACTTTTTGAACAGTAAATCAGAAGTTCTGAGCAGGGTATTATTTAAACACAGGGACTTAGAACTCACATATGCCATTAAAAGTTCTCCTGTGAGTATAACAGTCACAAAGGAAAGAGGTAAAGGGAAGATGTCACTTTAAAGGATTCCAGTTAGTTTTGAAAACAGTAGAAAAGTAGAAAACTGCTACCCAGACACAATGCACATTCTCTCTTTAGATTAAAGGACTGTTTACTGGTCTGTTTGTAATACACCTGTTCAGTGTGTGTGGAAAACATCATTCACTGATTCAGAATTATACAGAAACTAATGAAAGTTGTTCCAGACCCAGATAATCTCCAAAGAAGCTAAAACTGAAAATCCACTTGGCTATCCAAACATGCAAAGCTATGAACCACAGGGCTCAAAGCAACCTTTGTCTAGCACTGACTGACTGTTTCATTTTGGCCACAGAGTTGCCATTTATGATAAAACAACTAATGTGAGTAAGGAACTTAGCAGTACAGAGAGCAAGGCATAGGTGCAAATATCAGGCTGTCACTTCCAGATGGAGCAAAAGCTGAAACAAATGAAGAAGAAAACATTATGATTTGAGATCTTTAACTCTGAGTTCACCCTTGATAATAAAAAATAGGTGTTGGTTACTTTGGGACATGAAAGAGATATCAAGAAGATACTCTGAAAATGATACCCCATTTATCAAAGAGACAAAAGCACAGGTTACCCTGTCAAAGAGTTCTCCACTAGGCCCATTGAATGTGAACTGAATTAATATGCTGAACACAGAGCAGTGCAGGCATCAGCTCTGCAAATGTAATGCAAAAAGACACCAGCAATTGTGGGAAGGTAAGCTGTCCTTACACCTCTGCTGGGTGTAGGTTTCCCTTCCCCTCTGTGCAACAGGAAGGATTTGGATTGCATGTCCTGGTGATAATCTCCAAAGACTGCTGTGTGGATTTTAGCAGGAAGCTAAAAGATAAGGGAAATAGCAACACTTGTTAAGACAGCTAAAAGCAGTGGGTTTTGGCAAGTGGGAGGGAGTGGCAGAAAGAAGAAATCCAGGCTGTCACAACAGTCTATAGCCAGTGGTGATTCTCTCCTTATCGGATAACCCTGACAGCAATTGTGGGGGAAGGCAGTAAACACTGTACAAAACAGAAGTCCTGAAACTTCTGTTTTCTATTAGTTAAACTTTCACACTTGCAAATATGGAGTGGAATTAACTTGGACATAATTCAGATTACTCATGGCTAATCAGCATCAGCCTTTAATTCTCAGACAGGACACGCATCCAAATTCTGCACGCCTATGTGACCCCTGTAGGCTAGCAACTTCAGTGATTCCAGTCTTGGGGGGCAAATTCAGTGTGATCACACCCTCAAATGCTGTCTTCTTGCTTACATCGCTGCAACTTTCCCCCCATCTCTCTTTTGCCAGCTTCTTCTTCTAGCCAGAATGCTCTTGTGACAGAGACATGAGGTGTCTTTATGCTAACAAGTGGTCTGGCTGCAGAATATTGCTCCTGATCAGTCCCTCAAACATCCTTCACCCTTGCATTCCAATGCAAGAGCAGCTGAGGCTCCTTCCCTCCCCAAATACCAATCAACATTAACATATCATCAGCATAACCAGCTGCTGGCTGGCTGGCATGAGATGTCATATCATGTCATCCACATTGGCTAGAGTGGTTAGTGGCATTTTGGAATATTTTCAAGGCTCACCAGACACCAACTAATCTGCTCCTGCCTGTCTGGATCCTGCTGCACTTGTGGTGGACTTGACAAGCAGGCAGTGGGTGCAAAGAAGCAGATCATAATTTTAAATGGGGGCCATATGCTTCTTTGATCAAACACATCTATAGTCATCCACAGCACTGTATGTCCCAAGAAACTAAACCTAGAGAATCTCCTGAAATATTCTGGAACTGCTAGAAACATCTCTATTGTCTATCTTAGTTCAATAAATGCAGTCAAAGCATCTAATAATGTTTAATAATTCATTTCATTATCTCAGGCTAGTCATATCTTCAGTTTAAGGGTTTTAGAAAGCATAAGATGTTCCAGAAAAGCTGGGAAGGGAAGGTGTCTGTAGCTTTCCTTACATCTTGGATTAGAGGAGTGAGAACAGAAAGCTTTCTATCACCAGGGTGGCATTTTTTTCTGATTGGTACAGTTGTTTACATCACACTGGGCAAGATAACAGATTTTAAGGTATCTGACTATTTCTCTTATTGGTCTAAAGTAAGTTCAGCTACCATGTAATGTGTAATTCTACATCCCATTTGTCAAGGATGGAAATTAATCAGTTTGATACTTAGCATCACACAAAAAACCGAAATCCTGTGGAATCTGTTTCCCAGTAATAGTGCAATCAGATAAGATTATCTAGATTATTTACATCAACAGTAACTCTGGAAAAATCTGAAGCCATACTGGTCCATCATACATATAAAAAAATCTAGTTCATCTAGAACTATAAATGGAAAACCAAAACACTAGTAAGCCATTCCATGAAGAACAAGAGAGATGCCACCAGCATCTAGCACCAAAGCATTGGTATTAGTTCACAGGTATTTAAAGTCCTAAGGAATAGTTAAATCTGTCACCTAGTGCTGTTTAACTGCAAAGACCAGCTGGGAGAAACCAAACTGTGGTTTACAAGAACCAACAAGTCATTCATTTAATCAAAATAGCCTTTGGAGAACAAAGTTTCTGTCAAGTACAAAATTCATTTGGGACAAATGCTTTTAAGTCATGGGCCAGCTAACAACTTACAGATAGTCCTTGGCACAGGGATGATATTCTGAGAGACTAAGCCAAAAGGCTGTATATGAAGGTAAGGATGAAAAATAGCATTAACTGTTCATCATCTTTTTAATTAGAGAAAGTGAATGTGATTGTTTTTGCTGTGCATTGTGAGATATAAGGCACCTATGATATGAGTAAGAAGCCTTGGAGTGTAGCTTAGTGTAGGAGAAATCCAAGTAGGGGGTGGGAAGCATCTGGACAAGATCCACTCAGGATCTGTGCAGCTTGTCTTGAGATTATAAATATTTCTAAATCATGAAGAGTCACAGGTGGCAGTTTGAGCTCATTTTGAGAGCCAAGGAAAACGTCATCTCTCCCCATCAAGTAACAGAAGCCTTTTTAAAAATGGAAAATGGTGAGTAAACAGAAAGGACGTCTTCATTTCACTGCAGTGAAATGCAGTGGATGTCCTTGTGCTTTCTCCTCAGGGACAATTAATGTCCCCCAGCTCGAAGGCTCCAGGACAGCATTTCCAACTGTCAAAGAGAAGCTCTGCACAAGGAAACCTTGCAGAAATGGATCAGGAAAGGAGGCTCTGCTGAACAGGACATGAGTGGGAGTGAGGAACTAGGTCTTGGTGAGCATCTGTGGAACTGTGAATAGCGCGTAAACAGAGCGTAGTACAAATCTGTCAGAGTAACCAGGCCTCTTGTTTCAGGACAGGACAGAAACAACTGCATTCAGGATTTCACTGCCAGTAGCAGCTGTTAGAAGATTTCATATCTTCTTACTGAACTCTTTCAACACAAAGCCTCTAACCTCAAGCCTACCGTTCAATCAAAACCAAGCCATCTCCTCAGTTTGAGGGGACTGCTTTCCCTGCTTTACAGGCCTTCCAGTGCATAAAATAACACAAACATTACTAGGCATGAATTACTAAATTTTGGAGCAGTATTCAGATGAAAAATGCATCTGTTGTGGGAGAGGTGACAATTTTAATCAGTAATTTGCATTGCTGAAGACAGTCCCATGCTGTAGAAACAGAAGCATTTGTACAGGCAGTCGTAGCAAAACCCAGCAAGCTCTGTCAAAAGAACCAATTAATTTTCCTTAATTGTTATATTACTATTCAGGCTGAATTGGTGCAGTGTTTGGAATAGCTTCCCTGCTAAAGGAATCTCTGAGTAGTCACTTTTCATTTAAGTGGCATCATTATGTATTTATCATGTGCTACAGCAGTGACGACATAAATGGTAATTTGATTCCAAATGGAAATTGAAGCTCTCAGTTATGCAAGCTAAACTGCACACCTATACACAGAGTTCCAAAGAGTTATTGTTACCTAGTGTTGATCACATGTATATTATAGCTTCCTGCTGATGATGTTTTCTGAGCTAGATCCAGACCTTGTTCTTCAGATCCCTCCTGAATAAGGGATAAATGATTTTTCCTTAGGTCTTTAGAGTGGTTTGCTAATGCAGCTCTCTGCTAGGCACCCTAACACCAGACTGGGGTGAGGCTCCTTATTCCAACAGATCTCAGGTCAGTATATCATTCTATAAGGGATGAGGGTACCTGAAAGAGTTCTAACAGTGTTAGAGTTCTATGTGCTGAACCACTGACTCTGCAAATTAAACATTTCTTTTCCAGTATAACTTCCACTGGTTTTCTGATGCTGGTTGTGGAGAACAAAAGCTCCAAACTTTATTAAGCAACAGAACTTGTTACCATACTAAAAAAGAATTTTTTTCTCTCTGGACATGTCAGTTCTGTGTGATACAGGGGGATATTTTGGATGGGGGTTTCAGAATAACCAATCATTATAAGTTGGGAATGAGGAGTGGATTTCATACCTTGGATGGAAAAAAAACCAGGGCAGAGAAACTGTCTGGAAGAGTGTCTTTAAGCTCAAGATTGTAGCCAGGCACCAGGCTTCTGATAAANCGCGGGGACGTGGGGGGGGGGGGGGGGGGGGGGGGGGGGGGGATGGGAGGGAAAGTAACGATAGCCTGCTGTGGAGTGACAGGCTAAATGTCTAAAACCACTGCAAACAAAATAATTGTAGTATCTTCACTTCAGAAATGAAGTAATACATGTGTAGTCTGGGGCTAGTAAATGCCAGACAGGTTTATACTGACTGTGCATATCAGCACAGGCTCCAGTGAGCCCCAACCCTTGGGAAACTAATCTCATTCATTGCTGACAACCAGGCACCAAAGTCAGCTGGCAGAAGGATAGTTGCTTTAGTACTGGCCTTCATGAATTCAGGGAGTCTCTTTGGCAGCTTTGCAACTTTACAACATTTTCAGTGACACACACATATTCCCCTCTTGCCTGAACTCTTTATCTGGGCTGCAGTGTATTACCATTTTAGCCTGACCTGATTTGAAGTGGAAGAGGTTTAAAATCACAAAATATACAGAGAAAAGCCCTGGCAAGCCTCTTCAGAACTGCAGTAGTGGTGCTTCAATGATGCACACTCACAGGTGTATGACATCCCTGGTCCCCAGGGCTCTCTTCATTTTCAGTTTCCCTTCACAGAAGCCCATAGTTTGGGAAGAGTGGCCTAGCTGTTTGGGTGATGCAACTACCATTGCCAGGTATCATTCCTTTTTCTAGGGACTAATTTGTTTGGCTCCAGCTTCAAAGCACTACATCATTTTGACAGACATTGATTAGAAGCACAAGTCACCTGGATCTGAAGCAAGGGCCTCTAATAGTAAGACCACTGCAAGGTTACTCAGCTGCTACTGAATTGCAGCTGTGTTCCACTTGCATTCTCACGTGGCTTCTAAACTGTTAGAAAAAAATTTAAAATAATGTCTAATCTGAAAAAGCTGTGCTTATGCCTTGCCCTTTTCTATAGTCTTCCTGACAGACAAGCTGGCAATGCTTAGGCAAAAGGTGAGGTTTATTTTGCTGTGTCTCTCTTTTAGACAGCATTCCTGGAAAAGGTGAAGTGGTAGAAGAATAGGGTCAATGGTGAGCAAAAATTTATTTATTTCTTTTTGTGTTTAGTTTGTGGTACTTCAATCTGTCTCTTTTCTACACCCTTTTACGATATACTTCTAATTTGTAAACATCCATAGAGGTTCTAGACAGCTTTTTGGAGAACATACTTTGTCCTTTATGGATAGAAGTAACTGCTGTCTGTGTATTGCAGGAATACTGGGCTAGAGCTAATATGTGCTAGCTTTGATTCTTGATGTTTTATTTCCATCATGAGCTCCTCCTTCTCTATTGCTAGAATTTTCTTGTTCTTTATTGGGAAGTATCCAAAAGTGTTGTGTGAATTCCTGTCCTTTTTTTCAGACTGAATCATGTTGATTATACTTTTCATACAATTTACTTACTATCATTACTGTGTGTCTGTAGGCTGTAAGACACTGAGTCCCTGTGGTACTAGCCATACATAAAAGGAGAAGCATCCACATAGAAGCAGTTAGTCTGTGCTTTATTTCTGCTTTCAAAACTCTAAAGCAATTAGAAAATTATAAATGTTTGGTCTGTTAATCTATGAATTGCATAGTTTACAGATACATGCTGGTGCCATGTATTCATGCTTTTTTGAAGCTCTGATGGGCCATATAACAAATCAGGAAGCTTTAACCTTGCTTGAAGCTAGCTTGTTGTCTTTTTCCATATATAAAGCTCAAAATCTGCGTATGAGCTACAGCAGCAGGCCAAAAATACCTTAAAAACCTCCCTGAAGCAGCCCTCTAATTCAGCCCACTCTGCATGCGCAGTCTGTAAGTGGAACATGTCTGGAAGTCTCCAACAAACTGAAATGAAATAAAGAATAGAAAGCAGACATTTACCCACTCAGCTCATTCCTCATAAAGTATCCAGCCAAGTACAGCGTGTACCTCCCTCTGTGAAGCAAGCTTTCCCCCCTTCCTTTCTCATGATGAAAGGGCCCACCCACCAAAACAAAGCCAAAAGCTGCCTTGTTTGAGCACTGGCCTGCAGAATGATGCTTCTGCCTGGTTTGTCTGGATCTTTGCAATGAGAACCATAGGGGAAGATAGAACTGCAAGTGGCTATCCAGGTTTCTGTATCTAGTCTAGTGTAGTCTCTTCACATGTGTGCTGGCAGCCACAAAGTTTGGGGGACCATCTCAGACTGCAGTGAGCCCCTGTACAGGAAGACTGGTTGGCTCTTCTTACACAGTGGCAGCTCAGGCTTGCAGTTCTGTGGGGACTGAGTATTGGGGTAGAGTTGATGCAGTAGGGCACAAACAGCTTGCTTTCTTAAGCAGGATCTTAATTAAAGCCTTGTTTCAAAGAAGGGTGCTAAGTAAGGGATCCAAATCCACTGTAGCCAGATAAGTCAGTAGGACAGGATAGGCTAGGGGAGCTTTATTAACACTTTGATCATCTGTCACATGAACACTTCAGGGTGAAACACAGGCCAAAGGTGATTGCCAAAACTGATGTGATCTGCTGAATCTTCGTGGTTTTTCTGTTCACTTGGAGAAAAGAACATATGTTATTGAACTTTAAAAACAAGCCTGGCCAGCTCTAAAGAGAGGAAACATGACTCCAGGTACCTACACACAGTGCTGCTCAGACACAAACCATAAGACTGTCAAGCTAATTAGAGTTTCATAAAAATTAGCCCTTTAAAACATTCCAAAGTAGGGGGGGGGGAAAAGATTACTGAGCAACAAATCTTTCCTCATAGCTAAATGCTGATAGTGTCTTTTCCTAACACGCATCTGAGTTTACAGCTATGCCAGAGCTCCAGAACCCTGGTAGAAAGAGAGCTGATGCAGCAGGACCAGATCAGGAGAGGGTCTGAGCAGCTTCTGACAGGGTAACAGGCTGCACAGTATCAAGTAATCACCCTGTCCCTCTCCTCCTCCAAGACAGAAAGCAAAAATCTTGGTTTGCTTGGTACCTGTGTTGCTGCAGGCCTGGCAAAATGTTCAGTGGTTCTTATTGTACTTGTGTTGGGGAAGTGACTGGCAAGACACAGGATTTACTTTTTTTCCTTTCTTTCATCTTTAGTGGCACTTTATCCACCCTTGATTAGGCTAGCTGGATGAAATCAGCACAAAGCAAAACCATGTCTGCAAGCCAGGGCCTTTCTGGCCTGCTCTTAGTGGAAACTGCTGCCTTTTGTATGCAGCCGAGTCTTGTAGAGCTACCCTGATTTATCAGGGATTTATTCCTGGCTAAGCCAGGACGAGTGGCCTTCAGCTCCTATTTTCAGCTTGGACCCATTACTGATGGGAAAAGCTGATTCACTTTGGTAGAGGAACAGAAAAGGTGTGAAACCTATAGCCCCTGAGTTGGGCTGTGCCCAGAGCCACGTACCACAGCGTGTGCTTAGAAAGTTCCGTCTGTCTGTTGATATCTAAGCACAGTGTGCACACAGGCCCCCCTGTGCACATATGTTTTGATCTTAGCTTTGTACTATCAACACCAGGAGTTGGTCCAACAAGCTTTGGCTGTGTTTCCATTCAAATCCTGTGCAAGATACGTTCTAGTACAAAGTTTGTGTTTACCACAGGAAGATGAAAAGCCTGGAGTAGTTTTCGTCTCTTTTCTGCCTGCCAGTAACATCATTAGTTGGGGCTCAGGCTCTAGCCCCAAACAATCCCCCTAATCTCTCACATCACAGATTGATTGTGAAACATGGAAGTGAAGAGCCTGAAGCTACCTAGAAGGAAATCAATGCTTGGGCTGAAAGACTCTAGAAATAAAGACTGAGAAAGGTCAGGCACGTGAGGGTTATGCTGGTATTGAAAGCCTTGCCAGAAAGGACTTCAAAGACACCCATCCTAAACAAGGGCTGGAAGGAAGACACAGGGAACTTTTATAGGCCTGTCAGTCTGAGCTCAGTGCCTGGGAAGATTATGGAGAAATTCATCCTGAGTGTCATTTTGAGGCACACTCAGGAAAAATAAAGAGTGATCGGGCCCAGTCAGCATGGGGTCATGAAAGGTAGGTCTTGCTTGACCAACCTGATCTTTTATGATTAGATGACACACTTAGTGGTTGAGGATAAGGCTGTGGATGTTATCTGGATTTTAGCAAGGTTTTTGACACTGTTTCCCACAGAGAAAATGGGTGCTCTTGGCTATGATGAGTGTCCTCTTGGCTAGGTAAAAAACTGGCTGGATGGCCAGACCCAGAAGCTGGAGGAGAATGGATTTAAATCCAATTGGCAGCTGTCTAGCATCTCTTCTGCAGTTCATTCCTCTCTGGGCTTGGATTTAATCAGGACATGTCATTATTGCTGGGAGTTATCAGGCATTTCACCTTCCTGAAAGCAAGAGTTTCCTTGACAAGAACCTAGTACTGTGTTTCAAAGGAGTTTCAAACAGGCTTTAGTTCGGATAAAACTTGAAAGGTGAAGAGGCAGCAAAAAGCTGCAAACACATTTAACTGTCAGTGGAAACGTCACCAGCAAAAAGCAAGTTATTTTTTCTTTTGAATTACTTCTCTGTGGTGAGATCCTGGGACTCTCCACCAGCTGCCCTAACGATCATTCCCTTCTGTTTTAATTGCCTGTCTATCAAGCTTTGTTGATCTTCTCCACTTAATCTTTAATCAAGTGTCAATTTTTTTCTCTGTTTTGTCTTTATTGACAAGACATTTCAACATTTCACTCATCAGAAAAAAAATGCAATCTTTCCCTTTGCATCTGGAATGATAATTTTCCAGATTAGAAAATAAGTGGCTGTGGTATCTAATTAAAACTGATAGGTTAATTAGAAAATATTTAGATCCCCGTCCTTCCAAACTATGAAGACTATAAACTGCTTCAAAGTCAGACTATGTTCATAATTTAAACAATACTTGCAGATAAGATAGCTTCCTCCAGAGAGAAACTAACATCATTTTAGCCAGAAATTCCCAAGAATCTGATCTGTATCTTGCCAAATGAGAAAAGTTTTCACTAGTAGAGAGCCAGAATCATTGCTGTAATAAGTGTTGCTTTCTTTTCTTGATGTTTCTTGAAGCCATTGTTTTTACCCATCAATCAGCCTTTAAAAGTTAGTACCTTAATGTTCCTTAACACCTTGAGGCTCTGCAGTGAGTCTGCTCTGGTTGGTGGAAATGTGTGTTACTCTGAAAGTGTAAGAGAAGTATAAATGTCAATTGGTTCGTGGCAGCAGAACTCAAGAGGAGCTCAGTTGATGGAGGTATCTGTCAGGAGACAAACAGCCTCTGGCAGAGCTCTTAAATATATTTGACTAATACCATGAGAGCCAGGGAGGCCCTTGGTTGGGCCTGGAATGAAGCCAAGATGGCACAGTTACAGACTCTGGATAGGGCAGTAGATTGCTAAAGCAATCTTCCAGAAACTCCAGACTTCGTGCTTGGACCATCCAAATCTTGGGCTTTACATTCCAGGACACTCTATCAAGCTGACAAGTGGATCTGGAAATCTGATATTATTGTTACTAGAATTGGCAAGGACCTGTTGGGTCCTGTAATTCATCATGCCAGTCAGCCCTGGTTTACCTTCCTTAAAAGCCATTTTCTGAGTGACTGTAAAGGTCTTGAGGAATGAGAGAAGTCTATGAAGATATATAGAATAATTCTGAAGTTCTCTTAAAAGGTAGCTGACCTGCCCTCAGCTTGTACAACCTTGTTCTGGAGCTCTCATGACTACTTTAAGTAGTACTCATTTTGTTAAACCAAATAAAAAATAAGTTAATGGACAGAAAGCAGCCCTTCAAGCTTAGCATATCTGGGTGTTTACATATGATGGCTGCATTTATCCCATCCCTGAACACAGAAGCTTGAAAGTCTGTCTAGATAAGGCTTATAGGTAGGATTCTTCTGGAGCCAGTCTGTGTGCATTTGTCTCTTTATTTTGCCCTTGAGCATTTTCTCTCATAAGCAGTTTCATCAATGAGATGCTCCCTACTGCCCTGCTTAAGATATGCCTTGCTGTTTACCAGAACGGATTCAGACACTGAAAATATGTTTTCTCTTTCAAGGGAGTTTCTGATGTGTGTTGATTTGAGGTTTGCATCAGCAAATGAGTTCAGGAAAGGAGAGAGAGAGAAATAAAGGCAGGCTGGGAAGGAACATAACTGTATGTGCAACATCTAATAATGAATGCTGTCCAATACCAGAAACCTGTTTTCAAAATCTGAAAATTAAGATCCCAGATTACTCCCTTCTCTTTAGAAATCTTTCATGGTAATCACAATTACTGAGGTATTTTTAATAGTTTGACAAGTTTGTTATTAGCATACATTGCTACTGGGAATGAAAATAAACCATAACAAAAATGTTTGAAGCATTAGGGCATGTCTCATCACCTTGTTAGAGCTTTCTACTATGTCCTCATGTTACTCTTTACAAAACCATCAGATGACAGATTTTAAAGCTTAGGGGAGTACCCCTAACACTGCTTCCTATAGTCTGTTCAGAATTTCCTAGGTTACAGGCTGTGCCAAGAAACTGAGGGGAGACATCCACAGCTTGGCACAGACCTTGCATAGCACTGAAATCTGAGAGTAAAGAATGACATCATCCCATATTTATAGTTTTGTAATTAAAATCATGGTAATGAGTTCCCACAAAAATGATAGCAGAAAATCAGCTTTTATTCAGCCTGTTTCTCAGATGTTGTTAGCTTTCTGTAACATTTGGATCATGTCAGATTCCCACTAGAAAGAAATAGGATTCATCTCTCATACTGGGGTAAATCAGGCATGACTGCATTGAAAATGATGGTGCTTCTGGTGTGACAGGTTAATTGATCCACTAACATGAGCTTTCCATAAGGCTGTGCAGAGTATTCATCACTGATCTTTCAGGCTATGCCATAAGTGCATTCTCTTCCCACAAAAATGTAGCATTATTTGAAGCAATAGTGAATTTCTGTTTGAGTGCAACAGTGAGGGGAGAAACCATCAAAAGAACTAGTGAAGTTACCCAGCTTATGTCCTCTGCTCCAAAGAAAACTACAAGAATCATCATTTTAGAAGGATGTGAGATACAACAGATGCCATGCATCATATCTATTCATAGTTGCTAGAAGCTAGGCAGTCTTTTTTTAAAATGGGACACCAGCTAATGACTGACTTAAATGTGTGATTGTCTCTGACAAGTGCAGATTCTGCTCTCTTGCTGAATGTTGCCATATTCTGGACTTGCTGTGAGGAGTTCCACAGTTGATTTGCATATTGTGTGAAAGCAATATTTCCTTCTACAGCTCAGACGTTTGAATTTCTTTGCTGTGCTCTTCCAAAAGGAAAGTAACAAAGATTCCTGAGACTTTCAGGCTGAGGCACTGTGCTGCTGGCCAGGCAACCTTGATTTTGAGCCACACAGAAACTGAGGGTTACTTTGGAGACAGACATTCAATAGCAATAACCATGCCAATACTGGAAAGAATTAAAAGTTACAAATTCTGATTGCAACTGACCCTCTCTTTCCCTCTTATGAAGACTTGCCAAAAAGGCAAGGAAAAAGGAAAGCAGGGAAAGAGGCAAGCAAGGGAGGGAGCTGAGGAACACCCAGCATGCATCCCCCTGCCAGTTATCATTGGGAAAACAGACAAGCTCTGCCTCTGTGCATTTGAGCTTGCTACAGCAACCACTGTGACTAACGAACTGCATTTGAGTTGTAACTGAAAAACCTGCCTCTTTCAGCAGTGAATCATCTGCTGCCTCAGTGTTTACATTGCACTTATAGTTATGTTGCATCAACAGTCAATCTCAGCTCCTGCTGTGTGTTCACATGGATGTGCTTCCTTCTCTGCTTAAACGCTGTGGATAGCTTGGTTTCCCACTATTTGTGAGGGGCTGGGAATTAACCCAAGAAGAAAGAGGCTTGCAGAGGAAGTGGGTCAGCAGGCTCTGTGCTGGCAGCAGCTGGGAGAGGAGTGAACAAGCACAATGAGGAGTTGTGGGTGACTGTTATTAAGGGCACTCCATGGAGGAATTTTTTGAATGCTGGTAGCAAGTCTGCTGGGGAAGCTTGTGCAGTGCCTTCCTGCTCTGGCAGCAGAGGAGGAGGCAGCCGTGAAAATGTGAGAAATAGGATATTTTTTTAATCCCTCAGCTGGATACGTAGGGTGAGATCCACGCTCCTTACTACTCCTCCCCTCCCCCTCCTTCCCCTTCTCCCCAAAAAAAAAAATCTGAAAGAAGAATTTATGGCCAGATTCCTCATCTGCAGAGTTTGAGTGTGTTCTGTCAGGTCTGCTGTGTATCAGTACAGCCTGGACTGAGCACTGGTGTGATGCTGACAAGCTGTTGGCTTTTACTTACAAGGAGACCTCTGTGGTGAGAGTGACGTGCATGAAAAATCCCCACCAGCTCAGGATCCCACAATAAGGTCTATGGGGAGCAGTGACTTGTTTATGCACATCTAGTCTGCCCTGAAAGGCCCAAGGCCCCACAGGTACCAGGGATGTATTTTTAAGAACTCCCACTGCTTGTTGCCAACACTGGGAACTGTTCTGCAGACAAGCAGCTGCTGCTGTCTTGATTAAACCTGCTTGGACCAGCTATTTAACGAGGAGTTTAAAGCAAGGACTATTACAATCTCTTAATCCACTGCAATCTGGGAGTGGAAAACTGTTCTCCAACATAGTTATGACAACTGGGCCACAATGCAGTGAAAGGAGAATCATGGGAAGACCAGAAAGACCAAGTAGCTGACAAGCCCAGGGCTGAGTATAGCACAGAAGAGGAGAGACCTCATCTTGGAGAGCAAACAGTAACAGACATGGTAACAGCTGGTTCATGTTTCAGCTGGTGTATGACAGCAGAGTCTCGGCCAGTCCAGAAATTGAACTGTAATTATATAGGCTTTCATTGATTGCTAAATTTGTAGCAAGTTGATAAGCAGTCAAGGGGCATCTGTGATGCTCCTAAAGGACTGAATGTTTATACAAAAGATGAGGTCATAGAATTTACTGTTCATGTCTGTTTCCTCCCTAATTTTTGGTAGTTCAGTTTTATCTGGAGATCTTCTACCTTTCTATTACATATTATTAGTAACAATAACAGTAATGAATTAAATCTGATTTAATACATTAAATCCTTGCATTGTCCTGGGGATAACATGTGATGGTAGCTAGAAGCTTTTACAAGGCTATGAAGGCAGAAAGAATTACTATTAGCTTTACAGTTTCTACAATTTATTCTTAGGACTAAAAAATACAAACATAAATTAATCTCCCAAACTTCAGACAAACACGGTACTTCCTCAGGGACCCAAATCTGAACTGTCAGCAGAAGAGACAATGTTTAGGAGGCACTTTTTAAATTTAAAAACAAGGTGGTAGATTTTACCTTGCTTTGGAGGATTTTCTGAAGTTGTGAGGTTTTAATGTTACAGGAAAAGCAAACAGAGGACACAGAGTCAGTCTGAAAAGCATATGCCCACAGTGAAAGTCAAGCACCTAAAAGATAGGAACCTTGCCTTGGTGTGCTGTGGTCACCCTTCATCCACCCCATGGCCATAGGGAAACAGTAGCTTCAGCATTATGGACCTCCTTTCTCCCATAAGATGTTTTTCTGTGCTCACACATGGAAGTAGCATTTCTTCATGTACACTTAGGAAAAAACCAGTTTCATCAGGTTAGCTATGCAGGAAATAGAACCGAGTCCAGTCTCTGGGAAATAATAGGAAAGGAGAAAAACCAAAAACCAAAAAGGCTTTGCTTCTGTCCTTGTTAGATCTTCTATGAGGTCTTACTTCCAGGCCATCAGGTGAAGGGGAACAGAAGAAACACTAAGGGCACAGGGAGAGAATTATGTGATAGACGAGTCCTTTCTGTTGTGTGGGTCATGTGCATAACCTAACCCTGCATCTCTTCCTGCTGTTCATGTCATGTAGAAAAGCTCTTCTGGCAACTGAGTGAGCAGCACATCCATTTATGATTCTATGATTCATTAACTCCCTCCTACTATAAATCAGCCACTGTCACTTAGACAATCCAAAAGCTTTGCACTTTTAATACTATGGGTACCTTAAGGATAAAACTCACACAGAGAGTCCAGAGCTCTAAACAGAAAAGACTAGACCTGAAAGGCAAAATGCCACTTTCCTGCTTTACAATTCTCACAAAGGTCTTGAAACAATGTGACACCTGCTCTGCTAACCTGCTCCACTTCAGCTCCTAATGTTCTACATTACATAAATCACTTGGAGCCACAGTTAAATCCTGATCAGTCCCATTGGGGCCTGTGTCACAGCCACCTTAGGAAAAAGGGAGCTCTTCTTCAAAAATTAAATAATGTTAGGAAGTGATTGTTTATTTATAATCATATTTATTACTTGCATAATAGAAGGTGTGTGTGATCTGAATCCTTCCAAGTCTCCTCTGCACTGAAAGATGAGTTTGTGCAGGTCAGTGTATCACCAGAAGTGTCTGTGATGAAGAATATATTAGAAAAATGCCTTCTTTATTGCTACTCCTTCGTTTTTCTCCCTGAATGGTTTCTCTGAGCTTTGCATTTATCATTTAGTTGTAGAGGCAATTAAAATACAGCTAGGAAGAGGTGAGTAGTCATCCTATAAAACACAGCTAAGCAGAAGACAAGATGTATGCCTCTGCCACTTGCTCAGGCAGGAGAGTGAAGAGCGGTGCTCTGTACTCCTGTTGTTGGTCTACTCGTATGGCAGAGACAGGGCTGTTGAATCCTGGGCTCTGGCAGCCTGTAAGTGAGCACTGCTTAACCCAGAGAAGAACACAGCATAGGATGTTATCTGCAACCAGGAGATGAATGACTGGGGGTACAGCAAAGATTTGGATCCAGAGAAAGTATTTTCTGCTGAAGTTTGTGAGATTAAATCTGCAGAGACATCGCTGCCTCTGAGGAAAGTTGTAGGGCCACAAAACTATTGGAAACTGTTTAGAGGGGGAAGTGAGGCTGGTGAAGGTCTGGAGGGATGGGGGGTGTCTTAGGAAGAGAGGATGAAGTCTCTTGGTTTGTTCAGCCTGGAGAAGACTGAGGGGAGATCTCCCCTTAATCTGTTGTTTCCTACTGATGAGGAGCGATGGGGCAGGCGCCGATCTCCTCTCTGTGGGGACCAGGGATAGAACCTGAGGCAATGGCATGAAGCTGTGCCAGGGGAGGGGGAGGGTGGGTGTCAGGAAGAGGTCCTGTCCTGAGAGGGGCGTCAGGCACTGTCACAGGCTCCCCAGGGAAGTGGTCCCAGCACCCAGCTGGATTGAGGACAAGAAGTGTCTGGACGATGTGCTCAGTCTCACACTCTGAGTTGGCTGGTCCTGTGTGGAGCCAGGAGTTGGACTTCATGGTCATTATTGGTCCCTTCTGACTCTGGAGATTTTGTGATTGTCCAAGTGCTCATTAGCCCATAAAGGTCCCAGCTGAGTTTAAAGTGCATCATACTTACTACTGTGGCTTCATAGAAGAGTCTCAAACCTAAATACCCATCCCTCCCTCCAAACCCTAAAGACAAAACTGGACTGAAGGGTTTGGGGAGTTGGATTAAGACAAGATATGTAGAAAGAGTTTTTCCTTTACAAAGCTCAGTGCAGCCCCTCAATGCCTGGACAGCATAGTGCTGGGTCATTTCCACCTGTCTGTCCATGTGGAAGAATGGTTAGTTCAAGTGCTACACACAGAATGTATCAGAGCATATGATCAGTTATTTATAAACTAGTATGAAAAGGCTCACTGTCATAGATCTAAATATGAAAGTAACAGATTAAGATGAGATTATATAATGTAATGAAACACACCTCATTCCAAATGGAAGATGAGCTCTATAATGCTTATTTTTAGCCCAGAATGAAAAAAAAAAACAAACAGAAATAACTCCCACTCTCATGTATTTTTGGGAAGAAACCTCCTACCCAAAACCTTATCTCAATGGGATTTAAAATGGTTTGGAATACAAATATATATCAAAGAGGATTCTGAAGTTGTCAAGTTTTGCTAGAGCAGGGAATCACATCCTGTGATCCCCATTAATGAAGTTGAAATCTGCAGTAGAGGACACCATGGAATAACTAAAGGAATAGCAATTCCTGCCAGGTCCCTTCTGACTTCACTTGTATTCTGGAGGTAAATCAAACCATGGTAAGGCACAGCTTTCTGCCTGTCTGACTGCATGCACACAGCACAGGAGACTGAGGGGTGACCTCATTAATGTCTATAAATATATTAAGGGTGATTGTCAGGAGGATGGATCCAGGGTCTTCTTTGTGTTGGCCAGTGATAAGACAAGGGGCAATGAGTCCAAGCTGGAACATAGAAAGTTCCATCTGAATATAAGGAAGAACTCTTTCATCATGAGGGTGACAGATCACTGGGACAGGCTGCCCAGAGAAGCTGTGGAGTCTCCTCTGGAGACACTCAAGACCCATTTGGACACATTCCTGTGTGATCTAATCTAGGTGATCCTGCTCAGGCAGGGGGGTGGACTACATGATCTTTCAAGGTCCCTTCCAACTCTTGCTTGTAAACAGACTTGCACTTCTTTGATTCTTTAAAGCAAGACTCATTTCTAACCATCTAGCTTGCCAGCAGCATTATTCTCATCATTATAAAACTCCCAGATACCTGTCTACCTCCCCTGCTGCTGCAGCTGTTGCAAATCTGGAAATGACATTTTAGCTCTAACTCAGGCAGGATTTCAATGCACCAGCAGGCTTTGGCAAGTGGACCAATCCTTGTGCTACCTACAGTGAGCAACTCCTCATCTGACACTGAGAAGAACAGTTAAACACACAGTCTGACTAGAAACGACCCTGCAAACCAGGACGAGAGCGGCGATGAGACTCTTTCCAACACTTCTCATCTCCTCACATGTACATAAACAACAGTGTTCCCCTTGGAGCTGTACCTTGATGTCAGTAAGCTGTGCTGCTTGCCTGAGCCCTGCCAGTTTTCTTGCTCCAAAACCACAAATACTTTTCATTCTCTCCACTTCTCCTTGTTGGTGTTTAGCGTTAAAACGTGTTCAGCCCATTCTCATTGCGGTGGCTGCATCGTTACAGAAGGTATCTGGCTGGTTCTGAGCCCCTGTCAATTACAAATGCTCCACAGTAAGAAACAGAGACACTTGTACAAGCTGTCACTTTCTTGAGAACAGCTGCAGATAAGGTACCTCCAAGGGAAGCCTGATGCACTTGAGGTACGTTTTCCCGTTCTACCATGAAAGTAGCTTAGATCTGGCAGAAGGGGGGAAGAATCACACTTGTGTCAAAACCTTTGCTGTGCTCTCACACTTTCATAAAAACCTTATAGAAGGATATCAACACATTTGATGTGCCACTTTGGTTGCAACAACCCCAGGCACCGTCACAGTCTTGAGCAGGAGTGGCTGGAGAGGAGCCTGGGGGAAAGGGACCTGGGGGTGTTGCTTGACAGTCGGCTAAACCTGAGCCAGCA